>JANAVB010002397.1:5211300-5514203 GCA_029216955.1 Iris pallida
GATTACAATTTTTGGTTTTTTGATTACATTACTATTACGATTATATTACAGAATGTCAAACAAAATCTTAAGTCTATTACAGTGAACATATTTAATAAATAAAAATTATATCGAACTACAGTCCATTGCAGTCCACTCTATCCTCTGCTAGTGGGCCTAGGTGGGATCAAACTCATGAGTCATGCTACGTTCTATGGTCAACCACTAACTAGTAGGGCTAGAAAGTGTTGACAAACTAAACTGGACCATGCTCACCTCTAGTGAAAAGGAACAATCCCAGCATTCATTATAGAGAAGCTAATAAAAAGGTGAAAAAAAAACTAACACTAACCCAACAACCACGGATAAACAATACGTAAGTATAACAATGACAATACACGAGAAAAATATTGACGACAACAACAACAAAAATAAAGCTTTTATTTCACATTCGCGGGGTCAATTGTTTGAATCTATTTTTCTGCTAGACACTGGGGTTAATAATATTCATATCTAAAAATCATTTAAGTTTGTTTTTTCTTATCTTATCCTCAACTTACGTTATTTTTAACATTTTACGGATATATCCAATATCTATCATATCCTTCAATGTATTATTACTTATCTATCTTAGTATTCTTATTCAATTATACTAACTTTTTAGGCTTGTTTCTTGATTAATTGTCCAACAATTGATCCATAAATAAGCATAACTGACCTCATATAGCAATATTGAAAAAAAAAAAAAAAAAAAAAAACCTTTCAATTTCATAGGTATCTTATAAAAATAATGCTACAAGGACATTTTTTTTGACACATTCCATAAAAAAAAAAAAAAAAAACTAACACTATCCCAACCACGACCGATAAACAATACACAAGTATAACAATGACAATACACGAGAAAAAATTGACAACAACAAAAATAAAGCTTTTATTTCACATTCGCGGGGTCAATTGTTTGAATCTATTTTTCCGCTAGACACTAAAAAACCTTTCAATTTCATAGGTATCTTATAAAAATAATGTTACGAGGACATATTTTTCTTGACACATTTCATAGCCATACTGATGTGGCAGTACATTATTGGATGTCAAAAAAATTCTTAGTAGTATGTAACAATTGATATACAATAATGCACTGTCATATCAGTGTGGCTATTAAGTGTGTAAGAGAAATGTGTTCCATAGCATTATTGATCTTATAATTATAAAGATTCTTCTATTTCAACCACTACTAAAATATCATCAATAGCGACGTAATGTAGCGACGGCAAGAAATTACGTCGCCAGTAGCGACATCTTTATAAACACGTCGCAAAACGTCGCCGACTAGCGACGTTCTGCGACAGGAGTATCCTACGTCGCTGAATAGCGACGTTCAGCGACATATTATAAGTATATGTCGCCATGGTTCCGACGTTTAGCGACGTCAACATGTGACGTCGCTAAGTTATTTTACTTAGGGCACGCCGCTGCCTTCTTTCCCCCTCACTCTCACTCGAAAACCCGAAAATTTTAATTTCCCTCCCCCCCCCGGCGACTCCCTCCACCTCTGTCAGTGCCCTCCCCCCCCCCCCCCCCCCGGCGACCCCCTCCCCCCCGGCGACTCCCTCCCCCTCCGGCGAGCTCCTCCTCCTCGAGATCCTCCTCCTCGAGCTCCTCCTCCCCCAATCCGAGCTCCTCCTCCTCTTCCTCAGGTAAACCCTAACCTAACTCCTCTCCTTCCTCCTCCTCCTCTCCCACGGACACACACACACACACACGGACACACACGGACACACACACACACACACACAGACACACACACATACACACATACACACACGGACACTGACACACACACACACACACACACATACACACACGGACACACACGGACATGGACACACACACACACACAAACACAGACACAGACACATACACACACACACAGACACAGATTTATTCCTAGTTTAAATGGTTTAAATTGTGATTTAAATGCTAGATTTGATTCCTAGACATGTTGTTAATCTATGTTAGTTGATATTTACATTGAGAATGGGTCGTTGCTGTGATATGGGATTCGAACATATGTGGGTTGACTTTACATGACTGATACATGATACGTTTCAAGTTTTTCCTATGTCAATCCTGTTAATCTAATTCTAACTAATGTTTTAAGTACCAATATTACTCCTACATGTGTATTAGCCTATGATAGATTGATCTTTACTTATTAAATTAAGTTTTATGATATGGGAATGGAATTTGGACTCGAGTTGGTTTCAATGGGTTGACTGATACTCATGAATCAGTTTTGATTGTCCCCTGAACTTCAATTCCAATTTTTTTTGATTTCTAATTGTTGTTCAGTTATCATTGGTTGTAACACATGTGTTAGTACCTGTTAATTCCTTTTTTTTATTTCTGATTAGGCTTGTGATTTGAGAATAGGATATTGGACATGGGGTTCGATTTAAATTGGTTTGATGAAAACTCAGGAATTTGGTTTGCTAAACACAAACTTGAACTGAATTGAACTGATTCCTTTTGATGAGTTATAATGATCCCCACATGTTCTAGTTTGTGTTTACTGCAGGATTGCTTAATTAGAATAGGCTATATGTTTGAGTATGAGAAATTGGACTGTGTGTTGGTTCTCGAAGACATGCAGGACTGGGAACTGATTTTCCTTCCTATTTTCCTGAGATGTATTCTCAGTTTCCTTGTTCACTGATTTCATGTTAGCTCACTGTTTTCCATTCCAGTTATTAGCTCACTGAATTTTCTTTCCTTTGCAACTGTTAATATAATTCCAGATTTCTTAATGTTAGTTAGCTCACTGTTTACATTGACACTTGAACACAAATGTCTGCCACTGTTTTCTTTAACATTCAGTAATATTCTTGACACATATATCACTTCACTGTGTTAAACCTGAGACTCTGATTTCCCTTTTTGTATACACTGTTTTCAAAAGAAATGTAGATTTCATTTTCCTTAAACTGTAAATAGGACTGAGATTGGTTTTCCTATTCCTGAGATAAATCCACTGAATGTGTCAACTGATTTCCTTGAATAACTGAAATTGAATTGACTGTTAACCAAGTGAATGGTTTAATTCCTATACCTGAGTTTTGTTCTTCCTAATGAGTTGAATGAATGTTTTAACATTGGGTTCCTGTAAACTGTAAATTAGTAATGATATATTAGATTTGATCTTGTTTGACCAAGGTTGACTATTTATTAGTTGGGATATGACTGAGAGGGTGACATGGTTGTCACCTTGTCAAAGACCCTTAATGTACCAACCATGTTACCGCGGTATTGGTATTGGGATACCAATAACGATAAGGTAAAGGGTACCAATAGCGATAAGGTAAAGGGTACCAACTTAAGGTATTGGTATTGGGATACCAATAGCGATAAGGTAAACGGTACCTTGGTAGGTAATGACTAGAAATAGGATATTTGACTTAGATTGGACTAAGAGTTGACAAAGTCAACTATAGGTCAACCCTTGACCTACTTTGACCTTGTTTGACTTTGTTTGACTTAGGTTGACCTTGTTTGACTTTGTTTGACTTAGTACAACCTAGTTTGACCTAGATTGCATATCATTGTTATTAGTAACTGTCCGCTACTAATGTGTGTCCCTAATAAGACATAATATACGAATTTGTGCCTGTTGGATAATGTGTGTCCATCTTTGCAGAATTATTTCCAAATGGATATGAATTACTACTTGCGGAATCGTTCATGGATGTACAATCGTCGTCCTGATGATATGTGTGGTGTACGGGATGAATACATAGCGGGAGTAGAGCAGTTCCTGCAGTTTGCTAAGGCGTTCCCTCAGTACATGGACGGCACCAAAATTAAGTGTCCGTGTGTGAAATGTCATAACGTGAAATATTATCCAGAAGTAAAAGTGACATATCATTTGTACTCGAGGAGTTTCACGCCTAATTACTATCAGTGGACCGCACACGGAGAACTTGTGTCTTTAGCATCAGAGCCGGAGCCTTATGTTGAGCCATATATGCATGCATGACCTAATTTTGTTTCAGATAATCATGCATACGACGACGGGTGCGTGAACAAGGTTTTCGACGCTGCGGGACCTAGTTTCATTCATGATGCACCTGAGGAGGCACCGAACGCCGATGCTGTACAGTTCATGGAGTTGCTGGAGAATGCAAGGACTCCATTATATCCTGGTTGTGAGGATCATTCACCGTTGGAGGTGGTTACAAGACTGTTGAGCATTAAGTCAGATTTTAACATGTCGCAAGAATGCTACAACCGAGTGTTGGAGTTGATTATAGAGATCTTGCCGGCGGGTGCTAAGTTGCCTAAAGACTTCTACCGGTCTAAGAGGATGGTGAGATCGCTCTGGATGGGATACGAGAAAATCGATTCCTGTCGCAATGGGTGCATGCTGTACTACAAAGACGACAAGGACGCAGATGTGTACAGATTTTGTGGTGCTGATCGCTATAAGACAACTAGTACAGGAAGGTCTACCGGTGCAAGAAGACCGACCGATTCAATGCACTACTTGCCTTTAACGCCGCGGTTGCAAAGATTATTTATGGTGAAAGAGACGGCCGAAAATATGAGTTGGCACATGCGAGAACAGATTGAAGGAGTGTTGGATCACCCATCCGATGGAGAATCGTGGAAGCACTTTGATCGAGTGTATCCTGATTTTGCTTCAGATCCGCGTAATGTCAGGTTGGGACTATCTTCTGACGGTTTTACTCCTTTTGGTCTTTCGGGATCCCAGTATTCGTGCTGGCCTATGATTGTCACTCCGTATAACCTACCGCCTTGGATGTGCATGAAGACTCAGTACATGTTTCTAACCGTTATAATTCCTGGTCCGAACAATCCCAAGAGAAACATTAACGTGTACTTACAGCCTTTGATAGATGAGTTGAATCAGTTATGGGAAGTAGGCGCTAACACGTACGATGTTTCCAAGAAGCAGAATTTTTAGATGAAGGCAACCCTTATGTGGACCATCAACGACTTTTCGGCCTATGGAATGTTATCTGGATGGAGCACTCATGGCCGTCTCTCATGTCCGTATTGCATGGACCGTAGTAAGGCTTTTCTCTTGAAACACGGAGGAAAACCGTGCTTCTTTGATTGTCATCGGCAATTTCTGCCAAAAGATCATCCGTTCAGAAGGAACAGAAATGCATTCCGTGCCGGCGTTGTAGAGAAGGATGATCCACCGCCAAGGTGGTGCAGAGCCTTGATATGGGAGGAGGTTAAAGATTTTCCAAGTGCTATCGAAGATCCTACAACTGGGTACAATTGTGATGGATTTGGTAGAGATCATAACTGGACAAAGAGGAGCATATTCTGGGATCTGTCATACTGGAGTACCAATCTGATCAGACATAATCTTGATGTCATGCATATTGAGAAGAATGTGTTTGATAACATAATTAATACTGTGATGGACGTAAAGGAAAAAAACGAAAGACAATCCCAAGGCCAGGTTGGACTTAGAAGAAATATGCAAACGCCATGCGTTGCATTTGATACAGCAGAATGGAAAACAGTTCCTGCCGAAGTCAATTTTCTCGCTGGACAAGGAGGATAAAGTGAGACTTTGTCGGTGGATCCAGGGCCTAAATTTTTCAGACGGATATGTGTCAAATCTGAGAAGATGTGTCGATCCGAAGGAAAACAAATTGACGGGTATGAAGAGCCATGATTGTCACGTATTCATGGAGAGGTTAATTCCGATTGCATTTCGAGAATTCTTACCGCAGTCAGTTTGGGATCCATTGACGGAGCTTAGCATATTCTTCAGGGATCTTTGTTCTAAGAAATTGCTCGTTGATCGTCTAAAAAAAGCAAAAGAAGGACATTACGGTAACACTATGCAAGCTAGAGAGGGTGTTTCCTCCTGGATTCTTCGACTCTATAGAGTATTTGCCTATTCATCTATCCTATGAGGCACGTGTTGGTGGATCCGTCGAATATCGATGGATGTACCCGTTCGAGCGACATTTGAATCACCTAAAAAGAAAGGTGAAAAATAAGGCACGGATCAAGGGTTCTATTTGTGAAGCCTATGTTCTCGAGGAGATTACAAACTTTTGTTCTATGTATTTCAAGCCTCATGTTGCAACTAATAGAACGAGAGCTTCCAGAAACGACGAGGGAGATCATGAAAGTAATGATACAATACTGAAGGTATTCAATGCTCCAGGAAAGCCATCGGGTAAGATGAAGAAGAGATATCTGAACGATGATGAGCTAAGGGCTGCTCAGGTGTATGTATTACTCAACTGCGACGAGGAGGAAGTAGAGAAACTGGAGGGGTAAGTAAATAATACATCTACATTATTTTAATAGTGTTGAGAATGATATTATTACATTAATTGCACGATGTTATTTTCAGCATATTTAATGATGATGTGAGGTCAGCTAGGCCACACATAACAGAAGAAGAACTAGAACAAGAAATGAGGCATTATTTTCCATCATGGTTGAGTGCATATGTAAGACTTGAGAACTCTGTAATTACCTTTCTATATATGCACTTGATTGAGAATGAGCTTAATTGCTTCTTTCGTGGTATTTAGGTCGATCGTCCATACGCAAGACTTGAGAATGAGTCTATTAGAACGCTAGCCAAGGGACCAATTTATGCTGCAAAAATATGGCCAAGCTACTGTGTTAATGGGTTTAGGTTCAAGTCAACAACTTGCCCGATCAGAGACAACTTTGTGGATCTCGACTCCACCAAAAATAGCTGTTTGTGTATCAGATCTTCGAACTATAAAGATGTTGATGCGGGCAACGATTTCTATGGCGTGCTACGGGAGATCGTGGAGCTGACATATAGTTATGGAATAAAGCATGCTAAGATTGTGTTATTCAGGTGTGATTGGTTCGATCCGATTGAAGGTCAAGGTTGGAAAGTAGACAAGCACGGTCTTGTTGATATAAACTATCGGCGTCGATATCAAGCCTATGAACCATTTGTCCTATCAACTCAGGCTCAGCTCGTGTACTTCACAAGTTATCCTAAACGGGGAACAACAAGGTCGGACTGGTGGGCAGTATGCAAGACCAAAGCTAGAAATACCTTTGAGGTTGACGATATAGCTTATCAACAGGATGAACTACCTCTTGTAACAAATATTATAGAAGTAGACACGACGGAAGTTCCTCATTACACATCTAATTGTGTAGAAGAAGTAGAATTATCTGAAGAGGAAGATGCAGATGAAAGTGAAGATGTAGAGGAGGAAGAAGAAGAAGAAGATGAACTAAACGAACTAGATGAATTTTCAGAAGAGGATTAAAATCTGTGATGTCTATCATATAAATATGTATTTTTGTAATAATAAATCTGTGACACTTTAGTGACACTTTTATCTATGACCATGATATTTTTCAAAAATCTGTGATGTCTATCATATAAATATGTATTTTTGTTTTATTGTTATATGTTATTATCAGGTATGACTAGACCAGGAGGACGACGCAGAGGATTTTATATTAGCCAGTCCCGTCAGCCTCGGGCTGGGGATGGAGAGGGCAGTTCCGTACCCTCATCCTCATCTCCGAGTACGCCATTGTACCGTTCTGTTTCCGATCCATTACCGGGACAGAACAGTTCCAGCAGGTTGCTGACTCCTTCCTCGTCGTCCAGCCTTTCTGATCCCTCGTCCAGCAATCCTGATCCCCGTCCAGCATTCCTCCTGTCGACGGCTCTATGGAGGGAGCCGACGCCGAGCATATGGAGGACGACGATCAGACTGATCCTGCCCAGGCAGGAGGTGAGAGCGACCCTCCATGCGCTCCCCCGGGAGAGACGCGTATGGAGATTTGGACGGACGCGCCTATGAAGTAAGTTAATTAATTAATATATATTTCTCAAATGATTATATGTACATATATATTCATGAAAAATTATTATTGTATAGATATCGGCCTTCTGCAGTACAGAGACAGCTGGAGACATTTCTGAGGCAGAACTATGGTGGGCCTTGGATTAACTACTCAGATGCTCCCGCAGATAGCAAGGCCTTTTGGTTCGCCCACTTCAAGGTAAAAATTTTGTTTATTTTTAAATTTTAATAATCATTTGTGTATATTATACAACTTTTGTATTTTACTTCTTGTAGAGGACCTATTTCTATCCACCACACTGGGCGGCGATGATCGAGGGCCAATTTTCTGCCGTCGCAGCCAAGCTCATCCGTGATGCGATCGACGACCAGAAGCGTCGTGATCGCTCCGGACAGCCGATCCAGGGTTGGATTACGCCAGAGCAGTGGACTGCGATGAAGGCTAGATTCAGCGAGCGCAGGTACCAGGAGCGGTCTGAGAAGGCCAAGGTGGCACGGTCAAGCGCCGGTAAGTGGTGTGGTGGCTCCATTCCGATGACGGAGCATTTTCGTCGTCTGGTACATTTTCTATGACGGACATTAATTTATATATAGTTCGATAGAATGTTTAATACTAATAATAGATAATATATTTTAACAGGTAAAAAATGGTGAGGATCCGAACATGGTGACCGTCTTCCTGGTCACCCATCGGAGGGCTGGAGAGTTCATTGACGAGAGGGCGACGCAGGCATATGTACGTTCTATTCTTTATATTAATTTACTATAATTTAGAAAATAGAAAAATATATATCAATATAGACTTTAGCAAACACTTACACGTTAGCAAACATGTTCTAGGCCGAGTTTGTTCGGCTACAGGAGGAGGCGGCTGCTGCTGCTGCTGCTAGTGCACAAGCAGAGGGAGGGGCAGGTACTTCCTCCCAGCCGCCTACAGCTCCATCGCCGGACGAGCTCTGGATGACCGTCGTTGGCGGTCTTCAGAAGGGTACGTACTACGGTACGAGATCCTACGGCACGTATTTGGCTTCGGAGTCATCCCGGGCCCCCTCTGTCAGTGCGCAGTCTCCGGCTACGTAGGCGTCGTCACGAGCTGAGGATGTTCGTCGTCAGATCGAGGAGCTGCGTCACGAGTTGCAGCAGCAGATTTTTGATACGGTCGAGCGACGATCCGACCCTCCGATCGTCATCGGACGATTTGATGCGGTCGAGCGCAGTATACAGGAGCTGATGAGTCTGCATCAGGCTACAGCTGCCAGCTTGCAGACGCTCACCGAGTCTACGCAGCGCACAGAGCGTAGACAGGTCGACCTGGAGGGATCGCAGAGGAGCATGTCTGCCTCACTCGCTCAGTATACTGAGAGGGTGGTGAGTACCCTTACTGCGCATGGTGAGCGACTGCGAGAGCTGGAGCAGATACGTCCTCCCGGTCCATCGACGACGCCGACTCCAGACATTCCACTGCCTCCTACTGCCCCTACGGTGCAGCTCACCCAGGAGCAGTATGACTACATTCTATCCCAGTTGTCCCAGTTGCGCGACAGGGGTCCGTAGTGATTTTATTGGTTTTTTTATGACTTGTATGTATTGGCCCTATGGGCAAATTGTTTATTGGTACACTGTTGTTTATACACTTGGTGGGAGACTTTTTATCATCTTCCATTTTTATTTGACTCTATTGGATGTTTGTGAGGATGTGTGTCTGTGATATTTATTTTGCACTGCCTCCTATTTTTATTGTGATATTTACTTTGTGATATCTGCGACGGGGATGACAAATATACCTACGCTGGGTTATAAGCGATGATCTGATATACAAAGGAGGTGCTGCCGAAATTTTAAAAAATATATTGTGTATTTTTGTTATGATGTGTGTCTGTGTTTCACTACAAAAATAACTCATTTTAGCGACGTTAGGAAACGTCGCTAAATAAGGAAATTACGTCGCTGAAAACAATTAGCGACGTATTTAGCGACGAAAATGGGACGTCGCTTAAAGGCAAGTCGCAGATGGCACTTTAGTCGCCGAACGTCGCTATTGGCGACGCGTAATTAATTGTCGCTAGCCGTCGCAAAAATTGCGACATATAGCGACGTCCTATTACGTCGCCAAAATGACGACGTAAAGCGACCACTTGCGACGCTCTGTTATTTATATATGATGACATGGCATGACAGCCACGTTGGCAACGTAGCGACGCATACCGACAGATTTAGCGACGTACACCCTCAGCCCACGTCAGCATAGTAGCGACGTCTAGCGACGTAACATCGCTAGTTAGCGACAATTACGGGTTTTCGAGTGAGAATGAGGGGGAAAGAAGGCAGCGGCGTGCCCTAAGTAAAATAACTTAGCGACGTCACGTTTTGACGTCGCTAAACGTCGCAAACTTGGCGACATGTATATAAAATATGTCGCTGAACGTCGCTATTCGGCGACGTAGAACACTCCTGTCGCAGAACGTCGCTAGACAACGACGTTTTGCGACGTGTTTAAAACGACGTCGCTACTGGCGACGTCATTTCTTGCCGTCGCTACATTACGTCGCTAATAGAGCATATTTTAGTAGTGTTTACAGTGAATGTGAAATGCAGTGTTCGGAACCATCGACAGTTTCGATTACTGTTGTATGTGTTATCTTGGATAGAAATAGCAACAGTTCAGGGTGCACTTCTGAGAGCTTCATTTTCACGTCCTTCACTTTCTCGGGACGTCGTAAAGGTTCCCGAGAAGGTGAAGGACGTGAAGAGGAAGCTCTGAGAAGTGCACCCTGAACTGTTGCTCTTTCTATCCAAGATAAAACATAGAACAGTAAGCGAAACTGTCGATGGTTCGAACACTGCACTTCACACACACTGTAAACACAGACACACAGCATAACAAAAATATCAATTATATTATTTTTAAATTTTTTTATAATATCTGCGACGTATAGCGACGTTCTGCGACGTACTGCGACGGAACGTAGACGTCGCTATACGTCGCTAAATAGCGACGTAACGTCGCTAGACGTCACTAATATACTGACGTGGGCTGAGGGTGTACGTCGCTAAATCTGTCGGTAGGCGTCGCTAAGTTGCCCACGTGACTGCCATGCCATGTCATCATATATAAAGTTTACAGCGTCGCAAGTGGTCGCTTTACGTCGCAATTTTGGCGTCGTAGTGATACGTTGCTATCTGTCGCTAATTTTGCGACGTCTAGCGACAATGAACTCCGCGTCGCAAATAGCGACGTTCGGCGACTAAAGTGCCATCTGCGACTTGCCTATAAGCGACGTCCGGTTTTCGTCGCTGAATACGTCGCAAATTGGTTTCAGCGACGTATTTTCCTTATTTAGCGACGTCTCCTGACGTCGCTAAAATGGGTTATTTTAGTAGTGAACCATCATGTCTTGATTATATGCATAATTAATATCATTTTCATTCTCTATCATAGTAAATAATTTATCATAAGTATCAAAAACTACTATTTACGCATTCAGTCTATATAAACTTTACGAGTACAAAATATGAATATTTAGTAATAGGGTCTTACATAATAGTTGCTATTATGATTTGAGTTTCCGAATTGTCCAACGTTATCCTACTTGGAGAGTGATTTTGAAACCTAATCATTAATGTTGGACAATTTTGAGACACATATAATTATATCAACTATTACGTGAGATCCTATTACTAAATAACCCTAAAATATATATATATATATATTTAGTAATATGGTCTCACATAATAGTTGATATTCACTATTCACTGGCCTGCGTAAACAGTGATTTGAAGATGAATAATTTTGAAACCCTAATTATAATATCAACTATTATCTGACATGCTGTTACTAACGAAAATCCATTTTGGCTCGCGAGAGGCGACCGTGCGAGTGACCGCCCCACTGGTCCCCCTCTGCACCACACCGGGTCCACTCCGTCTCCCCTCTAACGAGCGTACGACATGTAGTCCGCAGACCAGAACTGTAGTCCAAGTTTGCAGACAACGTAGCACTGCTCTGTTACTTAGTAGCCCTATAAAACAACAGGAACAACCCTTGTATAGACCCAGTAGTAACATACATGCTATATACCGTCAAAATATGATGATTCAGCTGTCTATGCTTCAATTTTGATACCGGCCGGTTAGTTTGTCCGATAAATCAGGCCCTCGATTGCTTGGTCAACTTTCGCTCCCAACTGATCAGTCAGTCAGTCAACCCTTCGGCTTTCCCCGGTCGCGTGGGTCGCGTGAATCCACGCCGTCGATATCATGGGACCCACGCGAAGATCGGCTGCGTACGCCGGAACAGCGAATACCGTTCTACCGGCTGGAAATCGTCCGCGTGGCAAGCCGGTCGGCCGGCGCTCTAGACGGTTGGGAGCTTTTTGGTGTTGCGTGTTTGTGGTGAGGGGCGGGATAGATGGTGAACGAATGATGAGAAGAAATGAGAAGGTTGAGCACGTCCATGCAACAATGCATGGGGAGAGGGACGCACAAATTGCTCGGTTTGAAGACAATAATGACGTTCTATGTAGGCGTGGCCCAAATAAAATTACTACTACAAATTTCTCATTATTATTGTGGATATAAAATAATAATAATAATAAGTACAAAAAAAATTATTACAAACTAAAACATAAATATATAAAAAAAAAACTCAATAGTTCAGACCATGGGACTTGACTGTAACAGTTAAAAAGCCTCAAAATAAGAGATTGAAAATATCGTTCTGAATCCGAATGTGAATGATCGTAGCATTCAACGGCAATTGTAAAAGTAAAAAAATAAAATAAAAACTTGTGTTTATTAATTGAGGTTTTCCAGTATAAATTTATGTTCTCTCTCCGAAATCATCGATCTTGATATAAAACAAGAATTAGATCAATTGACTTTGAGATGCGAAATTTATGGTTCTGTTCATACGAAAAGCATCTAAAGAATTGTTATAATATTCTAATACAATCACAAGTAGTCATTAAATTGCCAGAAATACAAAAGACTATATAGCTTGCAAATAGTAAGTAGAAACGGATGCATTCTTTCTAACTAGAATAAACATGAAAATGTAAAAAAAAAAATTTATAAAGTTGAAAATTCCGTGAAAAGGATATAAGAACATGAAGAGAGTTTTATATTTTGGACAATATAAGACCTGGGGATAAAGTTAGTTTTTTTTTAAACTATCATTTATCAACAATCCAGCAATTTTTTTGCTTATCATGATTGAATATTTGCATGCCGAGTTGCAAAAAGCAATATAAACATTTTGTAGTCTGTTGCTGTTTTTCTTAATTGTAATTAACAAATAGAAATCCACACAGAACTATCACAAATAATTTGGTATTTTCTTTTTTCACTCTATCAATAGTTTGAGATACAAATTCACAAATAATTCTAATACTATCCCTTTAATGGATTTTTTTTTTTCCTCCAAATTTTTTTTCCCTTTACATCCTTTTTTTTGTTACTTTTGCAACATGGCAGTCAAAAAAAAAAAAGTGGAAAGACATTTACCTTGCCAATGACCAACCTTTCTACATGTGTATATACATAATGACTTTTTCCCATATAATGCTAAAAGTTGGATTCTTTCAATCCATAAAGTAGTGAATAAAATATAACAATTATCTATAATTTCTTTGTGTTTTATCACAGAACAATAAATTATTAAGTTACTATTAGATGGATTTGGTCTTTTGGATATGATTCCAAATTATTTGTATTGAAAGAACTTTTGGTGCCTCTGTGACATACTTCCGTTGGTACAATTAAACTGGGCAAGTAGCTCACTAATAGCTAATTAACATGAGCTAATTTTTATTTTGATGTTAAATTTATAATTGAGTTCTCAGTCAGGTTTATACCAACATTATAAGATCAAATATAACAAATATAATAATGAAATACAAAATATTTTCTATTTGATCGGTGTTTTTAAGATCTAAAAAATCATTTTTATTTGTGTATGTTCATGTATTTTCCGTAGGCCTCCTTTGGTTCGCGGAATGAAAGGAAAAGGAAATCAATTCCATGGTTTTTTTTTTTCTTTGGTAAATTACAATTTCTATTGATTTTTCTTTCCGATGCTTTGAAATGTCAATGAATTTGAAAAGGAAAGTGAGTTTGTTTTGGTACCATTCCCTCGTAAGCAAAAACATAAATAAATACACCATCAAGATAAATAACTTTCTATCAGATATCTATATTTCCTATGAAAAAAAAAAATACTCCGAACCAATCATTAATAAATTATGAAATTGAATTATAAATTAATAAGTAATAAGGGAGAGTTGTTTCATCCATATTGGCACCGTACCTATTTGGTCCAAACCCATAACTCATAGTTCTACAAATAAAGTATTGACACGTCTGCTTAGTCCGTTGCCTTTGCTTCCGCGGGGCAAGAATTCGTCTAATTAGACAAGCAATATAAGAATAATAAATCTCCAATATTTTTTTGTTTATCAGGCGACACTCGGATTTGAACCAGTGAATACTTCAATGTGGAAAAATAATTCCTTTTTGGCCGGAAAACTTACTTCCCCCTCCCCCACCCCCCCCCCCCCCCCCCCCCCCCCCACCCCACACACACACACACACAATTTTTTCTTTCATTGGAAATTGTTAGTCCCGGGGCTTGATCAAAGATGAAAAACTGATGCAATCGAGATCTGAGAGTCACACAAAACTTTGTAGTGATCAAACTCAAGATCTACGAAGATACAAAAAAAAAACAATAGCCAGATTACAATATGAAGGAGGAAAATAGAGAAGAGAAGATCTCTCGTTCTTCCTTGCAAACGTGTTACAATTGGGACAGAACGAGTTACAATAATCTAGAGAAAGATGAGATGAAAAAAAGTTGCTGGGGTGTCAAAACACCGTTGCTCAAAGCAAGATTCGCCCCACACGAATTGCTTCCAGGAACCAGCAAGTTGAAGAACTTGTGGAACGCTCGAAGTCACCTCTGTTCTGACTCCTCGGATGGACTTGCAATGGCGGCAGCAGCTCCCTCTCTCTCGCTCTCTTTTCTGACTTATAAAATTCGTCGTTCTCCACAAAGGAGGTCGAAAGAGAGTATATATAGAGAGAGGGTGGAAACCCTAGCCGTCCCTTCAGTTATGGAAAGATTGAATCAAATCCCACAAAGATGGAAACGAAATTAATTCAAATCCCATAAAGATGGAAACGAAATTAATTCAAATCCCACAAAGATGGAAACGGAATTAATTCAAATTCCACAAAGATGGAAACGAAATTAATTGCATTGAATCAGTCTTTCCATAACTGACTTGTAGCCTGCACAGTCAACGAAGACTTCCATGCGGCAGCAGCAGCAGTAGCCTGGCCGCATGAGCCATATGGCCTCATGGCCGCATATGAGCCGCATGAGTGCAAAGTGCGCCAACAAAACGCCACATTACGCCTCATGAGCCCATGAGCCCGAGCCCGAGTCCGAGTCGCTAAGCCCCTTTGGGGCTTAGCTCCAAATGGAATCAATCGAAGAGAATGACAAAAGCATTAATGCTTAATCCTTGGAGCCTTATTCTTACCTCCTAGTAAAATCACCCACATGGTTCCCTCCTTAGGGTCACCACCCCATGTGCATCTCTCAACAACACAACCAAGTATATATGTTGAGATAACTCATGGTGCATTTTCGATGTGTGACTAAACTTTTACAAGACATGTTAAGAGCAAGCTCTTTCCATGTAAAGAAAGCACCAACAGGAATCCCACTACCAAAATACATGGATTTACCGACGGCCTTATCCGTCGGTAGTCCGTCGCCAAAAATAAATATCGACGGATTACCGACGGATATTTTGGTAAAACAGCCGTCGGGAATAACCTCGTCGCTAAAACATATCCGTCGCTACTCCGTCGCTCAGCGACGACTTAGCGACGGAATACCGTCGGCGCATTTAAATATATATAGCGACGGATTACCGACTAGCTTTCGTCAAAACATGTATCAGGATATAGGGTTAGCGACGGAAAACTCCGTCGCTAAAGAGTCGGTAAAACCGTATCAGTGATTTTCTGATACGCAATATCCGTCGCTAATCCGTCGTAAATTTGTCGGTAAAAGCGTATCAGAGATTTTCCCATACGGCAGGTCGTCGTTATGCCGTCGCTAATCCGCCGAGGTGTACGATAGATTAGCGTCGTATTAGCGACAAAACATCCGTCGCTAACTGCAAAATTTATGGACATCAAACAGAACCAGGTCGACGGACATTCCGTCGCTAAACCGTCGCTCAATGTAAAATTCTCCAGGTAGCGACGGATATTACGTCGCCAATCCGTCGATACATTAAATTCCTACAGTTAGCGACGGATAGTCCGTCGGGACTTTGTCGCCAGTCCACCGTAAGTTAGTCGCCAATCCGTCGCGAAAGCTAAAATTTATGGACATCAAACAGCACCAGGTCGACGGATCGTCCGTCGCCAATCCGTCGCTTTATTGAAATGCTCCAGGTAGCGACGGATTTTACGTCGCCACTCCGTCGCTAACCTCAGTTTCTCCAGTTAGCGACGGACTATCCGTCGCTGAGTGGTCGCCAGTCCGTCGCTAACTTCTAATTTTTGAAAAAAAATACTGCAAACAGACTCTTTCCTTTTTATACAACACATCCAACACAATATCAAACATGCAAAATATCCATATACAACACCATATATCCATATCCAACACGAATATCCAACGTATCCAATATCCAACACCATATATCCATATGCAAAATATCCATATCCGACACCAATATCCAACGTATCCAATATCCAACAAAATATTACCAACACAATATATCCAATATCCAACATTAAATTATCCAAACATAAAAAAATATCCGAACATACAATGTATCCAAATGTCTACAAAACCAACAACATAAACAAAATCAAACCCCGTCCGTCGGATCGTCTCGTGCTCGTGCCGCCGCATCCGCTTTGCGTATGTACTCCTCCACCGTGTGTGCCGACACTTGGGACAAGACATGGTCTGGAAGCGCGCGTAGCTGCTCTGGCGACAACATGTCAAGGAGCGTCAAGATGGTGTTATCCGATACGATGCGGGCATCCGCAGAGCGGTTAAACGAAAGCCGTCCGGGGGAAGAAGGACCAGGTCGATCCGAAGCACCGGCAGCAGCAGTAGACGGACCGGGAGCACCACCAGATGAACCGGGAGCACCAGCAGACGGACCGGGAGCAGACGGACCGGGAGCAGACGGACCGGGAGCAGACGGATAGCGCCCCAACACTATCGCCCGCAAATCTGACACCGCGGAGGTCAGAGTCGCAAGCTGCGCCCTCACATCGTCAACCGGGGGCGCTGGGGGAGGCGGAGGCGGTGGATATCTCGGGGACGGCTGCAACGAGGGCGCCATGGAACCTAAGCCGTAGACGCGCCCTTTCCTAATGCCGCCGATGGATTCTACGAACACGTCGTCGTAGCGAGCGGCCATAGAAGAGTGCGTCTGGGTGTGCGTCGTTTCGCCGACATTCTCGGAAGGGGGCTCGATCTCAAGCCGACTAAGTGCCTCACGATACGCAGCCTATCCAATGAATGTGTTTATACTATAAGTTTTCCTAAGTTATAATCTAAATCCTATGTTTTCCTAAGTTATAGTCTGAATCCTAAGTTTATCTAATTAACTTAACAATAATTATATTTCTAACATAAATCTCATAAACGTAAGTACTTACATCAGTCTCCTCGGCCCTCGCGTCGACGAAGCTCTCGTCCTTCCGCCTCTTGTGCGTATGCACGAATACATCGTGAGCGGTGACCGTCTCCGCCTCTTTCCCCTGCTTCACCGCCCGTTGGGCCTGCATACGTAGAATTTAATTAACTTCGTATATTAACAGTACGAAATTAAATAATAGAATGAATTTGAATTTGCGCTATCTCACCAAATCTGCACGCGTCGATGCGTGGGGCCTTGATCCCCCCGTATGCAGACCCGCGGCCTGTCGATTAGCCTTAGCTTTCTCCGATTTTAGCTTGAACTGCGGAGTATCCATCTTCTCCAACATCTACTCATAGTACTCCGCCCGGATCCAGTCCTTCCTCATATGCGCCGTACGAAGGTCGTACACCGCATCCCGTATCTTCTTCCCGGCGGCGGCTTTGTAGGTCCTGCGGATCGCCTCCTCGCGATGGGGGGGCCACCAGAACGTCCTCTGACATACAAATTCAAATATCACGTAATAAAAAATTTAATAATTTAAAGAATAATTAATAATTCACCGACGGATTTATACCCTCATCTCGTCGAGCCAGACGTACTTCATGTCCTGAGGCACCTCAAAAAAATTGAGGTAGGGGCCATGGTAGTTATCCCGGATAATGCGCCCTAGAATCCGGGCAGCATCCCACGGGAAAAACCTATAAAGAAGCAACGACTGGATTATTAACTTGAATAAATGAAACAAATTTAATAAATTAACTTAAATTTACTTACGATTCACCAGCGGGCCATAGCTCTCGTCGGAACTCGCCCACCAGCCTCTCTGGTGGCGTCGGGGGATCCGCGGGTCCGCGCACGTACTCCCCGGTAACAGGATGAAACTGAATCCCGGGGTACTCCGAGGCCCACCCTGCAGTAACTGCTGGGCCCCCTGCTGCATCCGCTGGTACATCCGGTGGCGGAACGGATCCGCTAGCGGATGGAGTCACAGGCCTCGACGACGATGTCGGTGGCACCGAGGAAGAATGACGGCGGGAAGAGCCTGTGTCCGGGCTCTCCAAGTCGGGATCGGAGGTCACATCCGGGGAATGCTGCTGGCGACCACGACCGCTACCACCACGCCCACGCCCACGCCCACGACCACCACCACCACCGCCGCCGCCGCCGCCACCGCCACGACCACGGCCAGCACCACCAGTACGGGTGCTCGCAACCATGCCCTGTAAATAGAACACATAAATAAAATACCGACAACATAGATTTATAAATGAATATAAAACTAAACATATCCATACCAGCAGCAGGGCGATGAGTGCCGCCCAGACGAGTAGGCCTAGGAGTGCCATCTGCAAAAAGAAACTCATACAATAATACGCAAATATCCCAAACTGAAATAAATATTACAATCAGAAGTGAAGTACGAATAAAAGCTAGATACACAAAATCTGATAAAATCACGCACCAATACAACAAAGTACAATTCTTGTAACTTTTGATGAAAGGGTGCTTCAAGATACAACTGAAATATAGCGATATTTAATCATCGTCATCGTCCTCTTCCTCGGCCTCGGCCTCATCATCATCATCATCCTCATCGTCGAATTCATCTGTATCCTCATCCTCATCCTCATAAAGTTCTTCTTCTTCTTCTTCTTCTTCTTCTTCTTCTTCTTCTTTAGTCTCAATACTTGGGACAAGACGCCTCTTTCTCCCCTGGTTGACATCTAAGTCTTGTATATCAACCTCTTCCTCCCCTCTATTTTCATCAGCAAGAGGTATATCAACCTCTAATTCAACATCCATGTCACAAGACTGTTGTCCCAAGTATTGGGGCTTTTCGATCTGGTCCTCTTGGTATGCTGGGTCTCCAACGTTGAATGTATTTCTAGATTTAATCTTGCATACTGCCCACCAGTCAAAGCGATCTCTACGACGCCTTGGGTAGCTTGTATAGTAGACTTGAACAGCCTGACTTGCTATCGCAAACGTGTCGGACCCTCTATACCTCCTGCGATGATTTATATCGACGAATCCAAATTGTTTATCGATTCTCCAACCGATATTTGGTATCGTATCGAACCACTCACATTTGAACATAACAATATGTATATCAAATGGGGCACTATATTGTAATTCTACAATATCCCGAAGCACTCCATAATAGTCAAAGTCCGGCTCGTCGTCATAGATTGTGCCTCTTATGCAAACACCAGAATCCTTCGTACTGAAGCCGTCATTGAGAAATTCGGCATTTATAGGATGTTGAGTTGTCTTAAACTTGAAGCCATTAACGACATAGTCGGGCCAAGTCTTTGTATGCTTCTTCGGTCCCAATGACAAATAACGAATGCTCTCATTTGTGAGTGTACTTGGTTCAGCTAATAAAACTTGTAAACTTTAAATGTTTTAGTTGCATATATATATTTAAATGGTAGCCGCATAACATATTATCTCAGTTACTTACGTAATCTCGAAACCATGACGGAAAGGTAAAATCAACCTCTCTTTGAAGTCCCTCATCGGTAATATCGGGTGTCCTTATTTTGACTTCATCTCTAAATACACTGTTAGAGAGAATAAAATTAGTGTAGTCACTTACCTCACCAAATTAGAGATTATAACGAGGTGTAGTCACTTACTTCTCCAAATCTCTCACTTCTTGTATGTCACAATTTAACAAGACATATCGGTGAGCGGCATCATACTCATCGTCACTCAACCACCGTTTCTTACTAGCCCCAATAGGCTTGCCCCTTAAATTGAATATACCTCCTTCCTCAACGTCTTCGTCATTCCTTTGAGGTCTATTTCGATTTGTCTCAACATGAGTATCGAAATAAATGGAGCAAAAGTTTGACACCTCCTCGATAAGATATGCTTCGCATATCGAAGCCTCTATATGAGCCTTGTTGCCAACTTTCTTCTTTAGATGATGTAGATACCTAGAGAGACAAATTATCTTGAGAATTAACAATGAATTGTAAAATCCACTTAAATTATATCGATTTTTATTTACCTTTCAAAGGGGTACATCCATCGATAATGAACAGATGCACCGACACGGGCTTCGTATGCTAGATGAATCGGTAGATGCTCCATACTGTCGAAGAAACCCGGTGGAAATATTTTCTCTAACTTGCAAATTGTTAAGACAATTTTCTCCTCAAGTTGTATCATATGTTGCACCGTGAGCTTAGTTGAACAGATATCCCTGAAGAATGTAGACAGCTCGGCCAACGGAACCCATACAGCAGAAGGCAACAACTCTCTCAACGCAATGGGCAGTAATCTTTCCATAAACACGTGGCAGTCGTGACTCTTCATTCCTGTTAGCTTGCGTTCATTGAGATCAACGCATCTAGACAAATTCGACACATAGCCGTCGGAAAATCTTAAAGTAGATATCCACTTGCAGATTATTAATCTATCTTCCTTGCTCAATGCGTATGGCGCTATCGGCTTAGTTACTTGTCCACCAGCTCCCCTTTGTATCAGGTTTAGATTATGACGTTTGCATATCTCGGCCATGTCTTGTCTTGCTTTTGGATTGTCCTTCGTCTTTCCTTTAATATCCATAACGGTATTGAAGACATTATCGAACACATTCTTTTCGATATGCATGACATCAAGATTATGCCTAATAAGATTATCTTTCCAATAAGGCAAGTCCCAGAAGATACTCCGTTTGGTCCAATTATGGCTTTGTCCGAACCCCTCGACACGATTGTTCGATGGATCTTCCATTGCGGTGGGCAATTCCTTTACATCTTCCCAAATATCGTATCCCGACAATCTGGCAGGAGGTTCAGAAAATTCTTGTTTTCCATATCTGAACGCGTCCTTGTTCTTTCGCCAAGGATGTCTCGTTGGCAGAAATTGACGGTGACAGTCAAAGAAAGAAGTTTTTCCTCCATGTCTAAGGCGGAACGCCTTACTATTTTCCATACATATCGGACAAGACATGTTGTCGTGCGTACTCCATCCCGACAGCATACCGTATGCTGAAGAATCATTGATTGTCCACATGAGTGAAGCTCTCATCTGAAAGTTTTGTTTTCTGGAAATATCATAGGTCGTGACGCCGATCTCCCATAACTGTTTCAGCTCATCCACCAACGGTTGTAAATATATATCGATGTTCTTTGTCGGATTTTTGGGACCGGGTATGATAGCTGTCAAGAACATATAAGGAGTCTTCATACACATCCATGGTGGCAGATTGTAAGGGGTAAGAATGACCGGCCAGCATGAGTATTGAGATCCCGACTGTCCGAAAGGGGCGAAGCCATCAGAACATAGCGCCAGGCGTACATTTCTTGGCTCTGCAGCAAAATCTGGATGACACAAATCAAAATATTTCCACGCCTCTCCATCCGAAGGATGTGACAATTCTCCTTCGTCCTTTATGCGATCTTCACTGTGCCACGTCATGTGTTCTGCTGTATTCAGAGACATATACATCCTCTGTAAGCGCTTCGTGATCGACAAGTAATGCATATACTTGTAAGGACGTCGTTTTCTAGTTGACTTTCCTTTTCCCTGTACTGTCTTGTAACGATTCGCATTACAGAACCAACAACTTTCTAATACGTAATTCTCTTTGTAATACAACATGCATCCGTTGCGACAGCAATCTATCTTCTCGTACCCCAGTCCCAGTTGTCGGACCATCATCTTTGACTTGTAGAAGTTTCTTGGGAGCTCTTTTGATTCCTTCGGTAACACCTCATTAGTTAATTGTGTGATCCGATCATAGCAAGCTTGTGGCAAGTTAAAATCAGACTTTATGTTCAACAACCGCATCGTCACTGACAGTGCGGAATGAGTCTCACAACCAGGATATAGAGGAGTATCTGCGTCCTTAAACATATCATAGAACTCCTTTGCCTCGGGATTAGGATCCTCCGGATCAAAATTAGGCCCTGCCGCAGCATACACCATATCTCGTGCAAGGTTCTGCATGTCTCCATAATCCATAGAGCATCCGTCGTCTTCGAGGACATCCGTTGCAGCATTATCATCAAAAGCATAAGTACCAGCTTCTGCAGCCTGTCTTTCTGAATATAATTCACCTTGCGATGACCACAGGCCGTAATCACGTACGAAACCCTTACGGGTCAAATGATCTCTCACAGTCATCACTTCTTCGAAACGTCTATTGTGACAATTAACACATGGACACTTGATTTTGTTATCGTCCATGTACTGAGTTTTGCTCATGGCATACTTAAGAAATACTTCCACACCTGCCTGAAAATCGTCACTCATACCAATTCTACTCTCGTGTTGTCATTTGTACATCCATGTACGATCAACAAAGTAACGATTCATGCTCGATTTGATGTGAATATCTGTATCGTAAGACAAACTAAACATAAGAATTAATAGCCCGATACCGATACTTATATCGTAAGAAAAACTAAACTTGTGGATAACACGCTAGGCCTACGACGAGGCTACTTAGTATCACAATCTAACATAATTAGTATATAATCATGTAACTGGTGGATCCGCTAGCTAGTAAGCCGGATGTACTTAATATGAGAGAGTATCAGATTAGTATCAGTATATAGGTTAGGTAGACCGTATCAAACGCATATCGGAATAGTAGGCCGAATAGGAGGCCGAGATAGTCGAATGAGAAGAAGGGAAGAAAGGAGGAGCAGATGGGTCCAGAGCCATGGTGGAGGAGGAGAAGTAACATGAGAGCAGTTTCTGCCGTAACATCTCCTGGCTCTGCTGGCAACTGAAGTCCAGATGCTACAAAGGACGATCCTTCGCTGAAATCGACTACAACACCCATCAGTTCAAGTTCATTCCTATATGAGTATATTCCAATGCCATAGAGGAAGGTCAACAAACTGATGGCTTCTATGGCATTGGAATCTACTCATATAGGAATGAACTTGAACTGATGGGTGTTGTAGTCGATTTCAGCGAAGGATCGTCCTTGTAGCATCTGGACTTCAGTTGCCAGCAGAGCCAGGAGATGTTACGGCGGAAACTGCTCTCATGTTACTTCTCCTCCTCCACCATGGCTCTGGACCCATCTGCTCCTCCCTTCTTCCCTTCTTCTCATTCGACTATCTCGGCCTCCTATTCGGCCTACTATTTCGATACCGATACTTTGAACCTTGATCTTAACCCAAACCTATATACTGATCGATACTAATCCGCTACGCCCGATACTAAGTATATACAGTCGATACTGATAGCGATAGTCCGATACCGATAGCGATAGTCCGATACCGATAGTTCGATCGATACCGATAGTTCGATACCGATAGCGATAGTCCGATACCGATAGCGATAGTTCGATACCGATAGCGATAGTCCGATACAGATACACATGGACCTACATATCTATATATCACTAGTAGCCATACTCCTCTACATACTACTCTACACTAGGATCTAGTAACCATATACTACTCTACACACTAGCTACGTAGTCATACTCTAAAATAAGGTAAACTAATTTACCCACACATTAAAACCAACCCAATCAAATCTTAGGCAAACTATTCATATGATATCAATCGAAATACAAATAGGTCAACTAGGCTAATTCTAGGTCAAATTAGGAGTCCAAGTCAACTATGTCAAAACTAACCTTAATTAGGCTAAACTTCTACCTTAGCTAATCAAATATATATACTAGACTTCACGACGTGTGTCTGTGTATATATATATATATATATTATTAATAAATTACTTAAAATTATGCCTATATATATATATATATATATATATATATATATATATATATATATATATATATATATATATATGTATGTATGTGTGTGTGTGTATCCGTGTGTCTATGTCCGTGTGTGTCCGTGTGTGTGTGTGTGTGTGTGTGTGTGTGTGTGTGTGTGTGTCCGTGTGTCCGTGTGTGTGTGTCTGTGTGTGTGTGTCCGTGTGTGTGTGTGTCCGTGTGTGTGTGTGTGTCTGTGGGAGAGGAGGAGGAGGACTCCTGCGCGGGGACTCCAGAGTCCCTCCTACGCCCCCCCTGCCCCGACCCCCCCCAACCCCTGCCCGACCCCCCCCAACCCCTGCCCGACCCCCTCTCCCACCCCCCTGCCCCCCCTGCCCCGACCCCCCCAACCCCTGCCCGACCCCCTCTCCCACCCCCCTGCCCCCCCCTGCCCCGACCCCCCCCCAACCCCTGCCCGACCCCCTCTCCCACCCCCCCTGCCCAGACCACCCCCCCACCCCTGCCCGACCCCCTCCCCGACCCCCCCTGCCCAGACCCCCCCCCCCCCTGCCCGACCCCCTCCCCGACCCCCCTGCCCCCGACCACCCCACTCCACCCTTGCCCCGACCACCCCACCCCGTACCCGAAACCCCCCTGCCCCACACCCTCTCCGACCACTACGACAGCCCCCCAACCCCCCAAATAATAAAAGAGAGAGAGAGAGAGAGGGAGATAGAGAGAGAGGGGGGGGGGAGAGAGAGCATACCTTAGAGAGAGAGGGAGATCGCCGGTCGGAGAGAGGGAGATCGTCGGAGAGAGGGAGAGGGAAGAGAGAGAGTGTTTTGGGGGGGAATAAAAATTTCCCCCCCGTCGGTTCAATTTAAGTTAGGGTACAGAAATTAGCGACGGAGTAGCGACGGAGTATTCCGTCGCTAAGTCGTCAGTAAATCTCGCGCCAGAGTAGCGACGGATTATTCCGTCGCTAAGTCGTCAGTAAATCTCGCGCCAATATTTTAGGCTTTTGTCGCCAAAATATGCGACGTTCTAGCGACGGATATAAAACCGTCGCTACTTGGCCGACGACCTATCGACGGCGTAGCGACGGATATGGACATAAAAAAATAAAAAAAAATTGTCCACTGCTTTTCGTCGGTATTCCGTCACAAATCCGTCGGTGATCAGACGGTAATAGCGACGAAAAATTTCCGTCGCTAAATGGCCGTCGCTAAAATACTGTAATTTGGTAGTGTCTCCCTTAATTTTTCTTTCTTTGAGAATCACTTTTCTTTTCTTCTCAATTTCTTTGTCACCCAAACACATGAAAGTAATCACTTTCCTTCCAACCTGATAATTCCGCGAACCAAACATTGCATATTAGGACGTTTTATGTCCAAATAAGTTTCGAATCTCTAAGGTGCACCAAAAGAAGATTAATAAGAAATACCATTGTCTAACCATAAAAAAGTTGTTTGACCCGTTCGATGTAGAAAATTGTAATTGTCAAAAAAGTTTTTATAATGATCAAAAAAATTAATTTGGGCAAAATTATGCTTAATTTATAAGGAAATCTATACAAAATGTAATGAAGTGAGAATAGTTTTGGTAATCTACATTGAAATTTGTTGGACATCGTAAAAGCATCATTGACATTTACAATTTCATTTGGTGTAATAGTGTAAATTAATATTCTCTTCTTAATATTTTTTTATTCTTGGGTGACTATATAATCTTTATGTACGTTTGGGCATGCTCTTCCTACTTATCTTCTTATAGGCATTTCAAATATTTTTGTTCTATATTATGCTCACACTCAACTAGGGGAAAGAATTCTCTTTTTTCAATAATGTGTGGGCAATCTTTGGATTGTTGAAGTTGATTTGTGTTATTGAGACGAGGAACCTTCCTTTAAATATTATCCCAATTGTGATATAAATCCATCTTAATTTTAGATAAGTTATTTTATAAATTATTTAGAAGAAACTTCACACCCTTTAAATGTTTGGATTATAAAAATAGTGAAATTTGATTAGAGAATGTAAATTGAGTTGAGTACCGCTCTATTTACATTGGCAAAAACCCAAACCTTTGATAGAAAAGTATAATCGTCATATATATTTTTTTTCTCTCTTTCTAAAATTTTGATTTGCACAAAGTTGGTCCTAGAATTGTGAAAAAGGGGAGAAAAAAAAAAAGTAAGAATGGAGCTTGAAATTTTAAAATTTTACGAATAAAATTTTATATTCATTTCCTCCCCTTATTTTTGGCTAATTATAAGGGCACAGCTTTTTTTGATCGGGGCTGTCCAAGTGATAGTTTTCCATTATTTACAAGTTTGTCACTGAAAAAATTACTCATGGCTATCCAAGTGGTAGGTATAAAAGATAATGAGGACTGCTATGAATTGTGGCAGTCCTGAAAGTAATGAAGACTGCCACAATTCCTGACAGTCCTAGAAGTAATGAGGACTGCCAGGAATTGTGACAATCCTGAAAGGGACATGCTCTACAACAGGACTGCCACAATTTTTGGCAGTCCTAGACATATTGAGGACTGCCAGAAATTGAGACAGTCCTGAAAGATACTTGCTGTACACCAAGTTCCTTTCAGGACTGCCACAATTTCTGGCAGTCCTAAAGTCGACATTCCCGAATGAAAAAAATATGTTAGGGTTTATTTCAATCTTGATAATATAGTGAAATATGCATTTTAGGATTTATTTTCATGCATTCTTTGTGAGGAAAGAAGTATTTAACCTTTATTTTCATACATTTTAGGGTTTATTTAATTTTTTGGGTGCCATCGAAATTGGGAAAGAGAAGGAAACTAGGGTTTTGATGGAGATGGTGATGATGGAAATGGTGGAGAAGAAGAAGATGATGATGATGAGAAAAAAACTAGGGTTTTGATGAAGATGTGAGAATGGAAATGGTGGAGAAGAAGAAGATGGATAGAAGAAGAAGAAAGCTAGGGTTTGTGAAGAGAGAGAGTGAAAATTTGAAATGAGAGTGATTTTTCGGGTTTGGGGGGGGGGGGGGGGGGGGGGGGGTGGGGTTTGGACAGCCCCTGAATGAAAAATTTGGACAGTCCGAGTAAAATTTCTTCAAAACCTGGCTAGCCCCGATCAAAAAATCCTGTGCCCTTATAATTAGCCTTATTTTTAGTAGCCGCGTGCGTTGTAAGAAAAGAAACTGATATTATAAAAAAAAGTAGAAATAAAAATTATATTAAAATAAATGAAATATAATTTAATTATGATTTGTTATAGACATCTATTAAAAAAAGTTAGTTATCAATTCAGAAAATTTGATGTAGCCATAGAAATTATATAAAATTGGCTATAACGAAAGAAGTTCCAAATTTTTTGGGATAACGAAAGCTTTCGTCAGACTGTTTGGCGACCTCCAAACTATCTGGCAAAAATTGAACATATTTTTTTTTTCTTTTTTCGTTAGTTTGGTTTTGGTTCAGTTTGAATTTTTTTTTGTTGGTTTTTTTAGTTTGGCTTTTATTTTTATTTAATGTTAGTTTAGTTGTTTGATTTATGTTGGTTTATTTGAAAACATTGTCATATATTTCAAATAAAGTTGACATAATGCAACTCCGAACTCTCCAATTAAAATCCCACTGCCAACTCCAACCCTCCAAATCGCGACTGAATCGAACCACCATGTCCAATTTTTTCGAGACGGTCTGGCAGAATTTGAGTATGGCTAGAATTCCGTCAAATGATTTGGCGACTACTTTCTTTTAGAACTTATTCCGTTTTTGTTAATTTTTTTATAAATTTCTTATCCTACAACAAATTTTCTGTTATCAATTTTAGACAATTACCAATTACCATCACTGTTAGCCACTCCCAAGCCTACCCTTCCTAGACAAACTCCATCATTCAGTCTCGTCTCATTGGATTGGATAACAGTAGAGAGAGACCTCCACTTCCAAAAACCAAAACCAACTTTTTATTCCTCTCTTTAAAATCCAACAAACAAAAAAGAAAAATCCCTCTTTTCCCTTTTTGTACTCCCTCCCTCCCTCTATTTCTTCTCCCAAAACAAAAAGGAAAGGAGTAAAAAAAAAAAAAAAAAAAAAAAAAATCAGAGACAGAGAGCGAGAAATTGAGTTCGATGACACCCCCTCTGGAGCACGACTACATAGGCATAGGCCTAGCGGCGGCGGCGGCGGAGTCCTCCTCCTCCAGCTGCAGCACCGTCTCCTCCGACCTCAAGACGGAGCTCCGGCTCGGCCTGCCCGGATCCGAATCCCCCGACCGCAGCCAGCGGGCTAACGGGTCCCCGCCCGCGCTCCTCACCCTCTCCATCTCCACCCCCGCCATCCCTCGCGGCTTCAAGAGGGGCTTCTCCGACGCCGACGCCGTCTCCTCCCCCAAATGGGTCTTCTCCCCCAAGCCCAACTCCCCCCTGTCCGACCCGGAAGCCCCCGCCGCCGCCTTTGCCAACAACGTCGGCAAGCCCACCAAGAAGGACGGCGACGACGATGAGAGCATCAAGAAGAAGCTGGAAGCTGCTGCTCCCGTGCCCCCCGCTGCAAAGTGAGTTTCTTTTTCTTTTTTCCTACCTAAATTTCTTGTCTTGGTAATTGCAGTGTGGAGATGGGCTTGTGAAGAAGTAGTTCAGAATTGGAAATTTTCTGTTGGTAAAGTTGATATTTTTAATGGCATAGGGACTTTTGTGGTTAGTAACATTTTGGCGTGGAGTATTATGAAGATAATTTGAGTTTTTTTTTAAAAAATTACATTTTCTGCTCAAATTATGACCATTGAAAAATGAATTAGCATAGGGACAGTTAGGAACCTATTTGGCATTTTTCATTTAGTAGGGTTTTCTTTACATGATGGGTTTGTGAAGTAGTTCAGTTGGGAAATGGGAGACTTTTGTGATACTTTTAGTATCCCCTATTTGTTTTTTCCCATACATGGTGCTTAAAAGCCCTAAACTTGAGGGAAAAAAATGGCAAATATGTTGCTATGCTACTGAAAGCATTTTGTTTGGTGACCATTTGAGCGCAAAAAATTTGCCATGGATAGTATGAGATTGTTATGTAAGAAGAATGTTTTAACATGGTGTCTAGACGCGATAAACTTGAGAAATGAAGATGGCTATTTTTTGTTGTGATGCTGAACATTTTATTTTTGCGACCATTGAAGCAAATTTTGTTGTCATTGACTCATTAGTATGAGATTGTTATGTAAGAAGAATGGTTTGATTATTGGATTGTATACGGAACAGGGCACAGGTAGTAGGATGGCCACCAATCCGGAGCTACCGGAAGAACACGATGGCTACCAACACCACCAACCCATCGAAGAAGAGGGAAGATGCCGAGGCCAATCAAGGATCCGGATGTCTCTATGTCAAGGTCAGCATGGACGGAGCGCCGTACCTCAGGAAAGTCGACCTCAAAATGTACGCCAACTATAAGGAGCTCTCCTTGGCCCTTGAGAAGATGTTCAGCTGCTTTACTATTGGTGAGGCCTGTTCTATTAGATGTGATACTTGGGGAATTATGGACATGTCTTTGGCATTTCATTAGATCCAATGGTGTCATGATAAATTATTGGTAGATAATGGTTGAGAATTCTTGAACTAGGATTAATATACAAATTTCTTTTATCATATATAATACTCATATTATACACATTGTTACAAGCTATAATGGGTATGTACGTTTCTCACTTCCATTACTAGTTTCCACAATATTTTCATGTGGTTTTCTGGAAGTGCCTCTTTTGTTTGCTTAAAGGAAGTATATTGTTTTTAGACCTTCTCCTAAATATTGTATCATGAGAATATAGTAATATTAAACTGATTGGCTCTTTTCGGGTGACTGGAGGACAAACCATGGATGCCGCCACCTTTCTAATTGTTAGGAAATTAAGTATTTCAGAATCACATAATTTCCTTTCCTACCTTGGCAACTTACTATATATATTGCATCTTAACATTGTTTTACATTTCATAATGAATGTTGTGATGTTTTCATACTTATGGATACAGTTTACGAATGAAATACTATGACAGTTCCTTTTTTACTCTCTTTAATGCAATGCATGGTTGGCCCGGGGGTTGGGGGGGGGTGGGGGGGGAGGGGTTTTGTGGGGGGGGGGGGGGGGGGGGGGGGGGGGTATTTATTCCCACTGTTTTATCTAAAAAAGAAGGGGAAAACAGTTTCTTTCTCGCTTTTCGTAAATTATTTCCAAGAGATTTGTTATTGGTCATTGAGCATCAAGTAGATATGTTCTTGTGGCAATATGGGAGGAGTTAACTTGTAAATGTGATTTGCCCCTTTGCAGGACAATGTGGTTCACATGGAATACCAGCAAAGGATGGACAGGGGGAGAGCAGAATGACAGATCATGGATCTGAAAATGTTCTCACTTACGAGGACAAGGATGGTGACTGGATGCTTGTTGGTGATGTTCCATGGGAGTAAGTATATGCTGCTCATCGATATTGACTTGGAAATTTCTACTTCAAGCCTTTGTTAAGAGAAGCAGAAATACTAGTGGGGTTACACAACATATATCTTGTTATGTGTTTTCTTTTGCCTTTTCCCCTCTAGTATATGAAATTTTAATCATAAGAAAACATTAAAAAAGATATACAGCATCATCCAGGTTTTAAGTGTAAATAAACCAATATGGTTTTCTAATTTCTACTGTAATAACTACAACTCACATGGGTTTGTAGCATGGCATGAGGTGCTCTAAAGATGGACAAAGTCTTTCAATCATTTACTCTTATGTCTCTGACCTTCAATCTTACCACTCCATGATTAATGAGGAAATAAGATAATTAAAAAGAACCATGAACCAGCATTATAGTGAAATTACTTAATTTAATCATATTTCTAACTTTCGTAACCCGTAGCAAAAAAAGTTCAAAAAGTTTGACATCTCGATCACAAATTGAGACTTTTCACTAGGTAAATTCTAGCTACATTTGAAATAAACTAAATGGCAATAAAATTCCATGATTATAAGACTTGCACTGCTAAATACTTTTGCTAATTTAATATTATATACTCTTAAATGTAACTATTCTAAGGATATTAGTTAATGCTTATCTAGCTAGGCAAGGGCCTGATGGTATTCTAAGCTGCTGCAGGATCCAGGCAGTTAATGGCCCAACAGGTTCCAGCCAGTTGCTTAGATATATGTATGCTAATTATAGGGCGTTGTGCCTATGTGGTGGAGCATTCTTAATCTTGACTCTTAAGTGCTATAAGCTGTTTTGATGATGACAATGATTTGGTTAAATTTATTTAATAGTTCTTCATCGTCTTTTTCATGTTATGAAATGTATACTATCATCTTATGAAATGTAGCACTGATACTTTACTCCCCTCAATTTTATCACTCATTCTGGTTTTGTTCATAACCTCATGGTATGTGAACATTTTTCCGTATGATAACCTCTCTGTTCGACTAGAATCACATTTGTTTTCTGGCGTTGCAGTATGTTCACTGAAACTTGTAGGAGGCTCAGGATAATGAAAGGTTCAGATGCAATTGGACTTGGTAAGTACCTAGGTTACACAGTTTATCTATATGACTTTCATCGCAAGGTCTAAACAGATGGGTGGTTCTGTTCACTGGTGATATTATATACGATGGTGATTCATCTCGAGATCTTATGGTGTCACCTTTTAGCGTCATATAAATCATCGTTTCTGATATTGGAATTTTCATATATCTGGCATTTTACATCTGTTTCCTTGCAGCTCCAAGGGCCGCGGGGAAGATCAAGAACCAGAACTAGCAAGCATTTCCAGCCCAAAGCTACAAGAACAAGCGACTCAAACGACTATTAGGGCCTCTTGGAGCACAAGGTTTTTACTGTTTGTAGTGTCATCTGTCATATTTGTTGTGGTTTGCTGTTTGCATGAATCTAAGACCTTAAATTAGCTATTCTACGATTTCCCAGGGATCTATGAACCTTATTAGATTGTCATTCAGAATGCTATTTCTGCATGTACTTACTATTATGTGTAAAATGGCTATTTGCAACTGCTATACATTGGGCAGTGAGCATTGCTTCCTGAAGCCTTCAGTGCCGATTTTTGATCCCTCGCTTCCGTACCTAATTAACTCACGTGGAGCATACTCGAAATTAAGTTCTGAATGAATCATGAATTGGACTACTGAATGATAGGATTCTCTATCTGGTTTTGGTCGGCCTTTGCTGGTGATTGTAGGATCTTGAATGGGACCGGATTTATTACTACTCTTTAATTTTAGAGTGTTAATATCCTGAGCTTTCATTGATTCCTCAATCACCCGTCCCTGCCTCTGACAACCGGGGCAATGCACGCCAAGGGTTCGTCGTGGTCTACCTGTCATATAGATATGGGTGTCATATAGATACGGGCAGACTAGCGCCAGCCCGGAGGTTTGGGTTGCCCTATCCCGAAATAATTTTTGTTGTCCCTTGGCCCTTATTGTGAGCCAATCCTAGTGATCATCTGTGACCCTGGACCTTTGGTGGGATCATGTTGAGGCTGGAGGGTTGTCCTAGTAGAGTGGCGTTGCCCAAGTCCCAAGTCTTGTCTGGCTTACCCCAGGGCCGGTCCTGGGGCAGATGAACGATTGAGAATCGGGTGGTCAAGACTGTCAAGTGAAGTATTTAGCTAGAATTTACATGAGATCTTTATGTAGAATTTATTGTGAGTTTGTAAGAATGGGAGACATTCATGATAACTCCTGCCACAAATCCAGCTTTAGAAGCATTGGGTTTTTTTCTGGTAGGCCTCTGCTGGTGGTCTCCTCTTTAAGGGCCCTTCTATTGTGGACACAGTACAGTTTTTTTCTCAACCACAACATTGGTTGAGACAAAGGGTTAGGTTTTATGTTCTCAAGAATGTGAGAACTTTATTCTCTCCTTTTCTTTCCTCTGTGAGACGAGCAATTGATTCTTTGGTTCTTTTCATTTTTTATATGTTATACCTGCCTGCTGGTAGGCTTCTGAAATCTTCCAATATATTCCATCAAAACTTGTCTTCCTTATTATATTGATCAAACTCTTGGCCAAAAAGAAACAACCATCAGTACGTACATTGCTTTTGGTTAATGTATATGTAACCATGGAGCCTGGCCCCAAGATTTTGGTTGGTTGCAGGGGTCTTCCTTTCTTTTCTCCTTCAGTCATTCATTCACCATAGTGAAAGGACCATCCATGTTGTCTAATGATATCTGAACAAAAAGCTTGTTTTTTTTTCCTCATGAATTTCTCCAAGTTTTCATAGTGTTTTCCAAATAGTTCTGTATATTTTAGAAAAGTTCCATGTCCATGTCTAATAACATGATTAGATTATGAAGATGGACTTTTCGTTTGAGAAAAGTGGCCTTGAAAAAGAAAAGCCATTCCTTTTATGTGTTTGGATGGCAATGATTCTCAAAGTGAAAAAATAGGAGAAAAAAAGATGCTTCTCCCACTCGCCCAAGGATTCAAGTTTTTCTTTCAATTTTCTTGGCTTTACAAAACACCGGAAACAACAAATAATTGATTTCCTTTCCGCAAACCAAACGAGCCCTAAGCTTCTTTGGTTAAGGTTTCATGTCCCTATCCTAGTTTTATGGTTGGTGAGCTTGTTTAAACTTGGAGTTGACTCTGGCAAATTTCCTTTCCCTTTCCTTGGGGAATGGAAGGGAAAAGAAATTAATTCCTTGTCATTTCCTTTCCTTTGGAAAATTTTATTTTTTTATTGATTTTTCTTTCCGATGTTTGAAAATGCCAAGGAATTTGGAAAGAAAAGTGATTATTTCAATGTGGAAAAGTAATTCCTTACTTGGATGGATAGAATCATTTTTTTTTTTTTCTAATTTTTTTTTCATTGGAAATCATTTTCCTTTCCTCCTCAATTCGGTTGGCACCCAAATATAGGAAAGTAATTACTTTTATTTCCTATCCGGAGATTTTCCGAACCAAACGAGGCCTTAGTTGGCATTCTTAATGGAAGCACTAGTGTGTTCTTGGACTTCTTTTGTTATGGGGGATTCGAGAATTTTCATAGCCTCGCTCTTGGAATTGGAAGCACTAGTTTCCATGTTTAGCACATAATTGTGAAGGGAAATTGGCCTTTTTAACTACCCTTCAATATGTCAACGAGAATATTTCCATGTGGCATGATCTAAATCCGGATGTTCTACTTCCATGTGGCCTGCATAAATCTTAATTACGATGTTCTCGCCCGTGGGTTTTGATGAAGGCGGCAGAGATTTTATTTTTATTATTTTACAAGAATGGTGGAACTATTGTTTTAAAAACTGGTTCATACCAATAGCTTAGAACAATCTGTCTTATTTGCAAATTATTGTGATCAATATTTCATGCAAATATGTTACTATTTAATTTTTTTTTTTTAATATTTTGTAATATTATGGAATATTAAAAAAGAAGAAATATTGACATTAAGGATACAAATTCAAAAAATAAACATTTATGAACCGGATTAGTTGGGCAGTTTAAATTGTGGACGGTTCACTGAAGAGCATAGGTGTTTGAACCGTCATTGATGGTAATCTCTCTCTTGTGCTTCACTCTTTGACCAACAAGAAGAGAACCGATTTGTTGTTTCTGAAATTTATGTACCAAATATATTTTCTCTTCTGTAAAAAAGAAGAAATGAATTTCAGTGATTATTTAAAAAAATAATATCCGCAATCAGTGGAATCTATATTTTTACACAAAAGAGAACATTTTTGTATGAAAAATGCTAAGTCTACTACCAAATTCTTACAACTTTATTACAACCGCTCTCTCCCATCCCTTACACAAGGGTCCTACCGGATCCCACCTCCTCCAATCGAAGTCCGACACGTGGGGGTTGTAGGAGAGTTGTATACATTTGGTTGTAGGCATAGCAAAGCTCTTTTTGTATACATGTTTTGGAAATGGTTTTTTCTAAGGGCACCACCATTTTTGCTAGGGGGCAACCCTTACTTGGGGGCAGCCCAAGGAGGTGAAGATTTTGCTAGGAGGCACCCACATTTGGCTAGGGGGCAGCCCAATTCCCCAAACCCTTCATTCCTTCCCATAACCCATTCTACACTCTCTCTCCACCAAAAGAAAAAAGAGAACTCTCCCTCTCCCTCTCCCAAAATCCTACTTTCTTCTCCTCCACCACTCCACTCCCAATTCCTCCACCAAGATTTTTTTCAACAACATTCGTAGATTCGAAGAGATGACACGCAAGTCGAAGCAACCAGAATCTAGGTACGTTCTTCCCTAATTTTTTCATGAATTTTGTACACTCTATTCAAAACCCTAGAATTTTTTTAATTCTCTAAAAAGTTTTGATAAATTAGGTTTAGAATCTCTTTATGGTTCATGAAAAAAAAATTCGAACACGACAAACCCACATTTTTTCTTGAAACCCTAACCCTAGAAGACGACAAACGAGCATTTCGATTTGGCCGTTAGGCTGCAACAGTCGGGTTTGAATACAGTAGGACTGTCAGGCCTGTGGCAGTCCTAATGTAATAAGATATGGGAGTGGAAATGGGAGGGGGGGAGGGTTGGTACTCTATGTTGCTCATATGGAGGGGGTTGTCACGCCCCGCTCCCGTAGGAGCGATCGTCCTCGCTAAGGCGTGATGCCGCACGGGCCTAGGTTGCGCCTGTCACGCCCCGACCCGGAATCATCCGAATCATCGTCCTCGCAGGGGGCGTGATGCCGCACGAGCCTGGAGTTGCGCTCGTGCAAGGCAAGATGACAAGTTCTCAAATGGTTATCTTTTGGTTCGATATTTACAACGATAGAAAAACAGAGTATACGAAACAATTCTCTTTATTGATATTCGAAACTGAGATTACAAAGGCTTTCGATAGCCTAACAATATATGCCAGATTGGCTACAACACTCAGGTTCTCTCTTGCCCACAAAGGATTTTACCGTTCCATACATCATGCCTTCTATATCTCGGCCGCATCAATCCAGTTGCATAGTCCGAGCGTCAAGCGATCGCACGCTTCAATACGCTTTGGCATTCCAAGCCTCAACGCGTTCAAGCAACGCTTCGCCGCGAGCCTTCCATTCCCTGCACCCTGCATGAAGCTGGTGGGGGATCAGTACGTTCGTCCTCGCATGTACTGAAGCAAAGATCTTCTTTCCAAACCGACATTGTAATATTTATGTTGAATCATGCATCTTAGCTTATGATCTTGCTATGTTCTCCTTAGGGTCAATTTCATGGCATCTTTGAAAGCGTAAAGCATGTTATCATAGCAAGCATGTTATCGAATTGAATAGGCAAGCAAGCATTCTCGTGTTTGATTCGTGGCGCAACTTAGCTTATCGACGCACCCGCCCTTGCAACCGACGCAAGGTGAATACGCCTATCTGTTTTCCCTGTCATGTTATAAGTGCCCTCTATTCGGATCCATCCATGCAGGATATATGCATACCTTGCACTTCCAAACCCATCGCCCTTAACTATATGAAGGTCACTAGCTTGTCACAGCTAGAATGGACTTATACTCATCGAATCGAAAACATAAGACGATGGTAACTCTGTGCGGTTGCTAACCAACAATTAGAGGCCACCGAAATAATCGCGCGCAAGTGGCTTATCACATTCACTAGAAGGTCGCTACCCGTCTAAATGAAGTGCACCAACAATGCCGAAAACAAAATCCCTCCTAGGCCGAACGGTCCCAGCGCCCTGGCGCGCCGCGTTCGAGGGATGCCCATGCACGGGCTTTTATATCTTTAAGTCCATTTGACCATTTGGCCATGCAACGAATCTTATATTTCATACAACCAAGCAAGTTCGCTTATCGCTATTTCAATTGGCACAACGCCCGAATGTCCTCAACGAACGCCCGTAGGCTGCGAACATTTCGAAGGGCACCATGCCGCATTACCATCTCGCATTTCTCCGTTAACTTTCTATGTTCTTACGTTTCATTCTTCGTTTCAATGTTTCAATGGCATCATGCCTCAACTCAATGCTCGTCAACCGAACGACCCGAAGGTCTCGAACACCTTTTGAGGCATTATGTCATATCCGACAGTTCCGCCACATTCATGCCACAACTGTATTCTTTCGCAACGAAGCCATCTTTTATTATCCCGTGCACGTAGGCACGTTCCGACCGTATTCCGATGTTCTATGACTTAGCATTCAATGTCCGTGGCTTGCGCGCTAGGGCGCTCGCCTATTGTCTTTCAATGTTCTAGCCGTCCTAACTCGTGCGCGAAGGCACGGTATGGTTCGTGCACTAAGGCACTCGCCGAGTACAGTTATCCCATGTTATTGCGGCTTGCGCACCGAGGCACTCGCCTTAGCGATATCCAATGTTCCGTAGCGACTTGTGCATTTGATGCACGTTTCATTTCAATTGTACTAACTTAGTGTTCGACACACGTTATAATTTACTTCCGATCGGACCACGCCCGTGGCGTCGATAGGTTAACTTTTAGCATACAATGATATATTTGACTTATCGAATGAAGGAGTAAAAAGAAGTCAATCCTCCCACCTTGAGTCGATATGCCTTTGCCGTTTCGCCGAACCGATGCGGCTCGATTCCCTAACTTTGTTGCACGGCCACTCTCCTGACTTAGCCATTCGAGCACTTCGTGCTTGTTGAATTATACGTCCGATTTGCCTTAGCGTGCCCAAGTCTCAACCCGTCGCAAGGCGTCGATTTGGTTCCGCGGACCCCTTACTAAATATTGTCGAAGATCGACCTCTAATATTTTCGCGTCAAAGTATAACCTGCACACGAAACCAACTAAAATCAATACTTCATCGATTCGGACTTGCACATTGGTCGATTCGATTTCTTAGAATCTTCGAGCCGATTCAACGCACTCATCCTTCGGGGCAACGCGGCGCTTCGCATCGATTCACTCGATGCATTCTTTGGGACAAGGCAACACTTCGCATCGACTTGTTCGATGCATTGCTCGGGACAACGTAACTCTCGTATCGATTCGCATCGATACTTAATCGGGTCAACGCAACTTTTCGAGTCAACGACTCAGCATAATGCACTGTGCGAAGCGGGGCATTACAGAATATACCACTCAAAACAAGGTTCGTCCCGAACCGAAACCAATACTAAATTTTCCAAGGGTTTCATTAGATCGTTCCACGATCTCGTCTCACCATCGTTTGGATCGTACAACTTAGTTTGGAATCATACACATATTTTAGGCGTCCCACCAATATATGCATTTCAGCCGAGCTCAGTTGTAAGATATCGGAACAACGCAAACACGTAACTCTTATTCTCAATAGCTTGCCATCTCGTATTCTCGGTAGGACTTGGCTCTATTACTTGCTCCCGCAATTCTAGCACACTTGCATATTGATACATACACGATCGTCCAACAAAAGTCAAGGCACACGATACGATTCAAAGATCACATTTCTCACTTTGTATGTTTCCTCGGAACTATCAATTCTACGTGTCACGTTAAGCCGTCGCGCATCCGATCGCAACGAGTCTCCGCAACGCCGTGCGTTCGGCGTCATTATCCAACGATTTCTGATGTTTCACTTCGCATCCTATCTCGACATGATTCTCTCTTGTTGACTTGCAAAAGCATCAACATTCAGGACTATGTCCGCTAGGTTACTTATATAGCCACCGTGCTCAAATCCTTCCGACGCAAGTTTAAATTGACATTGCACAAAGGCCACAATCTATCCGACACAAATTTACTTCGAGTCGACAATGTTCAAGGCAACGACCGCCTTAGCACGAATGTCCTTATGACGCATCTTACATTCGATTTCCTAACGAGTAGGAATTCACTAGCCAAATTCCCAACTTATCCGTCTCGCAACATCGAACATAATTTTGATTTCACGCAAGCTCAATTGCAAGATGAATCCGAATCTAACGACATGACTCGTAAGCCATTCCCTTATCATTCCCTCTCGTGCATACACGTTCCTCGCAATCGCCTAGACTTATCATCAACATGCACCGTGTTATATTTGTTATCGGTGCAATCTCATATGCGATATCGCATGGGTCATCTTACGGTCTGCAGCATTCAATTTGATTTGGCGGTCAAGTCTTCTAGGGTCAGCTGCCCCGAAGCTACGCTCGATAATTGTGGATCATTAACGAAGGACAGTTTAATACGAACCATGCTATATCTTATTTCGGAGCCAAATCACGTTCCAACGATTCTATACGAATACCCAATTTCGGACACAACCATTTCTATCGGCGCAACTTGATGCGCAACTATCCTCCGAGTCAAGTCATGCACTGCCGTCGATGATTCCGCAATTTACGAAACATCTACTCGTATCGAATTCGAGTCTATCTTATTCGCGGGTCGACACACGAGATGCTATACGCATCGAGCAATCGTCGATGACTTATAGTCTCGCCCTGATCAATCACAAAATTTACGATCAACCAAGTTCGTTCATTCTCGCATCGTTACTTACAAAATTTTATAGCGCGAGGCGCACTCTATTTTGTATTCTCACATCGTTTACGTTTCCTTACGTATCGATCTTGATACGCCGTATCCATTTCGATAACGTAAGGGTCAACTTTGAATCTGTCTCAACGTCAACTTAGTTCGCATCGCATATATCCAAGTTCGCAACAAACTTTTCCATACGCATCGACTCATTCTCTAATTCGCCGCATCCCGCTATACTTTGATTGCGTAACTGAGTTACCGATTATCCAACATCGAACCCTCAAGTCATACGATCTCGCCCTCTAAGTTTCGCGTGTTTTCAGTCGTACTCAAATGAGTTTGGCCGTAACGTAACCAACTATTTCTTAGGCACGATTACTCGCGTCAACCAACTTTCTTACCGAAGTCGCACATCGTGCGATCCGATTACATTTCGTCTCGCACATTTCTATCGGGATCGTAAGTCGTACGATTCGATTATAATTTGTATCGTCCAACATTTTCATCGAACTCGCAAGTCGTGCGGTTCGATTCCAACGTTTCGAGTTTTCTATCCCGTCGATCCGATCGTTGCCTCAAGGCATAATCGTTTCGCTAATTCCCGTCATTCGACCGACACATAAATTTTCATTCAACGTATCATTCCATGATACAAGCCCCGCCTTACCGTTCTAACCGATCGTCGAAGAACACTTGCATCAACATGCCGTCGTACAAATTCTCAATCGAGTCTCGGTGCTATCCCGTCCGTTGCGGACAAATCTTCCGCAATTCCCACCATACGTCGATGCAATTCATCGCATAAGTGGTATTGCATATACCACTCGGAATCGAGTCATTCATCGCCTACGTGGTATAGCATATACCACTCGAAATCAAGTCATTTCCCTCGTACTATACTTAGTAAAACCGACGATCTCTTCCGACTTACGATTTCCGCAGTGATCGTGCTTGATCACAACCGTAACTTTGATTTAAATCAAATCCGACACAATTCGGCCAATGCATTCATTTGCCAACACGAACTCGGTGCGCAACCGAACCGATCTCATTTTCTCGATTTATAACATTTATTTTTTTCCGTTTGCATCTTGTGCAAATTTTATTATCGATATCCGTTGCATCTCGAGCAACATTTTGATACGCGTTGCACCACGTGCAACATTTTACTTTCGATACGCAATGCACATTCGAAATCGATATGTGCATCCGTTTCAACACATTCCATATCAACTTTCTTCGACTTTTCAACGCATCATTTACAATCAACGCGTGGCAATTGCTGCAGCAACATTCCACGACTTTCATTGTATCGATGCAACCAACGTTTCTCATACCGATCGTTGCAACCAACGAATATCTCGATTTACAATTCCGACGTGTTCATCCACGGCAACAAATTCTCGAATTCATATCTTGCAACTTGTTGCACATTCAGCAACAAACCTTCCCGACTTTTCCGTAACACCATGTAATTTCCAAACAACACGCGGCAAAATTACATGGTTGTATTAGACTTATTGTATAGAACATCCAGTGCGGCATCGAGTAGAGTCAAGAGTGGTTTCGATTGGTGGTGGGCAACTTTTCGAATGGAGATGAAGCAAACGTCCAGAGGAAATTGAGCCTAGAGCTCTGATACCAATTTGTCACGCCCCGACCCGGAATCACCCGAATCATCGTCCTCGCAGGGGGCGTGATGCCGCACGAGCCTGGAGTTGCGCTCGTGCAAGGCAAGATGACAAGTTCTCAAATGGTTATCTTTTGGTTCGATATTTACAACGATAGGAAAACAGAGTATACGAAACAATTCTCTTTATTGATATTCGAAACTAAGATTACAAAGGCTTTCGATAGCCTAACAATATATGCCAGATTGGCTACAACACTCAGGTTCTCTCTTGCCCACAAAGGATTTCACCGTTCCATACATCATGCCTTCTATATCTCGGCCGCATCAATCCAGTTGCATAGTCCGAGCGTCAAGCGATCGCACGCTTCAATACGCTTTGGCATTCCAAGCCTCAACGCGTTCAAGCAACGCTTCGCCGCGAGCCTTCCATTCCCTGCACCCTGCATGAAGCTGGTGGGGGATCAGTACGTTCGTCCTCGCATGTACTGAAGCAAAGATCTTCTTTCCAAACCGACATTGTAATATTTATGTTGAATCATGCATCTTAGCTTATGATCTTGCTATGTTCTCCTTAGGGTCAATTTCATGGCATCTTTGAAAGCGTAAAGCATGTTATCATAGCAAGCATTTTATCGAATTGAATAGGCAAGCAAGCATTCTCGTGTTTGATTCGTGGCGCAACTTAGCTTATCGACGTACCCGCCCTTGCAACCGACGCAAGGTGAATACGCCTATCTGTTTTCCCTGTCATGTTATAAGTGCCCTCTATTCGGATCCATCCATGCAGGATATACGCATACCTTGCACTTCCAAACCCATCGCCCTTAACTATATGAAGGTCACTAGCTTGTCACAGCTAGAATGGACTTAGACTCATCGAATCGAAAACATAAGACGATGGTAACTCTGTGCGGTTGCTAACCAACAATCAGAGGCCACCGAAATAATCGCGCGCAAGTGGCTTATCACATTCACTAGAAGGTCGCTACCCGTCTAAATGAAGTGCACCAACAATGCCGAAAACAAAATCCCTCCTAGGCCGAACGGTCCCAGCGCCCTGGCGCGTCGCGTTCGAGGGATGCCCATGCACGGGCTTTTATATCTTTAAGTCCATTTGACCATTTGACCATTTGGCCATGCAACGAATCTTATATTTCATACAACCAAGCAAGTTCGCTTATCGCTATCTCAATTGGCACAACGCCCGAATGTCCTCAACGAACGCCCGTAGGTTGCGAACATTTCGAAGGGCACCATGCCGCATTACCATCTCGCATTTCTCCGTTAACTTTCTATGTTCTTACGTTTCATTCTTCGTTTCAATGTTTCAATGGCATCATGCCTCAACTCAATGCTCGTCAACCGAACGACCCGAAGGTCTCGAACACCTTTTGAGGCATTATGTCATATCCGACAGTTCCGTCACATTCATGCCACAACTGTATTCTTTCGCAACGAAGCCATCTTTTATTATCCCGTGCACGTAGGCACGTTCCGACCGTATTCCGATGTTCTATGACTTAGCATTCAATGTCCGTGGCTTGCGCGCTAGGGCGCTCGCCTATTGTCTTTCAATGTTCTAGCCGTTCTAACTCGTGCGCGAAGGCACGGTATGGTTCGTGCACTAAGGCACTCGCCGAGTACAGTTATCCCATGTTATTGCGGCTTGCGCACCGAGGCGCTCGCCTTAGCGATATCCAATGTTCCGTAGCGACTTGTGCATTTGATGCACGTTTCATTTCAATTGTACTAACTTAGTGTTCGACACACGTTATGATTTACTTCCGATCGGACCACGCCCGTGGCGTCGATAGGTTAACTTTTAGCATACAATGATATATTTGACTTATCGAATGAAGGAGTAAAAAGAAGTCAATCCTCCCACCTTGAGTCGATATGCCTTTGCCGTTTCGCCGAACCGATGCGGCTCGATTCCCTAACTTTGTTGCACGGCCACTCTCCTGACTTAGCCATTCGAGCACTTCGTGCTTGTTGAATTATACGTCCGATTTGCCTTAGCGTGCCCAAGTCTCAACCCGTCGCAAGGCGTCGATTTGGTTCCGCGGACCCCTTACTAAATATTGTCGAAGATCGACCTCTAATATTTTCGCGTCAAAGTATAACCTGCACACGAAACCAACTAAAATCAATACTTCATCGATTCGGACTTGCGCATTGGTCGATTCGATTTCTTAGAATCTTCGAGCCGATTCAACGCACTCATCCTTCGGGGCAACGCGGCGCTTCGCATCGATTCACTCGATGCATTCTTTGGGACAAGGCAACACTTCGCATCGACTTGTTCGATGCATTGCTCGGGACAACGTAACTCTCGTATCGATTCGCATCGATACTTAATCGGGTCAACGCAACTTTTCGAGTCAACGACTCAGCATAATGCACCGTGCGGAGCGGGGCGTTACAGCGCCCGTGCAAGGCCAAGTCCAGAAACGGCCGATTTGAGCTAGGCCACAGAGTCGCACAGAGTGTCCCATTACAGCGAAAAGTAAATGAACACAAATTGAAGCGAATTCAAACTCTTTATTGATATTCAAGAAGTTTACAAGCGGCTCTAGGCCGATATTACAAATCGCTCAAGCTCTCTCTCTGAAACATAAAAGGCGTGCCAAGTGACTTACAAGATGGAATGATACATGGCGATGTTCCGATACATTATGTCCTGTATATGGTGCTTCAGCTCCTTGCAACGCTCCAAGGCTCCAGAGATAGCTCCGCGCCTTAGCACGTTCGAGGGAAGCTCCGCACCCGATGACGTCTCCTGCATCCTGCAAGCAGACTGTGGGGTTATTAGTACATTGTTATACACTGGTGGGGAGGCTAGCTCGCCCACAATACTATCATTACCAAACACGTTCCATTTACTTTTGTGCACCGTCTATCATTCATTGTCTTTCTAATCTTGCCTTATGGTCAGTTTCATGGCATATTTTGTAACCTATCTCGTGTTACCGAATTCAAGTGTCTGCATGGGAATGCATGCACGACTTATCCATACTTACCGTCCGGCCTTCCCTGTCCAGAGTAACCCAAGTTAGTCAACAATTCACATGTAGTAACTTAACGTGATTCATGTAAACATTCAATGTTAAGGGCGTGTCCCTGCCTCAGGTTCTAGCACGTCGTAGGCACGTTCTAGCACGTCGTAGGCATGTTCTAGTACGTCGTAGGCATGTTCTGAGTGTTACATTTCATCATGTTCAGGATGTTACATTTTCAGCATGTTCAGGACGTTACATTTCAAGCATGTTCAGGATGTTACATTTCCAGCATGTTCAGGACGTTACATTTCAAGCATGTTCAGGACGTTACATTTCAAGCATGTTCAGGATGTTACATTTCCAGCATGTTCAGGACGTTACATTTCAAGCATGTTCAGGACGTTATATTTCAAGCATGTTCAGGAGGCACTTCATTTAGTTAACTTAGATTACTTGTTTCAATGCAAGGACTTGCACGTGGATTGCTACCAGCATAGTCCACTTAATCTACATGCATGGGTCGCTGGCATCACAAGCCATTTTGGACATATCACTTGGACATTCTCACCTATCGAAGCGTGATGGCTGGTACACCTTGATAGTCTCTTGAAATGCCTGGCATTACGTCTCTTTGAGTGGCCGAGCCCCCACTCAAAGCAGCCCGTAAGCCCCATGTCTGATTCCGCCTAGGCCGGCCACGGTATTCCCCCCCATCGCCCTTGCCGCAGAATCCTTCCTCATGACGGCCACGGTATTCTCCCCCATCGCCCGTGCCGTTTGTCCACGACCATTTCGTATTGACTTGTCATTTAACTTAACGGCTGTCTTTAGCCATAATGCGTTATCGACCAGGTTGGCGTCCGTGCAGCGCGGGTAGCGAGTCCCGTTGCACGTGCCCGTCATACCTGTCGCTAACGTCTTTCATGTCTTATCTTTTATTCACTCTTTCATTTCTTTCTTTCACTTGTTCGTTCATTCATTCATTTTAAACGTATTCATTCATTCATTCATACATTATGCAACTCCCCGTGCGGGAGTCACCTTGGCGATCCATCGGTCCCGAAGTCTTTCAATGTTGCTATACTCTACTCGGAACGAGTATGTCGATAGTCTTCCGTTTCATTGTTGTAACCCATTCATTGTTTCATTGATGAACGCGTAAGGGACTTGAACGTAAGCTTTAGCCTTAGCACGAGCGTAGAGCGCGGTACGAGAGTTTCTATATTTGCCGAGTTCTTTTCCATGTTCTAAACAAGCATACAAGATAGGATTATTCCCTTAGCTAGGTGCGTTGAGTCATTCATTTATTAGCATGTGCGGTGTTATCGCCTAGCGATTCTAGCAATAGTGTCCGTATTGTTATGTGTCTAGGCTAAGCAAAGACGGGTTCATCGGAGCCACCAACCTTAGCGATGTTCGCATCGGCCGAGCGATACTCCAAGCGCGCCTTTGAAAGTCTAAGTTTGGATTCGTCTTGACGGACCAATGTAAGCCATGCATCGATTCTTCATCAGGTCGATGCCAACTCTTCGGGTCGACGGCTCGTTTGAGTCGTTGCACTTGTCGTTTGAATCGGCGTTCCGCTAGGGCGGAGCGGGTCGTTACATAATACACCACTCAAAATAAGTCTCGTCCTCGAGACTTCCTGAGTGCAGGTCATCCTACCATTCCTTAACTCGTGTCGTCGTGTTTCTTAGACAATTCTATCGAACGGCTCTATCGTTCGATGGCATCGAACCATGCTCGGTTATCCTTCCACGTTTTATGTCGCATGTGTTTGGTGAATTTTATTGGATGACCGTCCATTTATTTTAGACTTTATGGTGCTTATTCAATTCAAGTGTTTCTTCGTCTTGGTTGCTATTTCTCCGTGTCATGGGACTGAAATGGTCGTACGAGACACGTTGTAATTCGTCAAATGCGAGGGTCGTAGGCTGAGGAAAACTCACTTTTCGTTTATCTCGGTCATCGAGATAATCCGATTCGCTTCTCAAGCGTTCTTGTCCACGAAATCAGTATGATTTCTTCTTAGCGGGGTCGACCAAGTCTAAGTAATTTTCGTCCGATTCAAGACTAAGTATTGCACTATCAATGGTTCAATTCGTTATACCAACTTTTACTTGCACGATATCGATTCCATATCATTCACTTGTTTAGGGCCAATCTCGTTGTCGTTCACACACACTCCGCTAACACGTTTCTTTGATTCCGAGCCACGCTCGTACTAGTATCATTCCTTTCTTTTAACACGATTTCAGTCCCCGATACTTTTCATTCCTCAAGTCTCGTTTGGAATTCAACGTGTCACTTGGTTGGATCGTGCACGCATTCCAGGCGTCCCCAAAATACATGCATTCAACCAAGCCGCATGATACAGAATTCATCATTCTCACTCGAGTCGCATCGTGCACATACTCCGACGTCCCTGAAATATATGCATATCAGCCGAATCTCGTGAGCAGGATTTCCTATCCTTGATTCACTCTTTTAATCCATGCCAATCCTCAAGATCAATATTTCGATTGCTAACACTTGAAACAGGGCATCTTGCCAAACCGCTAGGCCATTTCTCAAGGCTAAGTCAATGTCAGGATTGGAATCATAGTTCCCCAACAATAATGCCAACCCTGACCCCAATCCTAGGGTCAAACCAAAGTCGGTAGTACGGAATTTTCTACCCAAGCTCGCGTCACTCAGATTTCTAAACATCGAGCACGATCACCTATTCGCATCAATGCATTCGTTGCACGTATTCGAATCCATTCAACTCATCAATTCTAACCAATTCATGTATTCGATTACGAGGTCGTCTAGCTTTGACAATATGTTGTGCACCAATCTCACGCGAGTCCGATTATCCACGGTGGTTCATGAATCACCATGCAACGCTCCCGCGGAATAATCATTCTCATCGGGGCGTAACTCTTGTTTGAGTCCAGACTAATTCATTCTCGATATGCGGATTGGACCTACTCAATCCTCAAGTTCGATCATCAAGCACGCTAAGTCATTTCCGAGTCCACCTTCGCGTCAAACCACAAGTCGAAACAAACAAATTGCCACGCCATGCTAGTTCAATCACCCCCGCTGTATGAATCACCATACCAGCGCTCACGCGGAGTGATCGTCCTAATCGGCGCGACGCATGTGCGAGGCTGGAGTTGCGCTCGCATAAGACAAGAACGTCAAGTTGTGGTTATCGACGAAGCAAATCTAAACATTTTCATTCTTCATCCAAGCCAAGATCTCGGTTCGATAGTCCGACCGTCATTCATTCAACCAGAAAATCCTCGAGCCACGTCCATATTTTCCTCAACACGTTTCAATATCCCGAGTATAGCATCCGTCAGAACAGTGACCTTTGCACGATCGTCATTCGCCGAGTCAGATTACCCCCGAGTTATCGCATATTGATCTTTGATATGCCTCAATACCATCGACGATATGCGTAACCTGACGATCTTCCTTTGCAACCAATTTCGAGTCGTGCGACTGATGCTATTGTCCGAACTGGATATACCACAATTCCATTCGATTCAATCCAAGATCAAGTTCGATCGCTATTCCTCGAGCTAGTTTCAATATCGTTCCCCAAACTCAAGTCATATTTCATTTGAATCAATCCGAAATCGTACGTGCGATCCTTTAAGTTTCCTCGATCACGACATTCACTTTTATTCATCGTTCCGAATCATTTTCTAACTCGCGTTGCTCATTCACAAGTTGTCCGAACGACATCTCGTTCGGGACACACGAAGTCACGATCAACTAAGCGTGACGCGTTCTTAGGCTCTGCACGATCGCATCGCCTCGCCGACATACTTGTTCTATCCGTAAATCTTTTAATCTCGCTCGAACAATTTCTATAACGTCCATACACCACTCAGGGTTCGAGCCACTCGACTAGTCGTCGACACTCACTCTCATCCTTCTCCGAACCTATCACATACACCACTCGGGTTCAAGTCATTCTATTTAATCCACAATCACATTCGCATCATTTGCTAAGACATATTTCAGATTCGTTCGACGAATCTCTAGCGTAATCGCTCACGTCGTATCGACGCACTAAGTCGTTCGCACTATTCCTCAAAATCCATATCAATCTTCCGTGCACGCCTAAGGGTTAGTTTGATAGTGTTCCTATCGATGTACACTCTAAGTGTAGCTTCGTTCCTGACCGAGCGGTACTTGATATCGCTCGTAACTCGATTGCACCAAAAGTCGAGGTGCGCGACACGCGGACTAAGTTGTGCCGCATAACCATCTCGTGCGGACTATATTCCGAGTTTGCACGCTCAATTGCTAGGGTCATCGTAGGACTAGTTAGGCATGCACGCGACATGTTAACTTTAGCACGTGTTTTCATTCGAGACAAGTTGACACCTTTCGGCACAAAGGCCTACCGATGCATTCGGCGATAGCCTACCAATGCGTTCGATTGAACGCCTGAACGAGCTTTTGAAAATATTAGACTTATTGTATGGAACATCCCAAGGCACAATGAGAGAGAGCGTACACTTCTTTTTCCAACGACGAGCTTTCAAAACTGAGAAATCGACGTAAAGTCCAAGGACGTAAAGCCGTGCTCTGATACCAATCTGTCACGCCCCGCTCCCGTAGGAGCGATCGTCCTCGCTAAGGCGTGATGCCGCACGGGCCTAGGTTGCGCTCGTGCAATGTAATGCCCCGCTCCGCACGGTGCATTATGATGAGTCGTTGACTCGAAGAGTTGCGTTGACCCGATGAAGTATCGATGCGAATCGATGCGAGAGTTACGTTGGCCAAAGGTAAGCTTTGAGTCGGTTGGAATCTATGAATCGAATCGATGCAAAGGATAAGTTCCGTTGAGCAAGTGCAAATGTTAGTTGATCTGGTGTGCAGGCTATGCCTTTATGCTGGATTGCGGATCGTGGTATGGGCGCGATAGGCCAAATCAACCGAGTAGTTCAAAGGAATGGCTAAGTCCGGGAGTTAGCTATGCGATCGAATTATGGAAGCGAGACGCTTCAATCGGCAAAGCGGCAAGGCGTATCGGCTTAAGGTGGACGGGTTCTTGACTCTCTTTCCCTATTCCTTCACGTCTAATAAAATGTATTATGGTATGAGTAAGATGTTATCGAGTTAGCGAGCGTGGCTCGACGACGGTTACGGGTCTAAGTATGCGTTGAACACTAAGATAGAACATTGAACAATCGAAACATTGAAGCGACGTGCATCAAGTGTACGAGTCGCGGTAGGGCGGTGATGGTAGAACATTGAAAGACAATATTAAGTTGTGCATCACGTGCACGGCTCCGAGAACATTGAACACTAGGCGTAGAACATTGATTACGGCGCTGAGCGTGCCTCGGGCACTTATGCTACGAAAAGACTAAGTGACTACGAAATTATGCTACGAGAATAACTTACGAATGGTACGCGTTGAATACAAGTACGAGATGTCTAAGCCGTTGGGCGTCTTGCATCAATATGGATGTGTTGGGGCATAACGCCGACGGAGCTCCCCATACGGATGGTGGATTATGTTTATGAGACGCGAATATGTTTATGGCACGGAAAACCGTTTATGGAACGAGATTATGTTTATGGAACACGAGATTGGTTGGAACGATATGACTTGTATGCTATGGTACGTATTGCATGGTCAATGGACTCGGATGGCCCGTGCACGGGTGCGGCTTCCCTCGGACGGTTACGCCGGGGCACCGGGACCGTTCGGCCTAGGAGGAAATTATGTGTGGTATTTATGGTGCACATCATTCGGACGGATTGCGACCGTCCAGTGCTGTGATAAGCTATGATATCCGTAAGTTTGGGATCCTTCGAATATTGGGCTAGCAACCCGTATCGAAGTGATTGTAGGCTTACACATAAGAGATGCCAAGTCCATTACGGTACGAAACACCGTGACCTTCATATAGATAGGGCCGGTGGGCTGAGATGAGAGTTGGGTACAGGCGCAGGGCCTGCGACCCTTATGCATTGTCTAAGTTTATGATCGGTTGGTTGCGTGAGTTTTATGAATTCTTATGCTAAGTGCTAACCATTGCAGGCTAGGGAATATGGGACGGAGATGAGCACGATCACTATATTTATGTCATATTATGTCTAACTGTATCTGCCGCAGGGACACGGTATTGGACACATTTATGATATGGTGCTATGTTTAAGTATTGCCATGAAATCGATCCTAAGGCTAAATAGAAAGATCACCAAATTAAGATGCATGCTCACTAAATGATTAAGTGTTTGGTTTGGGTGCGAGCGGGTCTGGATCAGTGCGAAGCGAGGACGAAAGCACTAATCCCCCGCTAGTTTATGTGCAGGCTCAGGTTATGATAGGCTCGGGGCGGGACTTGGCTTGGACGTGCCGAGGCATGGAGTCCTTGGCGTTCAAGAGGAGCTACCGCATATGCGTTCGGACTTGCGACATGGAGATGTTCGGCCGAAGTCTACTTGGTGGCTATAAAGAGGCATAATGTATGGAACAATGTAATCCTTTGTGAGCTAGAGAGATCATGAGCGTTGTAGCTAATTGGCATGTTAAGTTGGGCTATTCAGAGCCTTTGTAACCTTCAGTTCATTATGAATAAAAAGAGATTCTTATTGTATTCTTTGTTTTCTTCCGCTGCTTATGTTATCAAATTGAGATAGTTCTATGTGAACCTGTTATCTTGCCTTGCACGAGCGTAACTCCAGGCTCGTGCGGCATCACGCCCCAGCGAGGACGATGATTCGGGTAAAATCTAGCGAGGACGAGCGATTTCCCGGGTCGGGACGTGACAAGTTGGTATCAGAGCGGTTCCATCCTTTGGACCGTGCATGAATCTCTTTGACCCTCAGTTGCTTCGCTATCGAATTCAGTTGACTCTAAGTTGTTTCCGCAACCGCATGGCTCATGGATCTGCTCGACGCTATATTGGATGTTCCATACAATAAGTCTATATTAAGTGCGTACGTCTGCCACAAGTATGTCGTGACTATCACGTTATCTCTGAGTGCCATCAGAGAATGTTGGTTGCACGAAGTGCAACGGGTTATAAGATTATGGTTTTTTGAAGTGCAAGAAAGTTGTGAGTCGTTGATTGCACGAAGTGCAACGAATATGGTGATGTTGGTTGCATGAAATGCAATGATATGCGTACTGTTGATCGCAAGAAATACGAGAAGTTATGTGTTGTCGGTCGCACGAAGTGCGAGGAATTATGTATCGTTGGTCGCAATAAGTGCGAGAAGATATGTGTTGTTGGTTGCACAAAGTGCAACGAGTCGATATGTGAGGCGATGCGTGTTATGTTGATATGAGAACGGTTATGTGTTGTTGGTTGCACGGAGTGCAGCAAGTCATGAATCGTTCGTTGCATCGGTACAACGAGTCGATATGGTATGATGCGTGTTGTATGGCTATGCGTATGGATAGCAATATGTCGAACGGGATTGTGACCTTAAGTATCGAGAGAAAATTGTTGCACGAGTTGCAACAAGCGAGATTGGAAAAATCGTGGATGCGATGATAACGAGTCGAGTTGAGTAGGCGAACTTGTAAGTTGGCCGCATTGAATCGAGTTTCGAAGTAGGCGAACGTTTATGTTGGCCATATGTCGCGTTCAGCTTGAATAAGCGAATATTGCGGGTGTGATCGATATGATCGCCATGGTACGGCTAGATCGAATGTATGTCAACTTAAGTGAACGATGGTGTATGTTGGTTCAGTTGCTGTGCCAACTCGAGTAAGCAAACGCTAGAGCTGGGATCGGAAGGATCGCCATACGGGATAGTTGATCGGAAGATAGGTGTCGGATCTATGCGGAGTGTAAAGTCGAGTAATGACTCGATTTCGAGTGGTATATGCAATACCAATTATGCGAGCAAGTCTAGCGAAGTATTGTATCGATAAGATAGGCTCGATCCTGAGTGGTATATGGAATACCACTTGGCGATAGCTATGTTAAGCCGTTTGGTGACTTGCGATAGAGTTGTCGAGGCGATTATGTTGTTACGATAGGTTTGTCCGCAACGGACGGAGTAGTACCGAGACTTGAGTGGGAATGACTTGAGAGAAGTCGATGCAAGTATGCTTCGATGAATTGAGTCGAACGATTATGTGCAAAGTCATATCCACGGAGGATACGTCGGACGAGGATTCGTTAAGTGTAAGTCGAACGGTAGACGGAGCATAGCGAAAGAAATATTGCATTGAGGAAATAGTCGACTCGGTCGAGATTACGTTGAGTAGGTACGAAGAAATCGTACGAACGAAATTGGGTTAGTGCGATGAATCGGTAGCACGATTTGGAAGTGCGAGATAGGGATATGAGAATGAATATGTGAATTGGAAATTGTGTTGCGATTTTGGTAGTGAGTTATAACGGAATGAATCTTGATAAGTGCGAGACATGATTCGTATTCGAGTTCGGATAATGGCAATGATTGCAACGGGTTTGAGCTTATGAGAAAGGAAGATGTTCAAGTTATGCATATCGACGATGGTATTGAGGCGTATCAAAGACGATATGCAATAACTCGGGGATACTCTGATCGAATGAACGAAAATTATGTTGAGCATTGTTGTTGGATGAATAAGATGCAAGTTAAGTTATGGCAATTGAAATGATAACGGTAGTGCTTCGGAAAATTCGAGAGGGGATGTACGTTACTTGGATGAAAACGAAAGTGTCTGGATTGCTTCGCGGATCACCACTATGTTGACATTCTTGTCTTGAGCGAGCGCAACACCAGCCTCGCACATGCATCACGTCAATTTAGAACGATCATTCCGCGTGAGTGCTGGTATGGTGATTCATCCAGCGGGAATGATCGAACTTGCGAGGCGTGGCAAATTTGATATGGACTCGTGGTTTGATGCGAAGGTGGAATTGAGGATTGTACGATAAGCCTAGAAGTGTGTCAGATATTGGCCGTAAGTGTATAGACCCGAACGGAGGCGAACAAATAGTGCTCGGTTGCGATATTGTTAACGGTAGTGCCTAAGTGATTCGAGTAGTAACGGCGCGCAAGCGCATGAGTCATTCGAGTAGCAACGACGCATCAGTTGTGCGGGAGTAGATAAGTTATGGATTGATATGTCGGATTGGGTAAAGTTCCATAGGAATTATCGAAAATTGATTTGGCTTCGCGATAGGATATAGCATGGTTCAATGTAACTGTCCCTCGTTGATGATCTTCAATTATCGAGCGTAGTTTCGGGGCAGATGACCCTAGAAGACTTGACCGCCAAATCAAGTGAATGTTGAAGTCCCATAGGATGACCCAATGAAGTCGCATAAGAAATTTCGTCGAGGATGAAAGATGAGGTAGTGCATGTTAAGGATAAGTCTAAGCGAGTGAGTATCGTGTTTCGAAAGTTGGCGAGTACTAGAATCGATATGGTCAGAAAAGTTATGTTGGATCGAATGGATGTTGAGGAACGTGCCTAGTATAGTGATGCGGTAAGGCGATTGCAAGGATTCTGCAATGTGCGAGAGCGACGAATAATAGAATGCCCCTAAGAGTTGTGTCGTAGATCGGTTTGAGTAACGGTTAGGCTATGTGTGTTGAGCGCACCATCGATATTACGAAATGAACTAGTCGGAATTGATTCGAAAATTGAGTAAAGGATTGTACTCGGCCGAGAATAGGAGATGTGCATATCGTAAGAGACCTTGGGTCGGAAAGATTGTTGCCTTTGAGCATCGTAGACTCAAGTTGACCTCTGGTGTTGGGAGAGATTAAGCACGATATCTGGATAAGTTACCTAGCGGGGGTAGCCCCAGACGCGATGCGTAGGCAGTTCGAGAACGTGGATCGTGTTGGAATAGTTGTGTGCGAGACTTAGTACGGATTGTGGGCAAAGGAATTCGTGACATGTGGACTTAGTCCATGTCGTTAAGGCCAAATGTTATGAATAATAGGATGAAAGACTTGAGTTATACGAGAGATAGGCAAACGGTTGGGCGAATAAGCGTTGCAGAGAATTGTTGTGATCGGATGCGCAATGACTCGATGCAGTGCATGCGTTAGATGGTCGGCGAGAAACTTATGAGATCAAAGTTATGGTTTGGATCAAGTTATATGTGAAGATGTTTGCGAGCAGGACTCTAGGAATATGTGCTAAGAGATGACTAAGTCGAGAATGGAACGATGGGTGCTTGAGGATTTAAGCTGAACGTGTTAGTTTGTCCCGATATCCTACAACTGAGCTTGGCTGAAATGCATATATTGGTGGGACGCCTAAAATATGTGTATGATCCAAACTAAGTTGTATGATTCCAACGATAGTAGTACGAGATCGTGAAATGATCTAGCGAGGCACTTGGATTAAGTGTTGGTTTCGGTTCGAGGACGAACCTGATTTTGAGTGTTATATTATGTAATGTCCCGCTCCGCACGGTGCATTATGATGAGTCGTTGACTCGAAGAGTTGCGTTGACCCGATGAAGTATCGATGCGAATCGATGCGAGAGTTACGTTGGCCAAAGGTAAGCTTTGAGTCGGTTGGAATCTATGAATCGAATCGATGCAAAGGATAAGTTCCGTTGAGCAAGTGCTAATGTTGGTTGATCTGGTGTGCAGGCTATGCCTTTATGCTGGATTACGGATCGTGGTATGGGCGCGATAGGCCAAATCAACCGAGTAGTTCAAAGGAATGGCTAAGTCCGGGAGTTAGCTATGCGATCGAGTTATGGAAGCGAGACGCTTCAATCGGCGAAGCGACAAGGCGTATCGGCTTAAGGTGGACGGGTTCTTGACTCTCTCTCCCTATTCCTTCACGTCTAATAAAATGTATTATGGTATGAGTAAGATGTTATCGAGTTAGCGAGCGTGGCTCGGCGACGGTTACGGGTCTAAGTATGCGTTGAACACTAAGATAGAACATTGAACAATCGAAACATTGAAGCGACGTGCATCAAGTGTACGAGTCGCGGTAGGGCGGTGATGGTAGAACATTGAAAGACAATATTAAGTTGTGCATCACGTGCACGGCTCCGAGAACATTGAACACTAGGCATATAACATTGATTACGGCGCTGAGCGTGCCTCGGGCACTTATGCTACGAAAAGACTAAGTAACTACGAAATTATGCTACGAGAATAACTTACGAATGGTACGCGTTGAATACAAGTACGAGATGTCTAAGCCGTTGGGCGTCTTGCATCAATATGGATGTGTTGGGGCATAACGTCGACGGAGCTCCCCATACAGATGGTGGATTATGTTTATGAGACGCGAATATGTTTATGGCACGGAAAACGGTTTATGGAACGAGATTATGTTTATGGAACACGAGATTGGTTGGAACGATATGACTTGTATGCTATGGTACGTATTGCATGGTCAATGGACTCGGATGGCCCGTGCACGGGTGCGGCTTCCCTCGGACGGTTACGCCGGGGCACCGGGACCATTCGGCCTAGGAGGAAATTATGTGTGGTATTTATGGTGCACATCATTCGGACGGATTGCGACCGTCCAGTGCTGTGATAAGCTATGATATCCGTAAGTTTGGGATCCTTCGGATATTGGGCTAGCAACCCGTATCGAAGTGATTGTAGGCTTACACATAAGAGATGCCAAGTCCATTACGGTGCGAAACACCGTGACCTTCATATAGATAGGACCGGTGGGCTGAGATGAGAGTTGGGTACAGGCGCAGGGCCTGCGACCCTTATGCATTGTCTAAGTTTATGATCGGTTGGTTGCGTGAGTTTTATGAATTCTTATGCTAAGTGCTCACCATTGCAGGCTAGGGAATATGGGACGGAGATGAGCGATCACTATGTTTATGTCATATTATGTCTAACTGTATCTGCCGCAGGGACACGGTATTGGACACATTTATGATATGGTGCTATGTTTAAGTATTGCCATGAAATCGATCCTAAGGCTAAATAGAAAGATCACCAAATTAAGATGCATGCTCACTAAATGATTAAGTGTTTGGTTTGGGTGCGAGCGGGTCTTGATCAGTGCGAAGCGAGGACGAAAGTACTAATCCCCCACTAGTTTATGTGCAGGCCCAGGTTATGATCGGCTCGGGACGGGGCTTGGCTTGGACGTGCCGAGGCATGGAGTCCTTGGCGTTCAAGAGGAGCTACCGCATATGCGTTCGGACTTGCGACATGGAGATGTTCGGCCGAAGTCTACTTGGTGGCTATAAAGAGGCATAATGTATGGAAAAATGTAATCCTTTGTGAGCTAGAGAGATCATGAGCATTGTAGCTAATTGGCATGTTAAGTTGGGCTATTCAGAGCCTTTGTAACCTTCAGTTCATTATGAATAAAAAGAGATTCTTATTGTATTCTTTGTTTTCTTCCGCTGCTTATGTTATCAAATTGAGATAGTTCTATGTGAACCTGTTATCTTGCCTTGCACGAGCGCAACTCCAGGCTCGTGCGGCATCACGCTCCAACGAGGACGATGATTCGGATAAAATCTAGCGAGGACGAGCGATTTCCCGGGTCGGGGCGTGACATGCAAGGCCAAGTCCAGAAACGGCCGATTTGAGCTAGGCCACAGAGTCGCACAGAGTGTCCCCATTGCAGCGAAAAGTAAATGAACACAAATTGAAACGAATTCAAACTCTTTATTGATATTCAAGAAGTTTACAAGCGACGCTAGGCCGATATTACAAATCGCTCAAGCTCTCTCTCTGAAACATAAAAGGCGTGCCAAATGGCTTACAAGATGGAATGATACATGGCGATGTTCCGATACATTATGTCCTGTATATGGTGCTTCAGCTCCTTGCAACGTTCCAAGGCTCCAGAGATAGCTCCGCGTCTTAGCACGTTCGAGGGAAGCTCCGCACCCGATGACGCCTCCTGCATCCTGCAAGCAGACTGTGGGGTTATCAGTACATTGTTATGCACTGGTGGGGAGGCTAGCTCGCCCACAATGCTATCATTACCAAACACGTTCCATTTACTTTTGTGCACCGTCTATCATTCATTGTCTTTCTAATCTTGCCTTATGGTCAGTTTCATGGCATATTTCGTAACCTATCTCGTGTTACCGAATTCAAGTGTCTGCATGGGAATGCATGCACGACTTACCCATACTTACCGTCCGACCTTCCCTGTCCAGAGTAACCCAAGTTAGTCAACAATTCACATGTAGTAACTTAACGTGATTCATGTAAACATTCAATGTTAAGGGCGTGTCCCTGTCTCAGGTTCTAGCACGTCGTAGGCACGTTCTAGCACGTCGTAGGCATGTTCTAGCACGTCGTAGGCATGTTCTGAGTGTTACATTTCAGCATGTTCAGGATGTTACATTTCCAGCATGTTCAGGACGTTACATTTCAAGCATGTTCAGGATGTTACATTTTTAGCATGTTCAGGACGTTACATTTCAAGCATGTTCAGGACGTTACATTTCAAGCATGTTCAGGATGTTACATTTCCAGCATGTTCAGGACGTTACATTTCAAGCATGTTCAGGACGTTACATTTCAAGCATGTTCAGGAGGCACTTCATTTAGTTAACTTAGATTACTTGTTTCAATGCAAGGACTTGCACGTGGATTGCCACCAGCATAGTCCACTTAATCTACATGCATGGGTCGCTGGCATCACAAGCCATTTTGGACATATCACTTGGGCATTCTAACCTATCGAAGCGTGATGGCTGGTACACCTTGATAGTCTGTTAAAATGCCTGGTATTACGTCTCTTTGAGTGGCCGAGCCCCCACTCAAAGCAACCCGTAAGCCCCATGTCTGATTCTGCCTAGGCCGGCCATGGTATTCCCCCCATCGCCCGTGCCGCAGAATCCTTCCTCATGACGGCCACGGTATTTCCCCCCATCGCCCGTGCCGTTTATCCACGACCATTTCGTATTGACTTGTCATTTAACTTAACGGTTGTCTTTAGCCATAATGCGTTATCGACCAAGTTGGCATCCGTGCAGCGCGGGTAGCGATCCCCGTTGCACGTGCCCATCATACCTGTCGCTAACGTCTTTCATGTCTTATCTTTTATTCACTCTTTCATTTCTTTCTTTCACTTGTTCGTTCATTCATTCATTTTTCACGTATTCATTCATTCATTTATACATTATGCAACTCCCCGTGCGGGAGTCGCCTTGGCGACCCATCGGTCCCGAAGTCTTTCAATGTTGCTATACTCTACTCGGAACGACTATGTCGATAGTCTTCCGTTTCATTGTTGTAACCCATTCATTGTTTCATTGATGAACGCGTAAGGGACTTGAACGTAAGCTTGTGCCTTAGCACGAGCGTAGAGCGCGGTACGAAAGTTTTTATATTTGCCGAGTTCTTTTCCATGTTCTAAACAAGCATACAAGATGGGATTATTCCCTTAGCTAGGTGCGTTGAGTCATTCATTTATTAGCATGCGCGGTGTTATCGCCTAGCGATTCTAGCAATAGTGTCCGTATTGTTATGTGTCTAGGCTAAGCAAAGACGAGTTCATCGGAGCCACCCACCTTAGCGATGTTCGCATCGGCCGAACGATACTCCGAGCGCGCCTTTGAAAGTCTAAGTCTGGATTCGTCTTGACGGGCCAATGTAAGCCTTGCATCGATTCTTCATCAGGTCGATGCCAACTCTTCGGGTCGACGGTTCGTTTGAGTCGTTGCACTTGCCGTTTGAATCGGCGTTTCGCTAGGGCGGAGCGGGTCGTTACAGGGGTGGATAACTGCATGATGCTCATATGCGGGGGAAAAACTGCATGTTCTATACTCTCATGTTTGTAGACTTAATTCACTTATACTTTCATTTACAGTCTCAAAAGGTGAAGGAATTGGCCCAGACACTCCGGAGAGGTTGCCAAAGTGACACTAGTGTCGCGGTCGCCAACGAGCTTGATCGCATCGACGACGTGGTCGAGTTCTCCTTCATGAATAATAGGGAGTCTCGTTCAAAGGCCCGGCATGATATATAGTTGGATGTGGAATGATCATTAGTTGAATGTAATCTGGATGTTTTTGTAAAGATATTTTTGTTGTTTGAAACTTGAAGGATATATTTGTTGTTTGGAAATTTAAGTTGTTGGGCAGACTTTTGAAGGATATGTAGTTGACACTTATGTTGTTTTTTTGAAGTTGGATATTTTGTCTGATATGTAGTTGTGATTTATGTACTTGTTGGATATGTAGTTGTCTGATATGTAGTTGTTATTTACGTTTGGAAACTTAAGTTGTTGGCAAATTCCTGATATTTTTGATTTAGTATCAGGACTGCCAGCACCCTGGCAGTCCTACACTTATGTAGGACTGCGCAGTCCTAATTGAAACCCTATGTGATGAGAGTTTCATAATGAAACTCTTTGTCACAGAGAGTTTCAAATAGGACTGCCAGCACCCTGACAGTCCTACTTAAGTGTAGGACTGCCAGGGGGTGGCAGTCCTATTTATAACTCTATGTGATGAGAGTTTGAAATTGAAACTCTCTGTCACAGAGAGTTTCAATTAGGACTGCCACCCCCCCCCCCCCCGGCAGTCCTACACAAAAGGAGGACTGCCAGGGTGCTGGCAGTCCTACATAAGTGTAGGACTGCCAGGGGGTGGCAGTCCTATTTATAAAGGAAAAATTTATGAAATGCCCAAAAAACGAAAATGTGCTAAAACGGAGGTCCAAACTTCATTTTTTTCGCGATTATAAAATTTCGGAAGGCCGACTAACGGAGATGTCGTTAATCTCCAGCTCCTCGAAGATACGCTCATTTTGCGACAAACCGGACCTCGTTTCGACCTTCCAGTAAAAAGTTATGGCCCTCCAAAGTTTCAACTAACCATAAAATGTAGGAGAATGACCATTCTCCGTGTTAGAACACGAAGAATGTTAATTTCGCATGAGGGTGGCCATTCTCCGTGTTAGTAACACGGAGAATGGCATTCTCCGTCTTAATTTACACGGAGAATGGTCATTTTCTGTGTTAGTAACACGGAAAATGGCATTCTTCGTCTTAATTTACACGGAGAATGCCCATTCTCCGTGCTAAATTACACGGAGAATGGCCATTCTCCGTCTTAATTTACACGGAGAATGGTCATTCTTTGTGTAATTTAGCACGGAGAATGGTCATTCCAGTGTTAAAACGCAGGAGAATGGCCATTCTCCGTGTTAGAGACACGGAGAATGCCATTCTCCGTGTTAAATAACACGAAGAATGGCATTCTTCGTGTTAATTTACACGGAGAATGGCCATTCCCAGTGTTAAAACGCAGGAGAATGGTCATTCTCTGTGTTAGAAACACGGAGAATGGCCATTTCCAGTGTTAAAACGCAGGAGAATGGCCATTCTCTGTGTTAGAAACACGGAGGCATTCTCCGTGTTAAATAACACGGAATCCTCCGTGTTAATTTACACGGAGAATGGAATGGCCATTCTCAGTGTTAAAACGTAGGAGAATGACCATTCTCCGTGTTAGAACACGGAGAATGACATTCTCCGTGTTAATTTACACGGAGAATGGCCATTCCCAGTGTTAAAACGTAGGAGAATGATTCTCCGTATAATTTAGCACGGAGAATGACATTCTCCGTGCTAAATTACACGGAGAATGGTCATTCTCCGTGCTAAATTACACGGAGAATGGCCATTCAAATGTTAAAACACAGGAGAATAGCCATTTATAAAACTCTGTGATGAGAGTTTCAAACTGAATCTCATCACAGAGACTTACAAATAGGACTGCCACCCCCCTGGCAGTCCTACATTCAATTAGGACTGCCATGGTGCTGGCAGTCCTAATTGAAACTAGAAGTAACAGCAAGTTTCAATTAGGACTGCCAGCACCCTGGCAGTCCTCCTTTTGTGTAGGACTGCCAGGGGGTTGGCAGTCCTAATTGAAACTCTCTGTGATAGAGAGTTTCAAAACTCTCATCACAGACTTACAAATAGGACTGTCACCCCCCTGGCAGTCCAGAGAGTTTGGGTATGAAACTCTCTTCACAGAGAGTTTTATACAGGACTGCCAACACCCTGGCAGTCCTTTATTAAGTAAGGACTGCCAAGGACCTGGCAGTCCTAACTTAATGTAGGAATGCAGAAAGTCTGGCAGTCCTACTTTACATTAGGACTGCCACAACACTGGCAGTCCTAATGTTGTAAGCCACGACTGTAGCAGCCGAACGGCCACAACGATTTGTCGTGTTCTAGGGTTAGGGTTTCAAGAAATATGTGAGATAATGTTCGAAAAATTCATTCATGAATCCTAAAGTGATTCTAAACCTAATATTTATGTTTATGTTTTCTGATTTTGAGTATGAGTGGAAACTTTTTTTTGTAGCTGATCTTAGACAAATTTGGGAGAAAATTTTTGCCAAACATGATTGAGATAGGAGAATTTTTTTGGAGATAATTCTCGGAAAGAAAGGAAGAAAAATTTGGGAAAAAAAATTTAGACTAGGGTTTAATTCTATGACCTAGAAATGTTGGGAGAAAAAAAAAGTAAAGTTAGAGAAGAAAAGAGTTGAGGGAGAGAGGAAAAGAGTAGAGGGAGGGAGAGAGAGAAAAATTAAAAAAGTTATCTTTTATACCTAATGTTGGGCTGTGTCCTTAGAAAAAAAAAACCCTTTGGAAATAGCATATCAATGGTTTCATGCTAGGACACCGGAGGTATTTAAAAACATTGGGAGGAAGAAGAAGAAGAAGAAGAAGAAGAAGAAGAATGGAATGATTGAAAAGATTTAAATTTGAAAAGATTTAAATGAAAATGTACATAGATAGATGGATGGATGGATGGATAGGGAAAGTAGTAGTCAGTGGTGAGTGGGGTTGTAGCATGTGAGAAAGGCCGCCTCAGATGGGGAAATGGCAGTGGTTGGGGGGACATTCGTGCATGGAGGGAGCACACACAACCACTCCAAAGCCCATTCCATACAGACCAACCACAACTGCTACAGAACACCCCCCATCAATGTCTACGTCTCTCTCACTACACTTTACTCATTGACTTGAGGGATGCTCTCATCTCTCCGTTAAACTAACTTATTAAAATTATTACTCTATCATTTGCATATATATATATATATATATATATATATATATATATATATATATATATACTAGCATATGTGCACGTGACTTGCACGTATTTTAACATTCTTTTGATTAACTTAGGAATACTCTTTAGAAAGACCAAATGGTAGTCTTCGTAATTACTAAGTTGTCCTTATTAAAATTAATGAACCATTTTTAATTAGTATAGACATGTAAGGATATTTTCGGAATTCAAAAGTTTCACCATCAAATTTTCCTATTATATATATATATATATATATATATATATATATATATATATATATATATATATATATATATTCGAAAGAGTTTTTCAGCATTCCTAGGAGTCTACTCAGCGTTTCGGTGCGTGATCAAGCTGAAGGGAAATGATAATCTATTCGACGTATAGAGTATAGAGTTCGAATCTCGTTTTGAGCAACAATAGTTTTGACTATCCTAGTAATGTGTTGTTCAACAACTCCCTTGAGGGTTTTTTTATATTGTATTTAATGGTTTATGCTAATACTAATCTTGTTTTAGTAAATTTTGCTAGTTGAAAAGGAACTCATATAGATAGTTCAACACTACAAATCCAACAACAAGCGTAGGTCTCGTAGAGATCCGAGATCCGTACAAAAATATGTAAGCCTGATGAAATTGAAAAGACTTGTATGCAAATTATGAAAAATATAAAATACAAGAATGCCAGAAGAATTGAAAACTCACACCAAAAAAAAAAATCCTAAAATTCCAAGCGAACTACATCCTACGTTGGAAATTTTATGTGATGGCATCGTTACGCTACGCGTTGACATGTGCAATGCAATTAAGCTCTCTTTGCTCACCCACCCTACCGGCTCCTAGGTCCCTAGGGGCTACTCTAGGTTGGCGATGGCATGACTTCATTGTGCACCAAAGCATACATCTGCGACTATCATTCACCAAAGAATGATTTGAATGTTTCTCATCTATTTACTTATGGTTATGGGTGAGTATTTGGTCCGAGCTCGGTTCAAATCAAATCAATTTTAAAAAAAATCGAACAAAATCAAACATATTTTAAAACCTAACAAATCGAACCGAACCAACTTTTCACAAAAATCGAACCATATTAAATTTCGATTATGTTCGAATATTTCGACTGGACTAATTTTTTTTTTTAATTGGACTTTACCAAAACTAATCAAAAGAAAACCAAGTACATTAACAAAAAAAGAATATCGTTGTTTTTTAATTTAGAAAACTAAAAACTAAAAACTAAAAACTAAAAACTAAAAAAATATAAAAGTAAGAAATATATTATAAGAAATGATTGTAACTAGTTTAGCTAAAATTGGATTGAAATTAGAAGAAATAAAGAAAAAAAAAAGACTACCTTTAAAGGTTTTGAAACAAAGCTACTACTACCTTCAAGTGTAAAATAAATTGAAGATAAAGTTGGGATGGATGAGAGGACATATCATGAATTTATAAAAATAGGGATTAGAAGAGATCATAAAACAAGAAGAGATGCAAAAAATGATTGAGACTAATTTCAAATATCTCTAATCGATTTTTGGTTCAGTTCGGATCCCAAATTCCAAACCCAAACTCCGAACCAAAAAAAACCAAAATTTCGAAAACTAAAATCGAAAACCGAACTGTAATGTAGAAAACCAAACTGAATTACTATTCTGATTCGGATCGATTTTCGATTTAAAACCTAGAAATGCACACCCCTAATTACTTCATCAGACTCGTTGTTTACAGTAAGGCGGCCGAGTTTCACTATTCAAACTCCACTTTGTATATTATAGCCACCTGGAATGAATAACTGCCACTTCGGACTATCAACCATAGTAGTTTCAAGCGCAGCGTGCACAAAGTCCCGTGCTTAACGCCGGGCATCTCAAAAAAAAAAAAAAAAAAAAAAAAAAAACACAAAAAGTCTCACAATATCATCATATGAAGAAGTGCATCAGTTGAGTTTTATTAGGCACAAAGGAAATGGTTCCAGATGGATGAAAAATATGTGTAATTCGAGGATGTTCATTACGTTCGTTATGATGATTCATATGGGGAGTTCTTTCTTCCCCTCTGGGAAGCATATATCAGCAGGGGATAGATATTGTCACTTACCCCCCCAATGACTTAAGAAATCTATCTAACCATGAACCACACAACTATAATAGAAGAATGATGTTCGTTCAAGCCTTTCTTCTAAACTGAAAACCAATCTGGAAACATGATATCAAGTTTTTATGTACAAAAAACTTGAAATTTGCAGTAATCACAAACATGTTAAGTGGTTGATATAGCATGTGTATATACCTGTTCTTTCTAGTAATACTCAGGCAGTGGGGGCAGATATTCGAAGATATACCATTTGAGTGTACCCATTGAAAACTGATGTCTCAAGTCGTCCTAGACCAAGCCTCTGAAACAATCCGTATCTTCCATCCTCCACAATTGGATCAGATGCACGAGCAGGGTCGTATCTTGTTTGGTGTGTCAGGGAGGGACCAGCCACTGGTGGAAGCTCCCAGTATACATCTAAAACTGACTCGACAAATCTGCTGTTCTGGAAATGTTCAGCATAGGAGATGGCCTTGTTGCTGTGGTTAAAATCATCTCGCATATGTCCTCTAACACCCCACCAGGCTTCTCCTTTCCCACATAGTTCATCTATGTCCACAGCCTTCTCCCAGAACTTCTTCCTTTTCATTCTGATTCTAGCTTCATCGCTATCCTTAAAGCAGCTATGACCACCGCCTACAATAATAAAGAGACAACAGTTTAAATAGCGAGATTCCAAAGCTATATAATAAACACGATTGAAGGCAACCTACAGCTAGTTTTCGCATATCAGAAGTGACATGACAAAGAGATATATTGATCTCAAGAATACCAGTGATAATTGGGCAGCAAGCTCATATTTATTAGGTGTTTGGAAATTAATAATGCCCTAGACATGTGCAATGAATTTAATTTGAATAAATATCATTCTTAAATTTTAAGGGACGAACGTTTACCTTCCTAATTGTTGATCAGAAGTTGTTTTATGTGATTTGTTAATTAGGACAAATTTCTCATCATTTTCCAAGTTCAGTTAAAGCATCAATAAAAAGTATTCTCCATTATATATACAAAGTATTATGACTTTATTCTTCTTCTCATGATTTGAAGAGTTTGTGTGGTCATTTTTTCCCCTTAAATAACAAAAGGTTTATCCATATTATCTTACTTAGAATTCTGTCTCATCTTTTTGGCTTGCCATAAATACCGAGGCATGAATTTGTAAAATTTCAGATTTCCATATTTATAAATTATTACCAAATGGTTGTGGCTCGATTGGCACTAAATGTTATGCCCCCCACAACCTAAATTATGTTATGCGTGTATTTTCACACTTGTTGGGTTCGTTTGGGTGCAAACTGGTGCACCTGAGCTAGCTCGATTGGATTCTTGGTGGATCGGGTATGAATTGAATAGTGCGACCATGTCTCCTACAACCCAGGGGAGCATTTGAAATTCAAATATGAAAAGTACGGTAACTTGTGAGTTAGTCCCTCTTTTTCCCCTCTTTGGGGTTAGAAGACCCCTTCTTGAGGAAGGAAAGGAGTAGTCAAGGGCTTATTCCTTAAAAAAGAAAGTCCCTTCCTCCCTTTCCAACTCCATTCTCTAGAGAATTTTGCTAGTATATGTGCCACTGTGGGGAGTGACTGAAGTGTTGTACTAGTGGAGGATTAGGAGGTGTTAGTGGCTCGGAGTGAATTGCAAGGTGTCTAGTATAAGAGGCTTTACTCCTCTTCTATGAGAATCACCCTAAAAAGAGACTAATTGAATGCTTCGATGACATTAGATAAACACTATAGTCCGGCATGTTAAAAAAATTAATGAATTGCATCTAAAAATAGATTTATGCTTATCTGTTCACTATTAAATAATAATGTATATGTTTGAGTAGATTGACCATAACTTCATGCACACTAGGATTTGATATGAAACTTTGCTCGTAGAAACAAGACTTATAGACAAACATATTTTAATTTTACCACTTTTCCTAATTGTCTAAACTGTTGGAAATAATCCCTAAATTGAATTCACTGAATATGTTCACTATTAGGAAGTAGGAACAAAACTGTATACATTGCTGAACTTCTTAGTTTCTAACCAGCATGTTATCATAACCTCGTAAAATCCTATATGGTTGGAAGGATAATTTTATGCTCCATTTCACTTCCTTTAAACATTTTGTCGAATTATACACTTTGTTCCTGTCTGAAATGAGACTCTAAAATTGAATATTGATATTTGTTCAGCTGCTAGAACTAAAACATATAGTTCTCTGTAATTCAAGATTACTGAATACTTTGCTTATCATAACTTATGTTTCTTATACATTGTTGGAAAGGTATTTCAATGCTCTACAGATTTCGTTTATATTAAATATGTAAATTCTATTATTTCAATGCTCTACAGATTTTGTTTATATGTAAATTCTTTGATTTGTTGGCTCAAAATTGAGTCTAAACAGTGTTGTGCAGGCAGCAAACAAGATCCGAGTTGTTTTCTAGAGAATGAAAATATTTTTGAACGATTTTGAAAAGCATGCAGCGATCTAAGGCTCGAATATTATGGAGATTAGATAATTGAATGATTTTGTTTGGATCAAATAGCTCGTGCACAAGGCCAATTCGAGTCTAAATGGTAACAAGAACTTTGTTAAAATAATTGTAAGTGTATCTTATTTCCTTTCATATGTTCCGTAGTCCCTTGATTCTTTACGTAGTGATTTATGCATTGAATCGGTTGTTATGGATAACTTATACACAAGGAGGAGACATATGGTTGACTAAATTCCTTGAGCGACGCCAGTGCATGAAAGTGTGTCGGCCTAGGAGGAGTTGTTATCTTTGATCTTCGGAATTGAGTGGCATGAGGGACCAGGGGCCTTCATTTGGAGGCTAGCTACCTTCATTGAAGGAGCTTTGGATACAACCCTTATTACTACGTGCAAAGCATAATCCAATATGTCTGACAAGGAAGCAATGATCCAGTTGCACATAGTTGTATAGTAGCGATAATTGTTTCAGATACTACACTTCCCTGCGAAATGATTAATATTCTATGATTATAGCTTAATTTCAGTTCTTAGTATGCCATACTGCTATAGAACTGTTTAGAGATTATCAAATGTTGCTCTTACCCTTTTTTGGTTAATGTGTTAGTATTTCCTAATTTATCTGGTGTAACTAGCAAGATTACAAATATAAGAGATTGACATTTGTTTCCTTAAATCATACAATTACTATGATGCTATTAGGTGAGTTGGGTTAGCTATTTACCAATACGTATTGTGTACTGACCCCACATTTCAGGTGCTGAGATGTCCGCAGAGGATCGAGGAAAAAGATCCTAAGAAGACAGAGTTTTGAAAAATTACTTTTGAAAGTGTTTATTTAATCATGTTTTCTGAGCATCAAAAATGGAACTCTCCTTTTGAGTCATTTCCTTGGGATGTAAAACAAATAATAGTTTTAGACTCTTCTTTCAAAACAACCTCAATTTTGTTATTATTGCTTAATTATAAATGTTCTTTATTCAATTGAACATGCCATTTGTATTATTTTTCCGCTACTCGTAAATACTTCGATTGTGAGATTGTAGCTCCTTGACGTTCCTAGGATGGGTGGGTTCGAGCATGACAAATTTCTCTAAACAATGATAGAATTCTCTAAACAATTATAGAAGTAATATAGCATACTAGGAACTGAAATATAGCTACGATCATAGAATATGATCATAGAATATGAATCGTGTCACAGAAAAGTAAAGTGCGGTATTTGAAATAGTTACCGATACGATGCAACTATATGCAAGGTCATTGTTCCTTTCTCGAACATATTGGATTAAGTCTTACACATGCAGTAATAAAGGTTGTATCCATAGAACCTCCAACGAAGGTAGCTAGCCTCCAAATGAAACTCCCGATCACTCGTGTGACTCTTAAAGGGGGCGTTTGGTATGCGGAATACTATATAGCCGGGAATTCTATATTCCCGGAAATCAAATTCCAAGGAATTAAATTCCCTGGAAAATTACATTCCCATGTTTGGTGACAATATAAATATTCCCGGGAAAAAAATAAAAATAATAATAACGAAAAAAAATGAACAAATATAAACAACGGGTAAGAACGACAAAAAATCGGTAAAAATGAAAAAAAATGGTAAAAACGACAAAATAACAAAAAACGACAAAAACGATGAAAAACGACAAAAATTCGGTTAAAACGACAAAAATGACCAAAACACGACAAAAACGACATAAAATCGGTAAAAATGAAAAAAAATGCGGCAAAAACGACAAAAAAACAAAAAAATCGGTTAAAACGACAAAAAATCGGTTAAAAACGACAGAATCGGTTAAAAACGACAAAAAAAGGGTTAAAAACAACAAAAATCGGTTAAAACGACAAAAAATAACCAAAAAGCGACAAATGAAAAATAATCGAAAAAAACGACAAAAAGGACAAAAAATCGGTTAAAACGACAAAAAATCGGTTGAAACGACAAAAAATGACAGAAAATCGGTTTAAAACGACAAAAAAAGGTTAAAAACAACAAAAAAAAATCGGTTAAAATGACAAAAAATAACCAAAAAGCATCAAAAACGAAAAATAATTGATAAAAACGACAAAAAAGGACAAAAAATCGGTTAAAACGACAAAAAATAACCACAAAAACAATAAAAACGACAAAAAATCGGTAAAAGCAACAAAAAAGCGACAAAAATGACAAAAAATGCCATAAAATTAGTAAAAATGACCAAAAAGCGACACGACTAAAAATCGGTAAAAACAACAAAAAAGCTAAAAAACGACAAAAAAATCGCTTTAAACGACAAAAATTGACAAAAAAGCGACAAAAGGACAAAAATTGGATAAAAACGACAAAAAATAATCAAAAAGTGACAAAAAAAGGACAAAAAATGGGTAAAAATGGAAAAAAAAAATCGCTTAAAACGACAAAAAATTGGTAAAAATGACAAAAAAGCGATAAAAACGACAAAAAATAATCAAAAAGTGACAAAAAATGGTAAAAACGACAAAAAATTGGTAAAAATGACAAAAAGCGATAAAAACGACAAAAAAAGAAAAAAAGTTCAAAACTAATCAAAATTGATCAAAAAAGAAGAAAAAAATTTAGACAATTTTTTTTTGCCCGGGCAAAAAAAAAATACCCACCTATTCTCAAGGGATAGAATTCCCATGTTTTGTGGGTAAACTATTTACCCGGGTATTATAATTCCCGGGAATAAATTTTTTATAAGCCAAACAAACGTGGTAATAGATTTCCATCTTAAATTTTCTCGGGAATAAAAAAAAAATACCGCGTACCAAACGTCCCCTAAATTCCTAATATCCACGATAACAACTAATTCTAACTAGACTAACACGATTTCGCGCATAGACATCATTCAAGGAATTTAGGCATAACATAACTCCTCTTTGTCCGTAAGTTATCCATGACTACTGATTCAATGCTTGAATCACAATGTAAAGAATCAAGTGACCATGCAACGTATGAAAGGATATAAGATACACTTGTACAATTATCTCAACAAATTCCTAGTTACCTGTTAAAGTTGGAACTGGTCTCGCGCAAGAGGACTCAAACAAACTCATTTTATTATCTAATCTCGATAAATACCCAAGCCTCATCTCGTTCCACGATTTTCGACTTTTCAGAAACATTCGAACAACTCAAAATTTCATTATCCACAAAAAACTCAGATTCAGTTTGCTGCCTGCACAACTTTGTTTGTACTCAATTTTGAGCTAAAAGATCAAACATACATTATATAAACAAAACGTGTAGAGCACTGAAATACATTTTCAGCGATGTATAATAAGTTTATGTTGTACACTATTCAAAAATCTAGAATCACATAGAACTATTTGTTTCAGTTCTAGCATTGGACATATATTAATGTTCAACTTCATAGTCGCATTTCAAACAACAGAAGTTACTCGACAAAAAGTTCTGAATACGTGAAATAAAGCATGAATTACCTTTCCAACTATATATGATTTGACTAGGTTATGACAATAGTGTTGGCCAGAAACTAAGAAGTCAACAGTGTATACAATTTTGTTCCCACTAGTAAACTGATTCAGTAAGCTCAGTTTAACGATTGACTTCAGCAGTTTAAAGACAAAAATAAGATAAGTGGTAAACATAAAATGTGTTCATCTACGAGTCCTCTGTGTACCAATAAGATTTCATAATCAGATTCTCTATGTGCACAAAGTTATAGCCAATCTACTAAAACAGGTACAACAACATGTAACACTAAAGATATAAGTACAAATCGATTTGTAAAGGCATTTCGTTTCTTTCTTGTTATCATATCAGATTAGGATGTTTATCTAATGTCATCGGACCATTCACTTAATCTCTTTTTATGGTGGTTCTCATAAAAGAGAAGGGTAAAACCACTATACGGGACACCACCAAAACACCTCTGAATCCTCCATGAACACAACAATTATCACTCATCGCAGCAAAGAAACACTCTCTGAAGAATGAAATTGGAGTTGGAAAAGAAGAAAAGGAGGAAGGAACTTTCTTTCTAAAGGAATAAGCCCCTTCCGAACACCTCACAATTAGCTAAGAGCAACGAACGCCTCTGAATCCTCCATGAACACAACAATTAGTCACTCATCACAGCAGAGCAACACTCTCTGGAGAATGGAATTGGAGTTTGAAAAGAAGAAAGGGAGGAAATAACTTTCATTTAAAGGAATAAGCCCCTGACTACTTACTACTCATATTCCTCCACAAGAAGGGGTCTTCCTACGACAAAGAGGAGAGGAAGAGGGACTAAGTCACAAGTGAATGCCCTCTTCCTATTTGAATTTCAAATTCAAATGCTCCTCTTAGTGGGCTGTAGAAGAGATGGATGCACAATCTAGTCCATACCCGCCATCCATCAAGAATGCAATCGAGCTAACTCGAGTGCACTAATTTGCACCCAAATGAACCCAACAAGTGTAAAAATACATGCATAGCATAATTTAGGATGCGGGCCATAACACTAAATTCCTGGAATGTCAATCATTCGAACCATGTACTTAACCTCCGGATGAGAATCTTACCACACACACACACATCTTAAATATATTAGTAGCAAAGAATATAAACCAAGAAAGAGGTGGGGTGGGGTGGGGGGTGTTGCAGATGGGTTCAATCAGGCTTCAATGTTGAGCGACTCAAGAGTGATCCTACTCGGAGCTTTATCTGTAGACCTCGGATCCGCATATAAACCATGTGTTACCAGCTATATTATAGTTTCTCCTTGGATGGGTCTAAAGCCATCAGCATTGAGTCATGGCAGTTTCACTATTGCAAGTCCAAGACGAGTCTGGTTGTCATTTAATCACCTTAGACTAACCATATTATATCTGTTTGGGGTTCAGTTCAGATCTGGTTCAGCCCTTCTTCTAGTAGAGGCCCAGGGGGTATTTTGACTCAATTAACTTCTCAGTTTTGACTCAATTTAATAAACAAGGTTTCATATTGATTTTCGAATATGTAACTTACTGTAGAGTTTATTTATACAGGTAATTGTATATGTTCAGCCTTGAAATAATCTAATCCCCAACCATAATACTGTAGCGGCAGGTTCAGTTGGCTATCGGATATGGATTGGCTTGGCCGACCAGGTCTATTAGAGAGGTGGTATCTAGACAAATCAGGTCAGACGAATCAATAGAAAGTCCTTTATGCCATGATTTTAAGCGATAAATGCACAGTTCTTTGCTCCATCTTTCCCATACATTAAATTTTGAACGTGGATAACGGAGTAGTTTACGCACACAGTTTGTCAGGAAACCTGAATGCTTTAGTATACGAGTTCCAATGCCATTCGTGGTGGTACCATGTTCAGTATTTTAATAGCTAGACAGGGATGTTGTATCATGTATGAGCTGAGTGTCCAATGCCATTCGAGGTGGTTCCATCTTTCCCATACATTGAATTTTGAACAGGGATAATGGAGTAGTTTACGACACAGTTTGTCAGGAAACCTGAATGCTTTAGCATAGAGTTCCAATGCCATTAGTGGTGGTTCCATGTTCAGTAATTTAATGGGATGACAGGGCATTGAATGAAAATCTACCCCCTTCAAATTCGTGTTTAGGTGAAACTATTTAAGGAATTAACCTTTTACTCTAATTTCGTCTTTAGATCAAGTTTTTAAAACACCTATATAACTCTTTTCGTTACATTTTAAACCACTTCTGATGCACCCTTATAGATAACCTCATTCCTATGATGAAATTAGAGGGATTTGTTCTTGAATTTAAGCATTTAAGCTTGTAACTTTGTATTAAGTTTTCTAGACTGAAATTGTAAATTCCCATAACCCTGAAAATGAAAGAAAGAAGTGTGAAATCCAGATGGAAAAACTAGGAGAAAATTACCTGAAACTATAAAAGGTTGGCTAGCGCTTGCTGAGCATCCAAGGAGTGATTTTGTCATAGCCATTTATTTTTATTTATATTTTTTTTATTTTATTATTTGTTGTTCATTTATTTATATTTTGCCATTCAAATTATTTCCAAAATTATATTTTTCTAAAAATTTATTTCTCTTTTTCTTTTTGCCCTTGTGCAAATGCAAAATTTGCATTTTTGCATAATGGCATATGTGTCTACCATGCATGGAAGAATTGCCATTTGGCATTCTCTCCCCATGACATGGCCTAAAGGGCATTTTAGTCATTCTTTTTTTTTTACCATTCATTATAATTGAAGGAGAATGGAAGAGAAACCCATTTTTCCCATTCGGTGACTCCAGGTACTCTCCTCTCCCTTCTTCTTCTTCTTCTTCTTCCATTCTTATTTTCCTTTCTTCTTCTTTTCCTTTCCTTGCTGCTCTTGCAGCTGTTACTGCTGCTGCAACTACCGCTAACTGCTATTGCGGCTGCCGCTAGCTGCTGCCGCCGGTGCCGGCGCCGGCCATTGCCGGCCGGCCGGTCAGCCAGCCCCCCCTCCATCATCATCTTCTTTCCTTCCCCCTTCCTCTTCATCCTTCTTCAATCCTCTTCCCAATTTCCTTCCAAAAATATTTCTAGGGTTCTAAATTTTAACCCCTATTTTCAATTTGTGCCTAGGTTTCTGATTTGGGTTTTGAAGTAATTCTTCTAGGGAGGTCATACTCAAGCAAGGCAAGCCCTCTCTCCCTATTCTTTTGAATTTGTCCCATATTAAATTATCTAGTATTCTTGTATTTTTGCATGATATATATATATATATATATATATATATATATATATATATATATATATATATATATATATATATATTCTGAATTTTGAAACTATTGGTGATATCAACCCAAATGAAATGTAATGTGCTTACACCTTGTTGTAATTAGATATATTTATATATATACATATGCATAGAGGTAGATATTGATGTTTCCTTAGAACGAATTTATGCATAAATCCTACATATATGTATGATTGCATATACATAAACCATGACACGATGAAACTTCTTGATTGCCCCCTTGCGATGCAAACTTGTAGATGCTATCCTTTCATACAATGGTATATATATGTATACGTAGGCTTATATGATAACTTCATGAACTTATAAGCCAATAATGTTGTCTTCACTAAAGTATCCCCAAATGACCTCAAACAAGAAGTTGTAAGCCCATTTCATTATTATTTTACAATAATTCACTTATGTCCAGTTTTTAATTTACACTTAAATGACTTATTCATCATGATTAATTAGCCAAAATAAGCTTATTTAGGTGTCGGTATGATAAGGTAACCCTAACGTTGAAATTCCAAGTCAAATGACTTTGAAACACATTCTAAAAGCATAATTAAAGTGTACCGTAAGTATGGATTTACTTTGAACTCGTAGAGTTGATTTTGGAAAATCTATTCTTTTTAATGGTTGTGTTGAATCACTTCTCCGTATAGTTTCCACAAAGATTTATATGCTTGAACTTGTGTAGACCCAAGGGATGCCTTAAACTAACTTTGAGATAGGATGATTATTACTTATTATTGGCAAATTATTCAATTCTGTCCAGAATTTTAATTAGGCTTAAAATCACCTTTTTGATCTTGAAAATATGGTTTAATTTGATAATTTTGTATACCGGTATACTATGGTAGCTACGTGCTAATTTTACATATCTTAGATTACTTTTCTATATTCTTGATGAGTTAAATACAATGTCTAGTCCATAGTAGTTCCCTAAAATCATGTTCATTACTAAACAAAACTCGTTATTGTTCTTGACTTGCTTAGCATTTTGTTAAAGCCTTGCAATCCAAGAATAATTGCACGCTCCCTTGCCTGCTAGGTAAGAAAGCTTTATTTTTGCATAGCTTTATATATTGCGTGTTGCCGGTATTGAGAGTTGCTCCACCGAAGGGGTTGGCGTACCCGGTTTATATTTGCGTGTTGCCGGTGTTGAGGGTTGCTCCACCGAAGGGGTCGGCGTGTCCATTTATTTTTCCTTTGTATTTATATGTTCTGGAATATTTCCGGGTCAGTAAATACAAAGGAAACTCTGCCGAAATTTTTGAGAATTTCCAGAGTTAGTCTATTTTTCGACAAACTCGAATTTCTTGGAAATTTTGACTCCAGTTCTGGACCACTTGAACCATCCATCTCCGACCTATAATATCGGAGGGATTCTTGGAATCATGTCCAATTGGATATCTTGGAATTTCACCTTGATTCCAATATTTCTCGGACTACTTTAGTTTCGGAAAAGACGAAACCAATATTTGAAAGCGACTTAACTTCTAGGACTCCCGTTTGGGAGATAGTTTCTCTGAAGTCTAAATGTTTAGAATAGGTTGCATGGAGTTTTGGGAGAGAAACCGTTGGATCACACTCGGCTGACTTCTTAGCAATATCATTTTTCATTTTCGTACTGATCAGTCCCTGATACGGTGTTCGTGCGGCCGTGCGAATATCCGGGATGAGGCTTAGCTCACTTTCTTGATCGCAATTGGACATCCAGACCCTGAGTTTCAGCTCAGCTATCCATTTGCACATTACCCTGAGTTTCAGCTCAGAATATTTGTTAATTCATTAGATATCCAGGCCCTGAGTTCAGCTCAGCTCTCTAATGAATGGGTTCGATATTCTTGGAAAGGTCCAAGTCATACGAACTTCTTGATTATAACATATGATGCGATGACTCGACCCAGATGATTCGGAAACCACTCATGATGTTATCTTGCTTGTAATCACATCAATATGTGATAGTACAGACGGCTGGAGAATCTAAGCACCAATCCGTTTTGTACGAGCCTGATCCCGGACAAATGAGGTTATTGTTGAGATGCTAGACGAGTGTGTGTGATCCAGGAGTTTCTCTAAATTGCATATAGGTCTAGAAAGATCTTGTCGTGTCCTTGTGACATTAATTAAGAATCACTTACTTTTGACTAATATCAAGGTATGAGTTTAATTACTCTAGATACTAAATCTTGTTCACTTGTCTTATTATTACGTATTCATACTTCTCCTTTGACTGAGGGCTTGCTCGTCGTATTGACGACCTAGTTTTGTTTACTAGGGACTGAAGAAGATCATGATGTGGATCAGGCGTACACTGAGGATGATCTCTATGAATGATGTGGAACGGATGTACGTAGTTTCATTTTGAGAACATTTTAATTATGTAAATTATGTGTTGAAGACAATGAATCAATTATGTGTTTAAAGACAATGAATCAATTATGTATAATATGTGTTTTGGTGAATGCTAGATCAAATATGTAATATTTCTGGATAGATGAATGTTATGTAATTGTGGAATTCTGTGATTATTCCTTTTATCTATGTCTATCCCGGACCTTACAGACGACAATCGCAAGGTACAATTCGGTGCTCATTGTACAGCTGCGTAGCCTGGGGAGAAGTATCACGTGCCTCGAGTCATCTTGGGAACCGGGGCGTGACAGATTTTTCCATCATACAGAAAAGAACAAAGATAACTGAACAATAAAGAATAAAGTGATTGTGACTGTCATTGATAGATGGGACTCGATCTACGTTTTTCCCTTTGGTTCTCTCCCCACCTTCCGTATTCTTCAACTTTCTTTCCACATTCCTCCATTCTTTCACCATCAGTGTTTCGTTGATGTTTATTTATATTTTTCATCCAATAATTCCTAAATTTGTCTCAAGATTTTTAGTTGTTTATTTGTATTGCACCTGGCATTGATTTATGGTGTCTTTCCTCTTCAGTGTTTTCACTCTTTGGTTAACGTGTCATAGAGATTTATGCAATTCCCTGTAGCAAATTGTATCATCTTATCTCTTCGTGTAGGCTCTTTATAGTCTAGGGGTATTTCTTAGTTGCTTGAGCTTAACTGCATACTAAATGGTAGGTATACCTAGCTGCCAACTGTTGCCATATTTTTTTGGCACGACCATCTCATGCTCATACTAACTTGATCAAAAATTTGGTACCAATATAGAGGGTTGACGTCAGATCGACAGCCGGTCATGAGAAGTTTGTCAAATCTTTTATGGAGCTTTCCTTGTGCCCCATAGTCGGCCCCATTTTGATGGAAGAAGGTTTGGCTTGATGTAGATCGAGTCCCAATGTGCTTCTATTGTTGAGGAGCATAGTGACGCTGCGACAGAGATTGTCAATTGATGTGTATTTGAGAATGTGGACTTGGGTTTATTTTTTGGGTGCCTTTATTGAGCGTCATGGATGATGGAGATGATGATTTGCAATCGTTTATATTGCTGAATTATCCTAGTGTTGAAATCTCAGGTGAACACATTAAATATCATATTATTCCAGGAATTTTCTTTTGTTCATGGATGGATCTCACATTTATTGGCTGAAAGTTTTGGAATGGACTTGTATTTGACCCACCTTGTCTTTGATCTTCTACCAAATTTATTTGCTCCTTGCAACCTAGACTACATAAAAACTCAGCGATAAAAACTCCACCGAAACGGTTCGGATCCACTCTATCTTCCTACCTATTTTAACTTAACATTCAGTATATTCCCCACCTAAGTTTTCCCTCTTGCTACTCAGTGTAAAATGTTTCAACAAATCATTATGTTTGTAGACATCTTGTATGCAGATAATGCACTTTCATTACCTTCTCACCTAAAAGATTCACATTATGCTAGTAAAAGAATAGGCTTGCATCCTACCCATAAGAAAGAAAGGACAAACCTCTTATGTAAACTTGGTCGCATATCTGCCGCAGGGAGTAATGATCTCCAGTCCCTGTGTCATAGTTGTCCTCAAATATGAGATGCTGGAAACCAGCCTTCAATGCCTGTTTTAATCTGCTAACCACAAATAAGAGAATGAAAAATCCATAAGTTCTTTAGGAAAACATTAAAATAGAGAGCTCCATAAAAAAATGAATGTGAATCATGCCCTACAAAGTACAAAGGCCACAGACACCCCCGCTCACTTGTGATTGGACATAAAAGTTGACTGGAAGATGGAAAAACATTGACAAAAGGAGTAAATTTAAAAGTGAATGGATCACGTAGAATAAGGGTAAAGTGCAAAAAACCCCTCGTTAAATATGTGCCTTTTGCACTAAAAGACCCCATGCTCTTAAAATTTCCAAAAGTATGAAATATGCTCATTTTGCCCCCAAATGACAATTTTACCTCTCCCTCCCCCCCTCCTTCGGTTGTGTTCGCCGGCGACGGAGGCGGAGGGGGGGGGGGGGGGGGTGGGGGTCGGACGGGGGGGGGGGGGGGGGGGGGGGGGGGGGGGAGGGGGGGGGGGAAGGGGGGGGGTGGGCGGGGGGTGGGGGCGGGGGGTCGCTCGCCGGCGAGGAGGGGCAGGGGGGTCGGGGCCGGCGAGGGAGCCGGGGGTCGGGGCCGACGAGGGAGCGGGGGGGTCGGGGCCGGCGAAGGAGGAGGAGGGGGGGGGTCGAGGCCGGCGAGGGAGGAGGAGGGGGGGTGGGTCGGGGGAGCGCTCGCCGGCGAGGGGGGGGGGATCGGGGGGGGGGGGGGGGGTCGGGGGGGCTGGGGGATCGCCGGCGGGGGGTGGTCGGGGAGGCTGGGGGATCGCCGGCGATGGGGGGGTTGGGGGCTCGCGGCGCCGGCGCCGCCGGAGGGGGGGAGGGGTATTTTTGGTATAATTTTTTTAAAATTTGGCTGGAGGGGCCTAATCGAGCGGATATATTATTTAAGGAGGGGTAAACTGACAAAAAATTCTAAAAGGTCTTTTAGTGCAAAAGGCACATATTTAACGAGGGATTTTTTGCACTTTACCCCGTAGAATAATAACATTAGAGCAAGCATTTACTAGGATCCATTGAATACTACCAGGACTTGTTGAATGAATTTTGAAATATTGTGCATATTTTGTTTGAGCGTCTATGCTGCAATTTGAGCAAGAGAGAAACACATACCTCTTAAGTTCATTCTGGTGATCATCAAAAAAGACAACCACCCGACTGAGATATGAGATCCCATGTTTCTTCAAAATTGGTTCCCATTTGACACTCCCGAAATCTACAAAGTCCTTTCCAGCAAAGTAAGTACAGTTCCCATCAACATAGGCAGGACCCTTCTTCAAATACTTCTCTGGGTGGCGGGGTGAGAGAGATATGATTGGTGTTTCCGGCATTGCTTGCCGCAGGACCCAAGTAGAATGCCCCTTGAAAGCCCCACTCTCTATCATGAGGTCGGGTTTGATCCAGCGTGTCATGAACCACAATCCAAAGCTGTGGTCAAAGCCCATCCCATACACATTGTTCTTGATTGGACGGGCCTCATATATAGGAACAAATTCTTCCAAGCCTTTAAGCAAATCTTTTGAGGTCCATTCTACTGTCTTCCCAAATTTCGATCTGCCTTTTGCCAGGAAAAAGGAACTAAAAAGTATGTGAAAGAAGATGATGACTCAGAAACCAAGAGACCAAGCTAAAAGTTATATAAAGAGCATATTTTTTACAACAACAATAACAACAACAAAAAATCTAATTAATTAAAAAAGAAAACATAATATGAATAGTTTAAAGCAATCTACTTGGGCCATCAGTAAATGTAAACCCCCTAATCATTTTGAAAATCAGCAGGATGAAGTTAGCATTGTCCATGAGTTTTTTTGGTAGGTGATATTAGGTCATAAAAAGGCATTACAACATATAAAATAGTCCAAATCAACAAGTCCCTTGTCTCTATGATTAGAAGTGACTATATCTGTAGAGGAATTTCCTTGATTTGGGAGGAAAACTGTAAAACATACATAAATTTGAATGAGCATTTTATTGCCAGATTATGAATTATGATAAAACTAATTTGATTTGCTTAACAAATGTCTACAAAGGTATGCACAAATGGGTTCAACACGATAATAAGTTTTGAAGACAGATTGGAAGGTGATTGTTAACACTATTAAAGAGTATTTTGTATCTCTTTCTCTATTAGGCAGTATCATTTAGTCTCACACCGGTTAATGTGGTTAATGTAATATGAGACTCTCAATTCTTATAATATGAGTAGGGTCCTCACCTCCTAAATAAGGCATCCATTATTCTCTCTATTCTTTTACATGATGTAAGAGCAACAATTTTCCTAAAATCTAACCATCCTCTGTCTCAAAATCAAAAGCCCAACCCTAATCGTATTCCCTACCATCACCCAACCCTATCCGCCCCTCCCTATCCAGACTCCCTTCCAACTTCGCCACCTTCTCCCTATCCCAAAGTCATCCTCCTCCTCCTCTGTACAACCCCTCTTTTTACTTTTTATTAGGCAATCGTTTTTAGACCTACTTCAGTTAATGTAATATATGGTCCTCAATCCTCACCATATAATAGGGTCAATAACCACTCAATAACCACCCCATTATTCTTTCCCTCTCTCTCTCTCTCTATACTACTTTATAACATAAGACTAAAGTAGAGAACCTACATCTTCACAAAATTCTAAGGTATAAAATTATAAATTGACGATTTGTCATACATCAACAAAGAAATTTCTTATAATAGTATTTCACTGATCGCTCCTATGGATGATCTTTTAAAAAAAAAATATTTTCTATCAAATCTTTTAGAACATAATAACATCTGAAATTCCAAGATAACTATTCTTAAGCCATAAGCGACATGTGCATTTTAACCAGTTATACTTAAAAAGCTACAAAGCATAAGTACTACACTCGTTTTGTGTCCCTGATAGATATGTATCCTTCACATTGACACTTCGAAATACACTAGGAATTTCCAATAAACGTGTCATGTCAATTCCTCCATGTCCATATTGTATTATATACAGTGTTGTAACATAGCCTAAGAGGTTTAAGGTCCCTTTTAAAGAAATATAAAATAAAATTGAACAGACGCTCTGCTATGATGTTCGTTTGACGATTATATAGAGCAAGAGGATCAAACACTAACCCACATATATGCCTGGGAATGGCTAACCGGGTCTCATCCTTTTCTAAATGAAGGAACAAGGGACCATTTCCAAAACATATAAGCAGAAAGAAAAACATGCAACAAACTTAAATGGAAGTGGAATGGGATCGGGATTCATAGGATTCGGAAAAGGAAAGAATCACCTAAAGGTGGTTCTCAGATCAGACAAGAACTTGAAATGTTAGTGACTATGCTTCATGGAGTTCTAATCCCATGTTCTTGTGAATTTTTGTGTTTGGTTGGTGGAACTCGTAGGCAGTAGTTTTGGTGTTATGGGGTTTGGTTGGAAAACATCGGATTAAAATTTGGTTGAAATTTTATCAAATATGAATGTATCCTTGTTTGCAGGACTTGTATTAAAGTGCAATGGCATCATCATATAAAAGAGGTTTAGCGACTTGGCCATGAACTGGTACAATCGTGCAACATTTTGCAGCAGATTAAAAAGAAGTGCATTTGCGCAGAAGTGATGGAGATGAAAGACATTGTGAAAATTTTAACTTGAGAGGAAAAGTTTAAAGGATAGCTGTGTGCAACATTTTGCAGCAGATTAAAAAAGAAGTGCATTTGCGCAGAAGTGATGGAGATGAAAGACATTGTGAAAATTTTAACTTGAGAGGAAAAGTTTAAAGGATAGCTGTGGAACACATAGAACTCCTTATCAATGAAGCAACACGAAACAATGAGCTAAGCTACAGAAGCCCTGTGGATGTGCCAGAAGTAAAAGGTGCCGAAATATCTATATAACATTTAATCTAACCGACACTGAGCTAAGAACGGTGAAACGGACCACAAACTTTTGACATTAAATTGACACTAGAATCAAATTGCAATGAAAAATTTATCACTTAACAAGTTCATAAAGAACTCAGAGTCCCATTTAACTTAACACCTAAACCAGGAAGCACGGACACTCCAAAAACGATGTTGTGTTTGTGGCATATTTTGTTGGACTCGCATCGGACCACAACCTACTTACACTTGGAAACACCAAAATGAACATCATGTCCATGCAACACAATACCTACCAAGAAGCAGAGTCTATCGCATTTAGTTCAAATAGCAATTAGATTAATAATGGACAAATCTCAAACTATCCCATAAGTACAAAATCAAGCATGCATAAATTCAAGCATCAACCATATTGACCACAAACTATCCGAGAATTCAAGAAGTACAAAATCAAGAAAGAAACATAGAGGGAGGAAAATTGTATGTACATACTATATAGTATACTGACATCAACTTAAGAACCGTGTGAAGCATAGTGCATGAAATAAGTTGATATAAGGGTCCCATTTAACCTAACAGCTAATCCAGAGGCATAATATATCAGACATTTTCTTCAAATAGCAATTGTGATAGTGCCTCTTTCCAGAGGCATTGAATTTGTATGAGATCTAACTGCATTTATCATTGTAATGATAAAATTGTAACAAAAACCAAGAAGAATTTGGGAAATTTGAGAGGAAGGAAGCTTTTTATTCAATCTCTTCTCCGAAACAGAAAGTAGTCACAATCAAGAACTAAGGAAATGTGAAGATACAAGGATTCCCATACTCTCCTCCTCCATTCTGGTACTATTTATACTAAACAGGAAACACATAGCTAATTACAGTTCCGTCCTCCAGTTTTCCCCTCAGTTACTTGGCTTCCAAGCAATTATCTCCCTCCTTGATCAATTAGAATTGAGTTGTAGCTGAGAATCACTGAACTTGATTAGAAGACAATACTGCCACCACTTGCTACTGATAGTGCTCTTGAACAACTGATACTCTTAAACTACTGAACCTGAGCTGTGAACTACTGAGAGCTAACGGAGCCTGGCTACTGCTACTAGTTACTACTAGTACTAGCTTGTGCTCTTCAACAAACTAGTCGGAACCTGCTACCAACTACTGTCACTACTGCTTTGTCTCTCATTCATTAGCTCCCTCTGATACTGGCTTGATACTTGACTAATTGTTAGCTCTGGTACTGAGTTCCAATTTGGGAACTTATCAATTAGCTTACCGAATACCAACCTATTTCGCAAAGACACGAATATGCCACGCCACGCCACGAACATGGAGACAACCACATGTTTTGGCGACTTGGCGTGTCTGTGTCCTAGTGTATTTTGGAGTCAGATAAATGCCATTAAACAATACAGAGACAGAGGCATGGAGCCGCGGAGATGGACTCATTTTTTTTCATGCCAGTGCTAGTGTATTTTGAAGTGTCTGATCTATGTAACGCGGGCACGATGCGCAACACAATACGGACGCAGAGACTGACACACATTTCGGTGTGACCGTGTCCTATTGCATTTTTATATCGCCCGCCGTGTCCAATGCGTGTCCGACACCGACACGGTACCAACAATGGAGAATTCAAGAATATACCAAATCGATCAAGAATCTATCAAATCTAGAAGAGAGGATCGTATTCTTACACCAAGGGACGCCGAGGGATCCGAAATCGGAGGCGAGATACGCCCCTCCGAACAGAGACATTCTGCTGCCGAGGGAGTCGAAGGGGGAGGAGCAGGAGGCGGAGCGGGAACGGGAGACAAGCAGGAACGAGACGAGAAGAACTGCAACGAGAAGGAGAAGAAGCACGGCGGCTCCGCCGGAAGCGGATCTGGCGGCGGCGTGCATGGAGAGACAGTTGAAGGAGGATCCCTTCTTCGTCTTGGACTCGTCGTCTCCGGCGGACTCGTCGGGGTTGGGCGGGGGACGCCGAACGGAGAGCGTGCTCTCCTGCATTCTTATTGCGATTGCGATCTGTGCTCTCTCTCTATCTCTCTGGTCTCTGGTATAGTGGGAAATATATCGTTCCTCCGATATGTATCAGCAAAATGCAAAAATATCGGAAATGTCGGCCGGTAATAAAATATTATTAAAACTATATATAAAGTAATGCTATTCCTACCTCAAAAATGTTCCTCAAACTATTCCTGCTTACGTGATAGCTGACGTGACATGTCAGCTGACATGACTTATAACAAAAAAAAATGATTACCCAATTATTTTAATTTTAATATTAATATTAATTTTAATTTTAGTTTTAAACTTTAGTGTTAATATTAATTTTAATTTTAATATTAATTTTAACATTAATTTAAAATTTTTATTTGTCAGCTGTCATGTCAACTACCATGTCAGATGGCACATAAGCTGCCACATAAGAAGAGATTCTTTGGAGAAATATTTTGGAGGGACAAATAGCATGATGACATTTTAGGAGTGTCAATAATGATAATGTAGGGGCCGATTTGAAATCTTAATGATAGAAAATTAAGAACGAGTACATGATGACATTTTAGTAGTGCCAACAACGACATCCGTTATCTTATTTTAAAATAATTGATTATTTAACTACATAATATAATTTATTTATAACTAATAATTTAAACCGAAGTGGTTAAGGTGAGAATTAATTTTCTTGGTTGTTTGAGTTTAATTCTTTAGAACTACTTAATATTAAAAAATCAAAAAATTCTTTTACGCACGTACATTAGAAAACTTTTTTTAATAATTTATGTACGTGTACGTTACTGGCAAGAGCAGGAGAGCTAACATCATCTTAAATATATCTTAGTTTTTTTATTGTTCTATAATAATTTACATAGATAAATGAATAAAAATTCCACACAATTAGAGTTGGAAGAAAAAGGCATTTAAATCCTTTTTTTTTTTCATATTATAACATTTTGCAATTTGTTTGTTCATTTTTGTTTTTATTTTTATTTTCACTTTCACCTTTTTAATTTGTTTTCCTCTTTTATCGAAGAAAATATAAGAAAATGGGCCGACTATTGACACGCCAAGTATTTCTATACATCCCAAGTGGCTTAAGTTATAAAATATGTTAATATTCAAAGACAAAAATATCCCTCTGTTTACTTAGCACAGCCCCAACAACATTATTCTTTCCTCTGGTCTTCATCAAGCTTCTTCCTCTATTTAGTACACCCCACCTTCTCTTCTCAAACCCAAAAACCCTAAATTCCTCTTACTTTGAAGTTGTGAAGAAAGCATAATGGAGGGACAAAGGGAACATCAAAGATCCAATTTACGTTCCTATTTTATCCAATTTTTTATTTTGTAACTTTGTGAATCGATTTTATTCAGAGAATTTTTTTCGAAATCCATGATCTGTTCGACCTGTACAAGCCGAACAGATAACCACATGCTCGACCTGTGACTGCCGAACATTACATGTTTTGTTCGACTGGTCGAACTGAACAAACATGTTCGATCGAGGAAAGTCGAATATATATAGGGCAGTTCGACCTGTAATGGTCGAACAGTAGAGCTTTATCCGACTAGTTGTGGTCGAACATTGCGTTTTTTTTATTTAATTTTTTGTTCGACCATCTTTGGTCGAACCTTCGCAAAGAAGTTCGACTGTCGTGGGTCGAACTCCAGTCCGAGCGCTCGACAAACCATGCTCGAACAGAACTGTGAAAACTCAATTTTTTTTTTTTTCATTTTTTCTCGTTTTCACACGAATTGAAGGGATTGGAAAAACCCTAGCAGTGATCCTAAGCGAAAAATCCTAACAGTGATCTTGGGATTGGTCTTGGATTTGGTCTTGGATTTGGTCTTGGGATGGCTGTCCATTGTGGTGGCCGACTGTCGTGGGTTTGAACGGGGGCGACTCTCGTTGGTCGCACGGAGCAGAGGGGATTGGAGAGTAGAGAGGGCCGGTCGGTTGGAGAGAGGAGAGTAGAGATGTTAGAATGATTTGGGATGTGCTCAGAAATGATAGATAGGTTTTAGGTTAGAATAAAAAAAATGATATTTTGGTCATTTGGTGGGGTGTACTTAGCACTTATGCTAATTTTAATCAATTAAAATATGGTGTACTTAGCACTTAGGGTGTGCTAAGTAAGTCATGGGGTACGTATAGCCACACCCATAAGAAAAGGTAAATTATAAGGGCACAGCACATTTTACTCAGGGCTGTCCAAGTGTTAGTTTTTCATTATTTACAAGTTTGCCACTGAAAAAATTACTCAGGACTATCCAAGTGGTAGGTATAAAAGATAATGAGGACTGCCAGAAATTGTGGCAGTCCTGAAAGTAATGAGGACTGCCACAATTTCTGGCAGTCCTAGAAGTAATGAGGACTGCCAGGAATTGTGGCAGTCCTGAAAGGGACATGCTCTACAACAGGACTGCCACAATTTCTGGCAGTCCTGAAGTCGACATTCCCGAATGAAAAAAATATATTAGGGTTTATTTCAATCTTGATAATAGAGTGAAATATGCATTTTAGAATTTATTTCCATGTATTCTTTGTGAGGAAAGAAGTATTTAACCTTTATTTTCATACATTTTAGGGTTTATTTAATTTTTTTGGTGCCATCGAAATTGGGAAAGAGAAGGAAACTAGGGTTTTGATGGAGATGGTGATGATGGAAACGGTGGAGAAGAAGAAGATGATGATGATGAGAAAAAAACTAGGGTTTTGATGAAGATGTGAGAATGGAAATGGTGGAGAAGAAGAAGAAGATGGATAGAAGAAGAAGAAGAAAGCTAGGGTTTGTGAAGAGAGAGAGTGGAGAAGAAGAAAATGGACAGCCCTGAATAGAAAATTTGGACAGCCCAAGTAAAAGTTCCTCAAAGTCTGACTAGCCCTAATCCTGACTAGTCCCGAGTAAAAAAGGCTGTGCCCTTATAAATAGCCTAAGAAAAATGTCATTAGTTGAGGTTAGTTCTTCCGTGAACCCCTGGGGGGACAAATAGGATAACGATGGGATAAGGTCCAAACAGAACCAAACCGCTACTGTCCTCTCCTCCGTCTAAAAATTCGTTCGTTCGTTCGTTCATTCATTCATTGAGAACAGAGAAGCGAAGAAAGAAGCAATGTGGGTGGCAGCTATCCCAACGACATCCTCGTCCTCTCCGCTCTTCTCCGCCGACCTCCGTCCATCCTTCTCTTCTTCCTCCTCCAACACTTCTCGGAGGCTCGCTCTCTTCCAACTCGGCAGCGGTAAGGATTCATCGTCGCCCCTTACTTCGCAACGTACGATTGTTCGTCAATGTAGGGATTTCCGGATTTGCTACTATGTTTGCACGACTACGGACATGGACACGGATAAAGACACGACACGGAGACGGGATACGAACGGTTTCGTACGGGAACAGTATAGCCACTGCGGACATGGATTAAGGGAACTCATCTAGCTAGGTTACTCGGACACTGTTATTAACACAGTTAGAGTACGATGACACGGACACGATACCCCTTCTGGCACGTCCTAGTGTATTTTGGAGTGTACGTGTCTAGTCTGGTATGTGCGTGACACGACGCTGACACGAGACTGGTTTTTGGAGTGCATGTGAGGGGATTCATGGTTATTATAATCATATTGATCGAGGGATGTTCCACATTGGTTATTCTCTTTGCATTGGAGGCTTTTTTCCAAGTAAATCTTACTTCTTTACGACTGTGATTATTCCTCTCCTTTGTTGATTTTACTGTTTTCACAAAATTTAAGGCAAACAAGGGAGTAGTATAGTACATTGCTAATTGCGACACTCGACACTACGATTGACAGAGTAGATTGCAAGGGAAACGAAACGAAAATGAGATACCTTCTCCGTTCTTTCTAATTGAAACCGTGTCAAAAAGGTTTAAAGGAGAAAACTTTAAGCTTCATTTCTTACAAGGTCTCTAAGGGTCTGCTTGGATTGAGGGAAAAAAAATTGAGTAGAGTTAAGTGGGGGTTAAGTGAAGGGGAGTTAAGTGAGGGGGAAGTAGAGTCAATACATATAACCTTAATTGTATTAGAGGGAGAGTTAAGTGAGGTGTGTTTAATAACTCTTGCTTTGATTGAAGGTTTTGAATCAGAGGAGGATTAATAAAATTTAATAGTTACCAAAATACCCTTATTACGTATGTCATAAAATTAAATTTGATTGGAATTTTAGTTAAAATTTGTTAAAATATCTTCACAAAAGAGGAAAATACGGAGCAACATGTTGAAAGCATGAAAAAATGTAAAAAAAAGTCATAATATTTTATATGACAAATAAGGGTATTTATGACTTTTTAAACAAAACCCCTTAGTCCCCTTGTTAACCCTCCAATTTTGGGGGTTAAAAAAATAAACAAAAGACGGTTAAACAAACCTCCACTTAACCCTCTATAACCCTCCTCCTAGTCTTCCACCCTCAAACCAAGCATGGTTTAGGGTCTACTTAGATTGAGGGTGAAGAGAGTTAAGTGAGGGGAAAAAAAATCCTGCTTGGTTTGAGGGTGGGGATTGAGGGGAAAAACCCACTTGGATATGGCGACAATGAAAGAAAGGAGTCGCATTTGGTCATGTCTGGCATTGTTCTTCCTTTTCTTATTGTGACGTGCTTCTCGAAAATAACGAAAATAACAAAGAGGGGATGAAATTAAGCATACAACTTATGAGCTCGGACAACATCCTTCTTCCAAAGCATTGACATTAACCAACTCAAGTATTTCAAAGATGGAAACAGGAGACTATTTCCATCTACCCATGTGTTTCACTTGCCCTCTCTTCCTATGCAACCAAGAAACCTTAGGGTCTGCAATATTTTTCTATTACTCATATTTGTAATTAGTATCTTTCCCCTTTATCATATATGATAATATTGTAACAATAGTGTGGTTATCCAGCTATACCTCAAGCGAAATTGTTTGGAGCAAAACCCTCTAAGTGGAACAAAGCAGAAAGTAACAACACGGGAGCCAGCACCACAGGAAATATTGCACAGGCAAGCACAATTACGGAAGAAGGTGCACTGGACTGGGCAAAAGAGGATAAACGGAGGCTGCTTCATGTTGTTTATCGTGTTGGGGATCTGGACAGGACAATAAAGTACCCTCTCCTATTACCTATCATTAACTATGTTCTTCTAGTCTGGAGTTTGCTTATCTTGTTATGTTGGACAGTGGCTTATTTTTATTCCGGCAATCTCAGATTCTACACAGAATGCTTGGGCATGAAATTGCTACGACAACGCGATATACCGGAAGAAAAATACTCGAATGCTTTCCTTGGATATGGGCCCGAAGAGACAAATTTTGTTGTGGAACTCACTTACAGTAAGTAATTGAGTTGTTTTTCTGTAACCTCACATCGTCATGATGTTTCATCCATATCTTTTGAATTTTATCAAATAAACTGTGAATGCTCGTCTGAATTAAAAAACTTTCTTCAGCTCTGCTTTGGAGATTAATTGTTTATTCTTCATAAGTTAGGAGCATTTTAACTCATTATGCTTGTTGAAATTTGCAGACTATGGTGTTGACAAATATGATATTGGAACTGGGTTTGGTCATTTCGGTATTGCAGTTGAGGATGTGAGATTCTGTTTCTGGTTAGATAGAATATGGGATGATTCTTCTTGCGTTACACTACTTTTCATCAATATTAACTGGAGACATGTGTAGTATACTATTTTGTACAAGTTCAAAATTATGCAGAATTTTCTTAATAATTTTCATGTTCCAACCTAAACCCAGTTTGATTTTGTGCTACGATTTAAGCCTTTGGTAGAAGATATTCCAATGATATTCTGTGTAGCCTTTGGTTTTACTTCCTAAGTGCCTTTGATGGCCATAAAGTTGTCAATTTTAGGCCTATTTTGTCCAATAAAATTGTAAAAACCATGCCCATACAAGCTGAAAGCGCCTTTCCAAAAGCATGAATTTTATAGCTTTTGATTTTGAAGTCACGTTTGTGATAAAGCCAAACTCGCTTTTAGAATTTAACCAAAAAAAACCCAGTAGTCGTTTTAACACGAAAGCAAATTCGGATCACGATATGCTTGAAGTAGTATGATTCTTGTACTTCTGCATCATTGAATTGGATTTCATTGTAAACCATTTTTTTTCTTTTACTTCCAAGGATGCACTTCACTAAATTGTATTGTTTTCTCTCGGATGGTATATGAGGTGAGTCTATATTCACCATTCACTACAGGTAACCAGAAACTCATTATTGCTGGTAGGAACTACATCTGATTTCTTGTCTTTCTTTAACGATGATAATTAGTATTTGCGATTAGAATTATTCTTTGTTGCTCAATTACTAAATATACTAGAAATATAAACGTTACTAATCATAACACTGGCACGCCCAGACCCACAGACGTGCCACGAATGACCCTGTATGGGCCTCACGTGTATCATCATTTGGCCCACTTGATGTACCTACAAGACCAAGCCCTCAAATATAAATCAATTAATCTATTATCCGATACTAACGTGGGACTAAAATAACTAAATATTGGGGTTTTCACATTGACCCCACTCATAGACATATTGTCCTCGTTGCAACTTGTGCAAATGGTCGAGTATTATGCCAATGGAACCTAAATCTACTAGGTAACTATGGTATCATTTGTCACCCCCTGGCACACGGGCCTGGAAAGACATGACCCATGCATGGCCTTCATGTGCATAATCACTTGGCCAACTTACCAAAATGGTTAATCCGGATGTTTACATGATATATATAAACCAATCAAACTCTTATCTCATGTCCAACATAGGACTAGATCTTGAGGTTTCACAAACACTTTGTATGTACTTATGATTGTGTTGATGCAAATAATTGCATTCCCCCATTCCTTATCATAGAATTTGCTCCCAATTCATATTGGGCCAGAACCTTGTAATATTACTTAATATTTCAGAGTGGGTTTAGTTCAGTGAGACTGGACTTACACGTTCTTCATGGCAGGGAATTGAATGGATTGAAACTTACGCGATGAAGTACATGATGGAAATGGCATCTGAAGTTAGGATGAGTTGTGAGTAGGTAGGAGTAAGGTTTCAATATTCTCTCTCCAAGAATAATTCTATTTGTGAGGTATTACTGTGGTTAATCATGATGAATTTAATAGTAACTAGGATAGTTTTTCACCTCTGATGGCTAGCAGGGTTTCAGGATGTTTCCGGAGGACTATCATAGATGTGCCTTTTAGATAGTAAGTGTTGTTTTAAAATATAGCATCCTTTAGGGTAACCGATACATATCCTTGAAGTATCTGAAGTTTGAGAATCCAAATACAATCAAATATGGGTGGGAGACCTAATTGAAGTATCCATACATCATAAATACGTACCACTCTCCCAAAATCCTGTTGCTAAAGTCTTAGCATTGTGGGCTACACAGGTGATTGTTTGATGATTGTTAGGCTTTAAGTTAAAAACTTTAGGATACATAAAATTATGTAGTTGATCAATAGGCCATTAAAACTCCAAAAGTAATTGCTAGGTACAAGTTGTATTCTTCATTTCTTGTCAGCTAATATATTATTACAATTTTTACTAAGGCCAAACAAGCGTGAGATTGTATTCATATGTAATCATATGAGAACATCTTATATATTAGATTTAGGCATGTTAAGAAAGAATATGACTTGGTAAGATAATCGGTAAATATCAATGAGATGGTGAACTTCATTTTGGAGGAGTCTAAAACAGTATTTGACATGTTAAGTTCAATTTTGTTCATTTATTATTTTTTGGCATATAATTAAGTATCAAAATTTTCTGTTAGACTATGTTATCGAGGAATGCATTATAGGTTTACAAGATGGTCGACCTCATTAAAGCCAAGGGAGGAAAGGTGACAAGGGAACCGGGTCCTGTAAAAGGTGGCACTACTGTAATTGCTTTTGTTGAAGACCCTGATGGTTATAAGTTTGAACTTTTGGAAAGGGGTCCAACCCCAGAACCCTTTTGTCAAGTCATGCTCCGGGTAGGAGATCTTGATCGTTCAATCAACTTTTATGAGAAGGTGAGTGCTATGTTGAAGGAGTAATTCCCAGTACATTTCAAGTACTAAACCATTTCATTTCCTTTTTGCTCCCTATCTTGTTGCCCTTTTAGATTGTTGAAATTTCTGATTAATGTATCTGATCTCTTAGGCTTTTGGCATGAAACTTCTTCGTAAGCGAGACAATCCAGAGTACAAGGTTAATTCTTGTGCATCAGAATTCTTATCTTCTTCGTATTTCAGCATACGGCTGCATGAATTGCTTGTCTCGTACATATATATATATAACTTGTACTAGACACCATCTGCTTTATGTCATGAGCTATCTAAGATCTCCATCTTTATTGCAAATTTATAGCAGATGAAATCATGAAAGTATGAAATTCATAATTTGTGTGATTCCGAAGCTGATTTTGTAATTACGTAATTTTCTTTGGTTTAACCCCCTAGAATTTGCTTTGTAATAGGTATTTCTGGTAGTATCTGTTCTAAGGTGCTTGTAATGACACAGTAAACTTTGATGGTTTGCATGGGAACTTTGATGTAGTAATAGTAGCTTGGTTGGGTGCTGAGTCCAGGCATTTCTGGCTTACTACTTAACCAATAATCTAAAGAAAATTATAATTTGTGCTTCACTAATAGTAATACTTATTGGCCATCTCTTACTCAATGTCTGCATGATGTCTTCATAATGGTTAATCTGAACATTTTGTTATGGCTAATCTGAACAAAAGTTACCTCTAACCAAAATTGCACAATACCTTACTGTCTGTCCATGTGACCTCAGACCTCTTTTTGGAACCTTGGTGGAATATACCTATTGGATCATCACAATTTAAGGTGGATTTTGAGAGTGTTAAACCCTAGCAGCCAATTTTAGAAAGACATTTCAGTTGTACAAATATCACTAGATGTATCGAACCTATTGATTATTATTTAATGGCTTCAATTTCTTAGTGCCATGTGATGACTTGAATGACATACAAATGCCTTAAGATTTACCCTAAACATGTTTTCCTGAGCATAAGTTCATTAAGAGGGATATTGGTGAAACTGGATAGGCTGGTGTGTTCTGTGTCGAACTCATATGATGAGCGCAAGTGATCTCATAAGTTGTTGATGTAGTTGACACTATAGCGAGACTATGGATACTCAATTAGTGAACGATTTTACTGAATACGACACCATAAAGGAACACCTAATGGATAATATATTCTAAAATAATTAGGGATGTCCTTCATGTTAGTGGTGCAAGTACTTTGAACATGAGGTCATTACGGTATCTTGTGAGTGCGCTCCTATACTTTGACTATGTACACCCAAAATGATTGCGACGGTCGTAGATTGGATATGGTAAATCACTCATAAAGGTAGTATATGACCAACAAGAATCCGTCATTCCTAGAATATGATGAGAAGAGTAACGTCCTATATGGTCTGTTGTGTTATGCTCAACACATTATTACACAAGGTGATGTGTGAGCATAAGAGTCCTACTTGGTCACATGAGTTTAAAAGATACGAGATCAGACACAATTACTACCACAAATACGACTTGACATATTATTCATGTAATATGACCGAATACTTAATTATATGGTAACTGTACATGGATAGGTTAGGTTCTTGAGTGGATACCATTAAATATCCACACACACCATATCGAAGCCATGACACACTGCCATGTGCCATCAAAGAAGGTTCTACAAAAAGGGTTTCTAGGACCAAACTCTCGAAAATTCGATTGAAATTTTGATCGAATTTTTCGACCGGAATTCATATCAAAATTTCTATATTGTTAAAACACTATAGATTATGTATGATCCAATACGGTCATCCTGGTGTTGAGCGTAATGGGTTCATATTTGGGTTCAATGGTGATTGTCCCATGTCTGATTGACCCAAGTCAACCATGTCAACTTGTGCTAGCACATGAATGGATTAGATGTTGACTTGGTCAAATTCCTAATACAAATCTAATTAAGAATTAGATCAACAACTAGTGTTCTAGAAGAGTCAAGAATCATTTAGAAGATTGTAGGAGAATCTAAGGATTAAGATGGAACTAAGATTCATACTCAAACCCTAATTAGGAGATCATAGTATTACCAAGTTATTGCCAAAACCTATAAATATAGGGGGAATGGTTTGCCGAAATTAGACTTGCAATATCGTGCAAAGTTCCAACAAGAAAATCATCTTCTCTTCCTTGTTCACGGTAACCCGACTGATTCGGAAATTCGATCGGATTTTCGATTGGTCTACGGTCAGTGAAAGAACAACAACAACAATAACACAATTGTTGTGCTTTGGAGCCGCTTTGAGGAGATATTTGGGAGATCATTGGGTTACTGATTTTGGTGAACACGGACGTTCTTGAACTTGGATTATCCTCTACTTATTGCAATCGAATGGATAACGTTAAAGATCGAATGCGTGTACGGTTAATACATTGACAAAGGTATACCGATAAACCCTAAGTAGATTAGTCTTCCACTTGTTTTGTAGCATGTTTGTGATAGTTAAATCACTGGTGTATGACATGCTCATAGAACGAATTGAGTTAGCATCGATTCATGAGATAAATCTATGCAATAACGATTCATGTCGAATCGACGGTCGATCACGACTCATGAGATTAGCATGGTGATCTAGATTCATGGATAGATTAGATAAATCGATCTTAGATCGTTCAAAGTAATTAAGTAAACAATGCCCGGTTACATCTACAAAGGAGTTCACGTGCGAGAGATCCACACATCGGATGCGTGGTACAGACACAAAGGGATTCGTGTCGTGTGACCTAGTGTAGCGTATCAGAGAATTATTAAATATTGCTTCCACCACCGAAACTTCCGCTAACTTACAGATTTCACCTCATTTGTAATTTGTTAAACCTGATGCCAAGTCTGCTCGAGGGAATTGAACCTTTTGGTCTTTGGTGTTTTAGTTGCAATTATGGTGAAACATGAAGAAACTGTTTTGCAAGCAAGACTTGTCACATTGCACTTGTTTGTTTAAATAATTCCTGTTGTATTTGTCCATCATTCTCATCTATTAGTATGATCAACGTGCCATATACTTCTGTTAAGGCTGAGTTTATGAATCTCAACTTGTTGTTCCTACAACAAGATCAAATTCTCCAGCAACTTTTAGCTTTAGTTCATCTCGGTCATCACTTGTCAGCTGCATTTCGAACTCAATCATATGGCTCTTGCTTCCATTTGCTTTAGAGGTTTTGATGATTGCATTCTGGTTACTGGGACATGGTCCTTGATAGATCTGAATGAGTGGATGAACGTGGATTCAGGCATAATAAAGCTTATGGCAGTTTGGTTGCTAATCTTCCTTGGGACATGGTTAAGAATAATATAAATATATATCCCTCAATCCTCACTATATCTCTAAATTTTTGGTGCAATGGCAGATAATTTAACATGGTATCGGATCAACCTAGGTTCGAATCGGCACGCATTTTATCGAATATTGAAAAAATTATACCACAACGTGAATCCCAGCTCTCTCCCCCAAAACGTGCCTTCAACTTGTGGGGATGTGTTAAAAATAATGTAAATATATAACCCTCAACCCTCACTACAACTACAACCCTAAAATTTTAGTGCACTGCAGGGACTTTAATAGTCCTCCATAGATCTGAGTTACTTGTAGCCAACCCCAGTAACTTGTGATAAAGCCTTGTTGTGTTGTAGTTCATACTTCATAGTTTATGCCACTCTTTTTCGTTCATGACTGATAGTGTATACTAATTGCAGTATACCATAGCAATGATGGGATACGGTCCTGAAGATCAAAGTGCAGTCTTGGAGTTGACGTACAACTATGGTGTGAAAGACTATGATAAAGGCAATGCCTATGCCCAGGTAAATAGTCAAGTTTTCAGGGGCCATTAGTGTTAATGACGGTGAATGATCAGCAATGGGTATCATTTCTTTATTTTAGGAGAAGGTGGGAGCACTTCATGTTTCACTAATGAGGATATAACTAAACATACTGAAACATACTAAACTTATAAGGGTTTGTATATGCTGTTCACACCCATTGGACTGATATCTAGATACTTCAAGTTATCTTTAGAGAAATCAAAATGGCGCAATATCCATACAACAAATTAACTAGTAACAGATCATCCTGGTCTTGGATGAAAATAGAGACCAATTTCAGCCTCTTTATCCCTGACTAACTAATTAGTCCGATTCTGTTCCTGATGTGGCATCATGCAATTGCCTGGATTGCCTTTCAATTTCAGTAGGATATTACATTGAGTTTGAGAGTCCGATAAATTAGCGATCGACCTTATGCTCTGTTTGCAGAAGATATGTTACAAAAAAGTCAAGCCAAAAGAACATCTAAATTATAGTATTTCTTTAAAACATCGTAAATTTCTGTAACCATGCTGTCATTAGTGTAGCCTCTTCTGCTCCATCACATATTTTCCCCTACATTCTAAACTCTTCTTCCATTATACTTCCTCAATGTACTAAACAACCGGTATGAGCACTGTGACATAAACATGGCACAAAATTAGCGTGTCCTTGTGTGTTTTGGAGTACATGCGCCATGCTCGATACATTTCTGACACCGGCAGGACACATACAGGGAACTCATTCTGGAGTGTCCTCGCTTTGGGATCTAAATTGATCGTGGAGCACCTGATAGGCTTGTAATCAATACCACATAACATCTCGGAAGAGGCAACTAACAGTTTCCATACTTGAGGAAAATTGATGTTACCATCCTCGAGATAGAACTCAACCAATTGAACCGGGCTCTTTACTCCTTTTCAGATAACCATTTTTGTAGCTATTATGTTAAGTGCTCTCAACTTTATTAGGATATTTTAACTTTCCCAAAAATGTTTAGCAAAAGCTGAAATGTAACTTCCAATATTCTTAAAAAAATCATAGGAGGACCCTTTTTTTTCCTATCTTCACGCCAGTCATTTCACTTCAATCCCAGATTTCTTTGTTTTTGGTTTCTACCTCTTTGTTCTTCCAGATTGCAATAGGCACAGACGATGTTTATAGAACCGCCGAAGCAATAAAGCTATTCGGTGGACAGGTTACTCGCGAACCTGGTCCTCTACCTGGTATCAACACAAAGATTACTGCTTGCTTGGATCCTGATGGTTGGAAATCGGTAATACACAAGTATATTGTGTTTCTCTTCATTCCTTCGGTTGTCACAAAACTTAACCCCCTCTCATTTATTTCGACCATCTTCTGCAGGTTTTTGTTGACAATGTAGACTTTGCCAAAGAGCTGGCATGATGCTTGGGCTTGTTTTCTAACCGAGTCCCCTTTGTCTCTCTACATAGCCGACTTAAAACTGTTAGCATTGACAAGATCGGCTAACTAACCTTATAGCTTGAACGGTTAGATAATATTTGTTCTGGCCATTACATATTTATTTTAGGGCCTCGTTGTTCGCGTAAAGTAAAGGAAAGGAAATCACTTTCTTGATATTTATTTTCCTTTGGGAAATTACAATTCCTATCGGTTTTTCTTTCCGGTGTTTGGAAATGCCAAGAAAATTGGAAGAAAAAGTGACTACTTCAACTTCAAGGTGGGAAAGTAAATTCTTGCTTGGATGGATGAAATTATTCTCTCCTAAATTTCTTTCCATTAGGAATCACTTTTCTTTCCTCCTCAATTCCTTTGGCACCCAAACATAGGAAAGTAATGACTTTGCTTTTCCAACTCCGTGATTTTGCAAACCAAACGTGGCCCGTAGCCTTATTTCTAGTATGAGACTCTTCTCCAAAAAAATGCCTTGGCGCGTGCTTATGCACACACCTGTGCACGCGTGCGCGGTGGTGCGCGACGGCCCTCCCCTCTCATGTTCCGCGGCCAGCTCTCCCCTGCCCCTTTTCCCCACTGCGCCGCGTCCGGTCGGCCTGCCGCGTGCGTGCAGCATGCGCAAAAGCGCGGGCCAAAGAAGCGCGGTTGAATCTTCTCCCATGCAGCTGTAAGTCAGATAATGCTTTGGCCACATTCATGTAAAGGATGTTCTCTCGGAAGGTGTACTGTTGGCAAATTTTAATTGGATGTGCATTTAAAGTTGCTTTTTTTTGCTTTCTCCAATCAAAATTTGCTAATAATGCAACTCATTACGATACTTTCCACATGTTTGCTTAGGTATGGTATTACTTGCTATAAATTTTAGAACTAAGTTACTTCAGGACACTTCCATAAAAGTTTGGTTCGGTGACCCCTATTGAGAAGAAAGGGTTTGGATGATAACAATGTTTGATACTAATGATGACGATGACAAGGTAACCAATGCGACAATAACTCCTTAGTTTGAAGCTTAGAAGCTAAAATTTCTAGGAGGTAAACAAATTTCAGTAAGAACTACGATTCGACTGTTTACTTAAAAACGGCTTGGGAGATCGTTCTAACGACGGAAGCACGTTTTTTCTGCCACATGGACGCTACAAATAACATGATCAGAATTTTAGCACACATAAATTTTGGATATAAAATTAATTTTTTTCAATATGTTCGTCAAAAAAACTATTAGTTACTTACTGTGACATCATAGAAATCATCGTGTGAATAATGTCTCTTTGACTAAATTTAATAAATATCAAGATATCTATATATTTTCATAAACAACAATAATTAATAAAAATAAAAAAATTTATCAGCGTATGCTCCTAACTTTAAACTCTTCTAAATAGTTGTTTTCCTCCGTTTCCGTTCCGGTTTTTGGCTTCTAAGGTTTGAAGATACCAAAACGACTAAAGTTGACATCAAACTAGGGTAGGGTTTTTCTCACGACTTGTGATGATTTTGTACATATGAAGTGATGGGAAAATAGTGACAGTTTCTCTCATGCATGAAAAGAGATAATAGGCCCTAGGTTCCAGCTTTGTTTTTGTTTCTTCATAGTCAATACCGTATTCTTGGGTGAAACCTTTTGCAACTAGACGGGCCTTATATCGATCAACAGAACCATCAGACTTTCCTTCTTCCTTTCAAAAGGCTCTATGAATGTGTCAGATCCCCACGTGATGGTAAGAGAGGAAAAAAAAGAAAAATAAACCACTCTTCTTCCTTTCAAAAGGAAAGAAATCGATGGGCTATATGGTAGTTATAGCAAATTTTTTTTTTTTTTTGAACAACGAAAACCAAACCTTCAGGAGTGTAATCAGATGGAAGTCGAAGGTGGCGACTTCAGGCTCGAGATCGGATGCACCAGCCTGAGGGGTGTCGAGCTATGACGTACGATCAGACCCGCGAAAAGCGATGAAGATGAACTGGTGTAATCAAAGGAAGGAACTACTATAGTAGGTTGCGAGGCCACGTGGATGGCCAATGAATGGACTGTTGCAGTGTCCACAGCTAGTTTCCGTAGTCACTGACAGGTTCGGATAGCAGTCGTGGAAGCAGGCAGTAAGCGGTCGTCCGGAGGCCACGACTGGGTGGCGGAAGCAGGCGCCTGGGTTGAGGCTTAGTGGAAGATCCTTGCAGTTAGAGCCAAAGCTCTGATACCATGTTAGCAATGGAGTGGAATAATTTTCTGTATAGTACGTACAACGATAATATTACAAGGAAGGAAAGTACAACGGTAATATTATAAAGAAAGAAATACTAAAAAGGAAATTATGTAAGTGCATGATCTATCCTTAACAGTTTTATCATTGTATCATGTCTATTCTATGTATCAGCGTGTCAATTTTATCGTTTAATAGAACCTTAGCTCATCATACTTGCTTGCTTTAGATAAAGAACATGGTCATATTAGGCTCACATACACTGACCATTAGTTACCAAGAACTTCATATACAATATACAATTGTCTTTTGTTGGCTTCCTTTCCGTATATGTATGTGTGTGAGCTACAAGAAGTCATAATCAATTCTTATAGAAATAATGTTGAAGTGAGAGTCAAATTATGGGAGTGTCACTGGTTTTCACTCTTTCGCTTAATGTGTTATAAAATAAAGATGATGCAATTTCTTATAGAAAATTTAGTATCTTATTCTTCTAAACTTCTTAATCTAGAGGAACTTAGAGGATGCTGGCAGGGGCAGATCCAGAATTTGCAAAGAGGGTGGTCCAAATTGGCTTGTAAATTTTAACACGGTTTTAATGTAAAAACAAACAAGCGTAAAATTTAAATAAAAAAAACTATAACACAAAATTTTAATGTAAACATTATTCTAGAGTCTTTTTATACAAAGCAAACGAAGAGAAAACAAATTACAATAACGTTGTACTTGGTTTCATGTCTTGAAAGTATTGCAAGACATCTTGCTTGGCAACATTGTTACGACAACGTCCTGGTTCTACTCTACATCCGGTCCTGACTGTATCTTAACTAATTTTCAAGTCTAGAAACAAAAGAACTGGACTAACCATTTTAAATTGAAAAGATTAAGTATCCTCCTAATTTGCTTCTACACCTTTCCTTTTTTCGACCCTGAAGAACCTTTTACATGATACCACTAAGTCTATAACTAAATTTTTATAACCATCTTACAACCTCTCTCTCCCATCTCTTACAGATGGGTCCCACCGGGTCCCACCTCCCCTTTCGCCACCCTGCTACATGGGGCTCCACCGACCCCACCACTTTCCCCCCTCCTCCAATCGAAGTCCGACACGTGGCGGTTGTAAGAAGGTTGTACACACTTGGTTGTAGGCATAGCAAAGTCCATACTTATCCTACTGTAAAATCTTCTCTCAAGGTCGACTTTTGCCTCTGCGCCACATGAGCTCTAAAGGGCAATTTTTATACTCTTTTATCGTTTTTTTTTCCTTTTTTTAAAATCACATTTCATTTGAATAAAATTTATCCTTTGTTGAGAAAAGAAAACCGTCTCCTTGGTTGGTAGGGTAATTTGGTTGAGGAGATTTGTGATATGACATTGAGTAGATATACGAGAAATTGACCATTATTTTACAACATACTTTGTGGGATATAACTCAAAATCTTGTACCAAATTGTTCCTAAGTTTCAATTTCAATACAAAGTACATAGGCTTTCTCCAAAACATACTAAAATTAAGTCCAATAGATACATTCTCTGCTATGAACATAACATTTACAGTGCAGGAGAGGGAAGATTTGACAGTTACATGTAAGAACGCTTTCAAAACTGTATAATGAAAAAAGAAAAGAAATATATAATACACATCTAAGAGTAAGCTTCATCCCTACCGATCGAGTGTAATCAAGGTTATAAGGTTTATATATAGCCAGGGCCTGTCGGGGAAAGTTGGATTATCCTAGATGGAACTAATTTTGGTTGTCCTGTGATCCGATCTCTTGAGGTATGCTTTATGTCCTTGGGGGTGATCCGATCTCTTGAGGTATGCTTTATGTCCTTGGGGGTCAGGGTCATCCGCGACCCGAGTTCTTACATGTCACGCTGGGCCTTGGGGGTTGTCTTAAGGAGAGGGGGTTGTCCAAATCCGAAATTAATTTTGGACTTACCTCTAGGGTTGTACTATATATGGTCTCTACAACTTTGTGGTACCATGTGATGCTACAAAATAGCTAGAAGTTACGTTGTGCTTTCTATAGATGATCATCTATATTTAATCAACCATGGCAACGAAGAAGCTACCGATATACATGTGTCAGTATTGCATTTGTTTTGGAAAGAATAGGGCAGGCCAAGAGAGTTGAGTTGTCCTATTCGGAGGTAATTTTGGTTGTCCTTTGGCCTTTATTACGGACTAGTCCTAGGGTATCACTCGCGATCCCAACCTCTTATAAGATCATGCCAAGTTTGGAGGGTTACCTGAGTAGAGGGGGGTTACACAAGCCTGTGGCTTACCGATGGGCCGGTGATACGACCCCCTTCTCCAGCTCCAGTAATTGAGTGAGGACGAGGTGAGTGATGCATTAACAGATGAACAAAAGAATTGGAAGAGACATTAACCAGAAGAATCAAAGCTTTATTGGAAGAAAATGCAGATGCTACAAGAAGAAGATGACAAAGAAACTAATTGTAGTAAGTTTATCATTTCATTCTCCAGGTGCTCGACTGCTGCTCTCTTCCTTTCTATTTATAGTCTTCATACAATATTCCCTGACCTAATTGATTAATCTAAATGATTAATGAGCTGTTAATTTTCTGCAGGAACAATGAGCTGGCTGATTGTAACTGAAAATGGCTGACCTGGCTAATTGATAAGAACATGGGCTGACGTGGCTAACTGCTAACTGAATGCAAAGAAAAGTAAGGGAATTACCTGCTCCTACTGTCTACTCCTATTGCAGAATTTAGAGTGACTTGAGCTGGGCTCTATCAATACCCTACCCTTATTTTGACCTTGTCTCAAGGTCAAAGTGAGGATATGATTTAATGAACTTCTCGTATGGTACCCACACAGCATCTTCTGGCCTTCCATCCTTCCACTGGACTTGCAAATCAACTGCAGCCTTGTTGTGCCTTTGCACCAATCTCCTGCAGCCTTGTTTTTCGCTGACCTGCATGGGCCACCACTAAAAGACGTGTCACGTCCCACTTCCCAAATGGAATGGTGACGTCATACACATCCCCAGGCTACGCGCCGAAAGTCCGCGATTGTCGCCCGTAAACATCAGCAAAAATGGAAAATGCCAGAGATTACAACTTATTATACATATGGAGATTGTTATACAGGACTTCATCACAATACTTCTACAAACTTATTACAAAAGAAATAACTAGCAAGTTGTCCAGACGATTATTCCTCGTCGTACTGCGGCGTTACTTCAGCGGAGACGTCCTCTTCTTCACCTAGTGAACAATACTAGGTCGTTTTAGAAAACGACAAGCAAGTCCTCGGTCAAGGACGGTAAAGTATGCAAAAGAAAGATGCAGTTCTTCAAAAGAAAGAAATATGCCAACTAGCACTATTATATGTGTTTACTTCACAAAAATCAAGGAAATGTAAATGACATCCTACTCCATAGATTGTAAGATATTCTGAGCTTCCCTTGAGCTCTCAGTAGGATTTTGCTTCCCTTGAGCAATCAAGAAACTACCTACCTTTGATAGGTGGAGTTATTTGCTGGAGTAAGATGAAATTTAGTAGACTAAATGCAATGCAATTTTGAGAACAGTACTCTGAATTAATTCCCTAAATAATTCCCGTGAACAATCCCGTTAACCTGGGATCAGGCTGTGATTTCGGAGCCTCCCTTGGGCTAAAACCAATCTATTCGATGTTACTGTCGGAATAGAAGTAGCAGGACAGGAGCCTCTCTTGGGCTAGTACTTATATATAAGTACTCATCAGGATATTCAGGAATTGCTGATCAGCCTTTTTATGGTTATTATGTTACGGGATATCTAGGGATATTCAGTTGTCCTCCCCACCCAATGATTCTAAAATTTCCGAAAATCAGAAATTTGTCTATCTCCTAAATTTTTCAAAAATTTCGGCAGAGTCTCCTTTGTATTTAGGAGCTCCGACAATTTACAAAACATGATATAAAGAGATATATGGGCTCGCCGACCCCTTCGTTGGAGCAACCCTCAACACCGGAACCACGCATTTAATATCCGGGTACGCCGACCCCTTCGGTGGAGCAACTCTCAACACCGGAACCACGCAGTTGTATAATGTGTATACTTAATTAAAGGAACCTTTACCTTGGCAAGCAAGCAAGCAAGCAAACAATTTTTACCTTTTTCCTTTAGCAAGCAAGCAAGTAATCATGCATTTAAATTTATTGTTCGACAGTTGCTTTATGATAAGCTAGTCATTTAAGAAATAAAATTGTCAGTACTCAATAATAATAAAGTATGAATCTCTCACATGATAATGCATGCTATGAAAGTTTATATTACTAGAGGCCTTGGCTAGACTTGATCTAAGGTTTCAACGCTAACTTATACTAGCCATTATCGAAGTTGACTTCTTAATGATGGAAAAGGGTTAAATTTTGAATAATCATAGATGCAGGGTTACCATAACATATGGGTACCTATAAACACACATTCTAACTAATTAATCAAGCTGGAACGGGTTAATTTAGCACAACTCTACTTATGGACAGAATAATAATAAAAAAAGATATACTAAAACTAAAATTAACTCTCATTTACACATGCCATGTTAAAACAAATCATGCGTATGGGTTTCCCCCTTGAGTATATGGGTAGTAACCCTAAAGTACGTTAAGACTTATAGGTGTCCATGACAATTTTGTGTATACGAATTTGTATCAACTACGTAATATTAGATGCTTGGGTTGAGTCAGCAGGATATTGCAAAAAAGGAAGTAAAACTTTTTACACGTCCAATATGTAACTTGATTTTCTTATGATAATCTAGGTTGAATTTCTACGTTGTACCGATACCTATGATTTTACAAGTCATAATTCTTTGATTGCACATATTAAGCCAAATTTATATGAATACACAACAATAATTATACCAAGTATCCATAAATAGAGTCCTACACATTTTTATACTCATAAATCCAATTAATTTCTAAAATGACAAACTTTGTCATTTATTTCTATAAATTCCAGAATTAATAATAACAATATTAATCCCAAAGAACACAATAATTCCTAAAAGAAATTTTCGAGAGGAAATTGATTAAAGGAGTGAAGAGAGAAGGAGGACTTGCCTTGGGTTGGAGATGACCTAGACTTTTCTTCCACAACTCCTAAATTAAACCCCACAACAAGAGAGTTTTGTTAGCAACTCTAACCTAGGTTTAAGTTAGAGAAGAAAAATAGAGATTGGGGAAGAAGAATAGGGATTTAGAATTTTTACCTAGGTTTTCTTTGGATTTGGAAGTGGAAGAGGAGGAAGATGAAGTTGAGGAGGAGGTGGAAGTGGAGAGGAGGTGGCCGGAGGGGCTGGCGACGCCGGCGGCGGCGGGCGGCGCTGGCGGCGGCGGCGGGCGAGCACAGCGGCGGCAGCAGCAAGGCAGGAGCGGCAGCGGCAGCAGGAGGCTTGGGGGGGTCGGGTAGTGTGGGTGTGTGTGTTTGTTTGGTTTTTTTTTTTTTTTCTCTTTTCTTGGTCATGAAGTGTGTGTGTATACATATATATATATATGGGAGAGTGTAGGGGGTGAGGTGTCCCCCTCCCCATCCCTTGTAGGGACACCTTGCACCCCCCCTAGGGCTAGGGTCCTTTGTAGGGGGCACTTGGCACCCCCCCCCTAGGGCTAGGGTTAGGGTTAAGGCTAGGGCTAGGGTTAGGGTTAAGGTGTAGGGACACAACATGACAAAACAAAAACAAAAAAAAAAAAATCTAATCCACAAGATAAGTTAACACAAGACAATAACAAATAATAATAATAATAATAATAATATTTTGAGTGTGACAAGTCTACCCTCCTTAGAAAATTTCCGTCCTCGGAATTTGAAATAATTAGACTAGCAATATGGTTACTGACCTGTCTTAGGGAATAAATACGGGTATTGCTTCCGCATGTCTTCTTCCTTCTCCCAAGTTGAATCTCCAGGAGAATCCCTGCTCCACGCAACTCGTACTAACGGAATGACCCGATTGCGGAGTATCTTATCTCTTCGATCCAAGATCCCAACGGGTCTCTGTTCTATCCGGAGTGTAGGCCCGATGGTGATTTCTGAATGATCGAGTATATGGCTCGTGTCCGGCACATATCTTCGTAGCTGGGAAACATGGAATACATTGTGAACTCCTTCTAGTGCTGGCGGCAAGGCGAGTCGATATGACACATTCCCAACTTTCTCCAGGATGTCGAATGGTCCAATATATCTGGGACTTAGCTTTCCTCTGGTCCCGAATCTGATGGTTCCCTTAGTTGGTGAAATTTCCAGAAATACATGTTCTCCGGGTTGGAACTCCAATATTCTTCGGTGCTTATCCGCCCACATCTTCTGCCTGTCCTGAGCTGCTTGCAGGTGACTTCTTATTGCTTTGATGATATCCACAGTTTGTGTTACTAATTCTGGCCCCAACAATTGTCTTTCTCCTACGTCGGTCCAGCATACCGGCGATCTGCACTTCCTACCATATAGTGCTTCAAAAGGAGCCATTTTGATACTATCATGATAACTGTTGTTATATGAAAATTCTACCAAATGTAGATGATCATCCCATGCTCCTCCAAAATCTAAAGTACACGCTCTCAGCATGTCTTCTAAGGTCTGAATAGTTCTTTCAGACTGGCCGTCTGTTTGGGGATGGTAGGCGGAGCTAAATTTTAATTTAGTGCCAAGACTTTCTTGCAAGCTTTTCCAGAAATGTGAAGTAAATCTGGTATCTCTATCCGATACTATACTCACTGGCACTCCATGCTGGCTAACAATCTGTCTCATGTACATTTCGGCCAGGACCTCCGTTGACTGTCCAACTCGAAAGGGCAGAAAACGAGCGGACTTGGTAAGTCTGTCTACAATGACCCAAATAGCATTATTACCCCTTTGGGTCCTAGGCAATCCTGTCACGAAATCCATGGTGAGGTGCTCCCATTTCCATTCGGGTATGGGTAACGGCTGGAGAAGTCCTGCTGTCCTTTGATGCTCCGCTTTTACTTGTTGACAGACAAGACATCTTGATACAAATCTGGCGACTTCTCTCTTCATCCCGTGCCACCAAAATGTTTGTCTCAAATCTTTGTACATTTTAGTGCTGTCCGGATGAATGGAATATTGTGAGTTGTGGGCTTCTGACATAACCTCTGTTCTTAAATCTCCACTGGGCACACATAATCGATCTCCGAATCTTAATGATCCGTCCGGATGCTTCCTTATCCCGGTCTGGAGTCCCTCTTCTGTTTGTTTCCAGATTTTCTGAAGTTTTGAATCATTCTGTTGAGCTTCCTTAATTCTATCTATTAAGGAGGACTGTACTTGCAAGTTTTGCCACATTCCTTCGGTTAGTGGGCGTATCACTTCAATTCCCATTTTTCTCAAATCCTCAAGGATTTCTTTGGGTGTATTCATAAAGAAAGCTTCGGGTCTTCTACTTAAGGCATCAGCCACCTTATTAGCTTTGCCCGGATGATAGGTCAGCTCCATGTCAAAATCCTTCAGTAACTCCAACCATCTTCTCTGTCTCATATTAATCTCCTTTTGTGTGAAGACATATTTTAAGCTCTTGTGGTCTGTGTATATTTTGATTCTTTCTCCATATAAATAGTGTCTCCACAACTTGAGTGCGAATACTACCGCTGCGAGTTCGAGATCATGAGTTGGGTAATTCCTTTCATGCGTCTTTAATTGTCGGGATGCATAGGCTATGACTCTCCCGTGCTGCATCAGTACACATCCTAAACCCTTACCTGATGCATCACTATATATCTCATATCCACCTGAACCAGAGGGTAATGCTAGTATTGGAGCTGTAATTAATCTTTTCTTCAGCTCGTCAAATGCTGCTTGACATTTCTCCGTCCAATTAAATTTCTCTTCCTTCCGGGTAAGACGGGTTAAAGGTTCTGCAATTCTTGAAAAGTTTTCTACAAATCTCCGATAATAGCCAGCCAATCCTAAGAAGCTTCTGATTTCTGCTACTGACTTAGGTGTTGGCCAAGACTTAACTGCTTCTACTTTCTTTGGATCTACCGAGATGCCTTCTCCACTGACAATATGTCCTAGAAATGGTATTTGGTCCAACCAAAATTCACATTTACTAAGCTTAGCATACAATTGTTCTTCCCGCAGAGTTTGCAATACTATCCTCAAATGTCTTTCATGCTCCTCTTCACTTTTGGAGTATACAAGGATGTCATCAATAAATACAATCACAAATTTATCCAGATATTGATAAAATATTCGATTCATCAGGTCCATAAATATAGCGGGTGCATTTGTCAACCCGAATGGCATAACTAAGAATTCGTAATGCCCATACCGAGTTCTAAATGCAGTCTTTGGGATGTCTTCCTTTTTCACCTTTACCTGATGATATCCGGATCTCAAATCAATTTTTGAAAATACCCTTGCCTCTCATAACTGATCAAACAGTTGATCGATCCTAGGTAAGGGATATTTATTCTTGATGGTAACCTCATTCAAAGCCCTATAGTCAATCACCAGGCGTAGGGTACTATCTTTCTTTTTCACAAATAATACTGGTGCACCCCATGGTGAAGCGCTAGGCTGGATAAACCCTTTTGACAATAACTCCTTTATCTGTTTATTTAACTCAACTAGCTCCTCTTTGTTCATTGGGTATATCTTCTTGGCTATGGGTGCAGCTCCCGGTATTAAATCTATAGAAAATTCCACGGCTCTGTCTGGGGGTAGCCCCGGTAATTCTTCTGGGAACACATCCTTGAATTCTTCTACTACCCTTGGAAATGATTGCTCTGCTACTCCTTGCAGCAGTACTGGTAATTCAAATTTCTCTAGCTCCTCTGCATTGAACTCATTTTGGTCTCTTGCAAATTCATAAGACTCGCCGTCAGGGAGTTGGAATGAAATTTTCCCCTGACCGCAGTCTATATTGGCTAATGTTGCAGTTAGCCAATCCATACCCAATATTATATCATAATTGCTTGTTGGAAAGACAAGCAATCGGGTACGAAAAGCTCCTCCACCCAATTTAATGGGACATCTACGACATACTCGACTGACTTCTACTACTCCATTACCGGTGAGTACTTTCAGTGATTTAGGCAGAGGTTGTGATTCTATTTCACGTTGTGATATAAAAGAAGATGCTATAAATGAATGGGTAGCCCCGGAATCAAATAATACTGAAGCTGGGTATGAAGAAACTAAAATAGTACCTGAAACTACTTCTCCAGGGATACTCGCATCTTCAGTTCCCATTATGAATGCTTGCCCTTGCCTATTCCTTTTCTTGTTATTATTTTGAGCTTGAGCTGCCCGTTGTGCTTGTTGAAACTGATAAGCCTGAGGGGCATAGGGCGGCCTTTGCTGATTTCCATAAGCCATTCCTGCTTGCGCTGTTGGTGCCTGTATCATTGGTCGAGGTTGGTTTCCCTGAACTGGAGGTCGGTATCCTTGAGTGAAACCTTGTGTCCTTGCTCCATTCGCAGGCGGCTGAGGACATTGACTGATTGGATGATTTGCTCCACATCTCAAACAAAGCCCCAATCTTCTCCTACATACACTCTTTTTATGTCCTGGCTTCTGGCAGAAATCACAGATAAGAAATTTGTCCGAGTTGCCATTCTGAGGACGCTTAGGTGGTCCTTGCCAGTGATTCTTGTTAGAGGATGATCCTTCCTCAAAAGTTCTCTTGGGTTGTGATGACCGGAAAGGTTGCTCCTCTTTCAGGATTCTCTCCTGGTCTCGAGCAGCTTCTGTTACCTCAGAAAAGGTCTGGCATCGGTAGGACGCGACCCTGCTTTTCAATTGGGTCCCGAGCCCTTCCAGGAACCTAGAAATTTTTGTTTCTTCGTCGGCTATCATGTTAGGAGCAAATCGACTGAGTCTGGAAAACTCTACAGCATATTCATCGACGGTGCGTCTTCCTTGTTTAAGATAGTTGAATTGCCGCTCTAACTCTATTCGTGCTGATTTAGGATAGAATCTTTCTTCAAACCTCTTTTTGAATTCTGCCCATGTCATAACTCCATCGGAATCTTCTGGGTACTCAGCACTCCACCAGTATCCAGCGATATCTTCTAGCTGGATGCGGATTGCTGGCACCATTTCTTCGGTTTTGAGCTTTGCGGCCTTCATTAAGCCTTCAATGGTTTTCAACCATTGACCCGCTTCTATTGCATTTTCAGTTCCCTTGAACTTAGGTGGCTTAAGATCTCGAAAATCTTTTAGGGTTCCTTCTTCTGTTTTCTTGGAGTTCTGCATTTGTTCCAATATGGTTGTATTGGCAACATGGGCTGCATTGGCCTGCTGATTATGGGATTCCAATAATTGCTGGAATAATCGAAACATATCGGCCACAGTTGGTTCTTGAGGGGGCGGAGTACTTGACTGACCGTGGTTGTCCATATCCTGAGAAAACGCAATTCTTAGGGAAGTATTTAACTCGAAATTTCCAACAAGAGTGTATCATAAAACTTCGTACATATATATATTCATTCATTAAAATGAGAGTAATTACAAAATGGTGCTCCTTACTCTTATTTTTCATTTACATACATTCTTGCTACTTAGTTACTCATGTCACCCATCATTCCAAAACGCGACATGGTAAACTATTCTACTTCATATAAGTACATATCTGCAGATGCCAAAATACAAGGAAAGGACTTCTTCTTCACTATGTACAGGGCTAAGACATCTTATGCTACGGCTTCAATAAGCTCCCTCCCTTCAGCAAGGATCTCTACTTCTGTATATATCCTCTCAAAGTCATCCATGGTGCCTTCGTAGCCGTGCAATCCGACATAGATGCGGTTCGGGTCTCGGACATAAAGACAGTAGGTGATGTACTCAAAGTACACTTCAGCGCCATCCTCCACGTCTCGTACCATAGGACGCCTGACTCCATAGAATATTTGGTAGACGTGAATGTCATACCAGTCGGGTGCGTTCCATAGTATCCTGGCATAGCGTTGGTATAGGTACAAGGTGTACTCACTTCCATCCCATTCCAAACTGGGTATAAACAGGTCCATATCCTTGATATCCTATGTAAGAATTTCTTATAAGGAACATAAGGAGATTGAAAAAGCATATTTTATTTATTCATAGAACAATATGCCCTTGGCTTACATACATACTTGGTCACATTCTACCTACATGCAGATATATCTTACATTTCATCCATCCTAGCTACATACACATACTTATCATCTATAGATACTAGGGATCTAAGTCCATATTTCCCTACTTACTTACATTCTTACTACATATATTACATACATTCCACATACATATATGCTTGAGGATCTAAATCCACATCTTCCTGATGTTGTGCACTATTGCGTTTGGATGAGTTTGCAGCCATTCTTCCAAGGTACCATTGCGATCAGTCTTTGGGCCTTTGGTGGGTTCTGCCTTTATCAGGACATAATAATGTACCGAGTTGTAATACTCCTTCCTTTCATCATCTATGTCTGACACTACTGGATATTTCAATTCGTAGTGTACTCCATAGGCTTCGATCATTCCTTTACGCGCTACGTGCCACATCTTCCTTACAAATGCATAATACTCGTCTAGGCTGTGACTATCATTTCCTAGTCTTGCGAAGGGTGCAAACCGAGGCATGACCTAGATTGAAAAATAAAAAAAATATTTCTTCCTTAGGTTAGTAACTCTTTAGTAGGATTTAAGATCTAGACAGGAAAGAGGAATTTGTAAGGAAAATGCTACCAACTATTTATCTACCTTACTTAAGGATTTCTAAGATATGATTGGAAATCAAAGTTTTCTATCTGAGTATAAAACCTACGTCTAGACCTAAGGTCCGTTCTGGATTTTCCATTTTCGCTGACCTGCATGGGCCACCACTAAAAGACGTGTCACGTCCCACTTCCCAAATGGAATGGTGACGTCATACACATCCCCAGGCTACGCGCCGAAAGTCCGCGATTGTCGCCCGTAAACATCAGCAAAAATGAAAAATGCCAGAGATTACAACTTATTATACATATGGAGATTGTTATACAGGACTTCATCACAATACTTCTACAAACTTATTACAAAAGAAATAACTAGCAAGTTGTCCAGACGATTATTCCTCGTCGTACTGCGGCGTTACTTCAGCGGAGACGTCCTCTTCTTCACCTAGTGAACAATACTAGGTCGTTTTAGAAAACGACAAGCAAGTCCTCGGTCAAGGACGGTAAAGTATGCAAAAGAAAGATGCAGTTCTTCAAAAGAAAGAAATATGCCAACTAGCACTATTATATGTGTTTACTTCACAAAAATCAAGGAAATGTAAATGACATCCTACTCCATAGATTGTAAGATATTCTGAGCTTCCCTTGAGCTCTCAGTAGGATTTTGCTTCCCTTGAGCAATCAAGAAACTACCTACCTTTGATAGGTGGAGTTATTTGCTGGAGTAAGATGAAATTTAGTAGACTAAATGCAATGCAATTTTGAGAACAGTACTCTGAATTAATTCCCTAAATAATTCCCGTGAACAATCCCGTTAACCTGGGATCAGGCTGTGATTTCGGAGCCTCCCTTGGGCTAAAACCAATCTATTCGATGTTACTGTCGGAATAGAAGTAGCAGGGCAGGAGCCTCTCTTGGGCTAGTACTTATATAGAAGTACTCATCAGGATATTCAGGAATTGCTGATCAGCCTTTTTATGGTTATTATGTTACGGGATATCTAGGGATATTCAGTTGTCCTCCCCACCCAATGATTCTAAAATTTCCGAAAATCAGAAATTTGTCTATCTCCTAAATTTTTCAAAAATTTCGGCAGAGTCTCCTTTGTATTTAGGAGCTCCGACAATTTACAAAACATGATATAAAGAGATATATGGGCTCGCCGACCCCTTCGGTGGAGCAACCCTCAACACCGGAACCACGCATTTAATATTCGGGTACGCCGACCCCTTCGGTGGAGCAACTCTCAACACCGGAACCACGCAGTTGTATAATGTGTATACTTAATTAAAGGAACCTTTACCTTGGCAAGCAAGCAAGCAAGCAAACAATTTTTACCTTTTTCCTTTAGCAAGCAAGCAAGTAATCATGCATTTAAATTTATTGTTCGACAGTTGCTTTATGATAAGCTAGTCATTTAAGAAATAAAATTGTCAGTACTCAATAATAATAAAGTATGAATCTCTCACATGATAATGCATGCTATGAAAGTTTATATTACTAGAGGCCTTGGCTAGACTTGATCTAAGGTTTCAACGCTAACTTATACTAGCCATTATCGAAGTTGACTTCTTAATGATGGAAAAGGGTTAAATTTTGAATAATCATAGATGCAGGGTTACCATAACATATGGGTACCTATAAACACACATTCTAACTAATTAATCAAGCTGGAACGGGTTAATTTAGCACAACTCTACTTATGGACAGAATAATAATAAAAAAAGATATACTAAAACTAAAATTAACTCTCATTTACACATGCCATGTTAAAACAAATCATGCGTATGGGTTTCCCCCTTGAGTATATGGGTAGTAACCCTAAAGTACGTTAAGACTTATAGGTGTCCATGACAATTTTGTGTATACGAATTTGTATCAACTACGTAATATTAGATGCTTGGGTTGAGTCAGCAGGATATTGCAAAAAAGGAAGTAAAACTTTTTACACGTCCAATATGTAACTTGGTTTTCTTATGATAATCTAGGTTGAATTTCTACGTTGTACCGATACCTATGATTTTACAAGTCATAATTCTTTGATTGCACATATTAAGCCAAATTTATATGAATACACAACAATAATTATACCAAGTATCCATAAATAGAGTCCTACACATTTTTATACTCATAAATCCAATTAATTTCTAAAATGACAAACTTTGTCATTTATTTCTATAAATTCCAGAATTAATAATAACAATATTAATCCCAAAGAACACAATAATTCCTAAAAGAAATTTTCGAGAGGAAATTGATTAAAGGAGTGAAGAGAGAAGGAGGACTTGCCTTGGGTTGGAGATGACCTAGACTTTTCTTCCACAACTCCTAAATTAAACCCCACAACAAGAGAGTTTTGTTAGCAACTCTAACCTAGGTTTAAGTTAGAGAAGAAAAATAGAGATTGGGGAAGAAGAATAGGGATTTAGAATTTTTACCTAGGTTTTCTTTGGATTTGGAAGTGGAAGAGGAGGAAGATGAAGTTGAGGAGGAGGTGGAAGTGGAGAGGAGGTGGCCGGAGGGGCTGGCGACGCCGGCGGCGGCGGGCGGCGCTGGCGGCGGCGGCGGGCGAGCACAGCGGCGGCAGCAGCAAGGCAGGAGCGGCAGCGGCAGCAGGAGGCTTGGGGGGGGTCGGGTAGTGTGGGTGTGTGTGTTTGTTTGGTTTTTTTTTTTTTTTTTTTTTTTCTCTTTTCTTGGTCATGAAGTGTGTGTGTATACATATATATATATATGGGAGAGTGTAGGGGGTGAGGTGTCCCCCTCCCCATCCCTTGTAGGGACACCTTGCACCCCCCCCTAGGGCTAGGGTCCTTTGTAGGGGGCACTTGGCACCCCCCCCCTAGGGCTAGGGTTAGGGTTAAGGCTAGGGCTAGGGTTAGGGTTAAGGTGTAGGGACACAACATGACAAAACAAAAACAAAAAAAAAAAAAAAAATCTAATCCACAAGATAAGTTAACACAAGACAATAACAAATAATAATAATAATAATAATATTTTGAGTGTGACACATAGCCTTGTATGAACCTCCTATAGTAACCAGTGAGGCCTAGGAAGCCTCTCAACTCTTTAAGGGTCTTGGGTTTTGGCCAGTCCACCACTGCCTTGACTTTGTCCAAGTCCACTTCTATCCCTCCTTCTAAAATTTTGTGGCCTAAGTAACCAATCTGAGATTTGTTGAAGGAGCATTTACTCCTTTTTAGCTTCAACTGATGTTCTTCCAGCTTCATGAATACCCTCTCTAAATGTAAGAGGTGTTCTGTGTAGTTGCTGCTGTATACTAAAATGTCATCAAAAAACACTAGTACAAACTTTCTTAGGAACCCTTTAAAAATGTCATTCATCATTGCTTGGAATGTTGAGGGAGCATTAGTAAGCCCAAAGGGCATTACTAAGAATTCATAGTGACCCTCATGGGTCCTAAAAGCTGTCTTGTGAACATCACCTTCATGCATCCTTACTTGATGATAACCTGCTCTCAAATCTAGTTTAGAAAAACATTTTGCACCATGTAGTTCATCAAATAATTCTTCAACTAGGGGAATTGGGAACCTGTCTTTGATTGTGTACTGATTTAAGCTTCTATAATCAATACACATTCTCCATGTGCCATCAGATTTTTTTACTAAAATAACTGGAGAAGAATATGAGCTTGTGCTAGGCCTAATCACTCCAGTTTCTAGCATTTCATGTACTTGTCTTTCAATCTCATTTTTATGGAGAAAAGGATGCCTATAAGGCCTGCTGCATACTGGAGTAGCCCCATGAATTAATGGAATCTTATGGTCATAAGATCTCCTTGGAGGAAGGCCTGTAGGTTCTGAAAACAAGTGCTGATATTTCTCCAATAGCTCCTTTAAGTCACCCCTGGTGTCTTCCTGCTCTGCCTCTTGTGAACTCTCCTGCCAAGTGCACATCTGAATGACAAAGAACTGTGGCTTTTGCCTGAGGTCTCTGAACTCTGGCTCACTGATCTGCTTACTGGTGGGCTTCATTCCTTGAAATTTTTGTTCAGTTCCTTGATATGTGAATATCATGGTGAGATCCTGGAAGTTCCACATGATAGTCCCAAGGGTGCTAAGCCAATTGGCTCCCAACACAATTTGACACCCTGTAATTGGTAGTGGCAGTAAATCAGTAGTGACCCTTGTACCTTGGCATTCAATGATGACTTACTTGCACAGGCCCTTGCTAGTGAGCTTATCCCTATTTGCAACCAAGACTTCAAAAGCATTCCCATGAGATAAAGGAATCTGGAACCTCTCACTGAAAGCAGTATCAATGAAACTATGTGTGGACCCTGAGTCAATCAAAATGATAACAGGTTTGCCTTTAACTGTCCCTCTCATCTTCATGGGGATTGATGCAGTGATCCAGAAAGGGCCTGTAGAGATATTTCAAACAAACTCTGAGAATTGCCATCAAGGGTCCCTCTGTCCTCTGGAACTGTCACTGGTTCAGTTGTCTCAACATGATCTTCATCTTCATCTGCTATCAACATGAACAGTCTCTTGCCTTTGCACTTATGCCCCCTGGACCATTTCTCATCACACAAAAAACATAACCCCAGGTTCTTTCTTCTTAGGAGTTCACTTGGAGATATAGTAGTAGTTTGATTCCTGAAAAAATTTCTTACCTCTGTTCCCTGAGTGGCCCCCTTATTCTGAACTTCTTGGGTGTTTGGAAATGAGAAGAAATTCCCTCATGTCCACTTGCTATGTTGATTTAGAGATTTAAAGTTCTTTTTGATGGCTGCAAATTTTGACTCATGCAGTTTGGCCACTTGCATAGCTGCAGGAAGACTGACTGAATTAGCAACCAGTACTTCATATCTAACTTCCTCCTTAAGCCCCCTATATAAAAACTGATCAAGCTTCTTTCAGGTGTTCCAGCTACCTTCTTTGAAAGTTTTTGAAAGAGTGATGTGTACTCCTGAACTGATCCTTCTTGTTTCAACAATTTAAGATCAATTGTGTGATCTGTAAATTGAGAAGGCCCAAATTCCATTCTGATACAATGGTGAAATTCTTCCCAAGTAACAGGTCTGTCCCTAATGGTGACAAGCCAATCATACCAGTATGCTCCTGTTCCTTTGAGTTGTACAGAACAGAACTTCACCTTGTCACACTCCTGAATGCCATAGAAGTTAAAAAAAAAAGGTTTGCTCGAAGCAACCATTCTTCTACATCCTCTTCTCCATCAAATTCAGGTAACTTGAGCCTAGGGGTAGGCTGGCCCCAACCTTGTCCTCCCATACTAGTGCCAGTGTTAAATCCTGTAGGGGCTGGTGAGCCCATATGTGCAACAGTTGAATTTTGCATTCCCTGTGCCATTCTAGGGTTTTGGACTGGTGAAGGATATATGAATGGAGGATGTTCAAACTGGTAAAAGGGTGCTTGAGGTGTGAATGGTACATTTCCTGGTGGGAATTAATTTGAGAAGGGTGAGGGAGGGTTAAATGGAACATTTCCTGTTGGAAATTGATTATGTGTGGAATGTGGTCTGGGAGGATGGATCTGTGGTGATAGTGTTAGTGTGGGTGGTGGTGGTAGGGTGGTTACAGGTGGTGGATTATCTGCAGCTCTCCTTGATCGACCAAATTCTTCCACAAACTGACTGAATTGATGGCTGAGATCTAAAATCATACCTTCCAGAGCCACGAGTCGATCCTCTCCCATTGCTGCTCCTCGAGCTTCCCTCATCTCCTGCTGTGATTCTCGAGTGCTTGATCCCTGTTCCTGACTGCTCTCCATGACTGGATAGAGAGGCTCTGATACCAAATTGATACGACCCCCTTCTCCAGCTCCAGTAATTGAGTGAGGACGAGGTGAGTGATGCATTAACAGATGAACAAAAGAATTGGAAGAGACATTAACCAGAAGAATCAAAGCTTTATTGGAAGAAAATGCAGATGCTACAAGAAGAAGATGACAAAGAAACTAATTGTAGTAAGTTTATCATTTCATTCTCCAGGTGCTCGACTGCTGCTCTCTTCCTTTCTATTTATAGTCTTCATACAATATTCCCTGACCTAATTGATTAATCTAAATGATTAATGAGCTGTTAATTTTCTGTAGGAACAATGAGCTGGCTGATTGTAACTGAAAATGGCTGACCTGGCTAATTGAGAAGAACATGGGCTGACGTGGCTAACTGCTAACTGAATGCAAAGAAAAGTAAGGGAATTACCTGCCCCTACTGTCTACACCTACTGCAGAATTTAGAGTGACTTGAGCTGGGCTCTATCAGCCGGCCCCGGTAAAGAAAGCCCCATGGAATCCATATGGCACTCTTTGTGGTAATGTTATTTTAACAACAGCTTCAGTCTCAAAACCTAGAGGTCAGCCTTGTGTACGAGTTTTCTACCGTCAGCTACAAGTAAAGATGAAATTGAGAGGGATATATATATATATATACGAATAAATTCTTGTTTACTTTGCCGAATCTAAGCTGTCAGGAAGCCCCGTAAGTTACATAGCTACTTGCTCATACTAAGTTTATTTTGTGCATGAATATAGCAATTGCAGCAACTCGAAATCCACAATTAACATAAGGAAGACAGTTAAATTGAGTAAATTTATATCAATGTGTTTGTTCATCTTAACTTACCTGCTAAGTTGCATGAATACTGATGGATATGGGCAAGGACACGATAAGGATAGAGATACGGATACGGACATTTTTTAAATGGTACTGTAGTATTTCAAAAATGCTATTTAGCTCCCAAAAAAATTGGGTGATACTATCTCCCATTATGTGGTATATGACATAGCTGATAACATAACAGTTGACATGACAAAATTAAACATTAAAATTAATATTAATATCAAATTAACATGAACATTAATATTAAAATTAACATTATCATTAATATTAAAATTAACATTAACATTAATATTAACGTTAACATTAACATTAAGATTAATATTAACATTAAATTTAAATTAGCATTAAGTTAACATTAAAATTTATATTAATATCAAATTAACATTAATATTAATATTAACATTAATTAACATTAACTTTAAAATTAATATTAACATTAACCTTAAATTAAAATTAGCATTAGCATTAACATTAACAATAAAAAAAAAATTGGGTGATTAATTTTTTGGGTTAAAATATGACATGTCAGCTGCTATGTCACTTGCCATGTCAGATGCCATATAATGGGAGATGACATCACCCAAAATTTTTGGGAGCCAAATAGCATAATTGGTAGTATTTACGTATGTTGTAAGAAGACGGACACAAAGACGGATAAGGACATGATACGGAATAGACCGGCCCATTGAGGCCTCCTTCTTCTCATGTCAGGGAACCTCCCTCCTTGATTGGTCAGGATCCTCACACCCTCCCTCTCCTCTGCTGCAGCTCCAAGGCCCCTCCCCCGGCACCCCCTTGATTTTCGGCGTCGAGCGGAGGAGCGTAATCAAACTCTAAACCTAAAATTTAGAAAAATTTAGTATTAGGATCTCACATAATAGTGGATATTAGGGTTTGGATTTCGAAATTGTCCAACGTTAGTATTCGGGTCTCGAAATGTTCACGTAGGGCTAATGAAGAGTGATTTCGAGATCCAAATCCTAACGTTGGACAATTTTGAGACCCAAACCCTAATATCCACTTCTGAGACCCTATTACTAAATAACCCTAAAATTTATTATTTTAATTAGAATTTATTATTTTGGTTATGTTTTATTTTCCAATTTAGTTAGGTTTTATTTTTTTTAAATATCTTCATGTATTTAGTTTTCAGGATTTGGTTACACCCCCGTCCCATATGATCTCCATTTGGTATTATCTTAACCTTAATCCCTCTGTTTGTTAATATATATTTTGTTAATTTGGTATATTTCATGCTAGGATTATAATTAGATTTGGTAATTTATCGTTTTTGGTTAGGATAGATATATATATATATATATATATATATATATATATATATATATATATATATATATATATATGAAAGAAGATAATTGTGGCGAACGCTCCCACCGGAAATGGATCTCCTGACCACTCTGGCCGCATGCATCTCTCTTAACCACTAGGCTAGAGGTCATTTGCATATATATATATATATATATATATATATATATATATATATATATATATATATATACATTTTTTTATCCGAAAAAGACTTATTCTATTTCCATATTCCTTCTAGACCCAAGGACTAAATTCTTACACAAAAATGGAAATAGATCCCTGGGTTCGATAACTTGTTATATAACTTATAACTCGTACTTTAGAGAAATATCAGATAGAGTTGACGAATGAAGCAGTTCATTAACAATTCACAGATAATAAATGAAAAAAAAGAAAGCATTGACTTCCCTCCCATATCTTGCATCTATAATATTTTTGTCCTGGTGGGTCTCTCTATCATTTAATAAAAGTCTGGAACCTTGGGTTACTAATTGGTGGAATACTAGGCAATCCGAAACTTTTTTAAATGATATTCAAGAGAAAAATGTTCTAGAAAAATTCCTAGAATTAAAGGAACTCCTCTTGTTGAATGAAATGATAAAGGAATACCCGGAGACACGTATACAAAACTTCCTATAGAAATACACAAGGAAACGATACAATTGGTCAAAACACACACACACACACACACACACACACACACACACACACACACACACACACATATATATATATATATATATATATATATATATATATATATATATTTCATTCTCATCAAGGTTAAGGTTACCATGTTGTGGCATAGACAGGGGCAGGCCTGGCTCAGGACAGACTGGACGGCGGTACAAGGCTCAAAGATTAAAGGGACACAAATATGAATGTATCTAAAATAGTTGTATGTATCATGGGCCGCTCTTAACAAAAAATAGTTGTGTAGTACACAAAATAGTTGTGTAGTGGTTATCATGTTAGACTTAGGTTCTTGATTCAATTCTAGGTGGCAACTATATTTTGTGTTATATTTACCTTTTTTTTTTAGTTTTTTAATTTTTTTACATCATGTATGGTGGTCCATTTTGAAAATTCGCCTTGGATCCCATGAGCTGAGGGCCGGTCCCACGGACATGAAAAATAATATGAACAAGAATATAGATGCACATGATAGGAATTAGTTATTAAAATTTTTCCTAATTCTTAGCTGGTGGATTATTGCGCCTAATGTGGATATATGATAGATTAGGAATTAATGTTTGCGGGTTGCGCCTATTGAAAAGATTAGCCCAAAGAAGCTTGGATCATGTGTGGGAGTTGCAAGCCCAACCAAATGATGAACCAGTCTCAAAAACAAGCTTGGATCACGCGAAAAAAAAAAATTACGACAAATGTTTCTGCAATACTCAGTTCAGATGCATATTACAAAAAATAATAGCGGCATAAGGTGAAGAGACAGAGGAAACATGGAAACAAGTAATGGAGCATATAATATCACGAACATAAAAAAAAAAATGTACAATGCTTGTAGCTCATGTGAAAAGCTTGTAGCTTAGGTAGAAAGCAGCGGCGACACCAAACGGGTCCGACAGGTTTGACCTCCCAACCGTAAGTACGTGCAGGTTTGTGTGGGTTGTAATTAAAAAAAAAAAAAAACATAAATCACTATGTACAACCATCCAACCGTCAGAATAGATCCTAGTTTGAGAACAGAATATCCATATCTTCATCAGGAGAATGCAGTAGTTAGATTTAAGTTATGGATCGGTTCTGACAGCCAATATATATATGCAAGGAATCAGAACAGGCTATAAGCAAAGAAAGGGGAAAAAAAAAATACATGAGCCAACTTTTCGAACCATTTATGCACCTAAACTAACACTTCGCAATAACTTCACTTGATTTCATAAATTGCAATATTTAGCTCTTGGCCGAGGCTGCAGGGTGGTTCTTAGCGTCATCTTCTTGTTTCGGAGCATATGCACTTGCGTGTCGCACAAACTCTTCCTGGGACATGTGAGTCCCATGGCAAGCACACACGATCTTTACTTGGTTTTGGTTGTATTTGTAGGGAACACCGGAGATCGTCCTCCCATTGGGGCCTGAACCGGTGGTCGACACCCATGGAAGATTTGGAGACGGGCCAGACCCTCCAAACTTGATCTCTGGTGCAATGCCTTCCTTTATAGTAGTAGATCCTTGTTGCAAATATCCGTCAACTGCAGGTTGTGTTCTTTCCTTTGGCCTAAAGATGGAAGAATTCTCCTTGCCCTCTTGAATTTTGGAATAAGTGCCGACCTCTCCACCATGCTTGCCGTTGATATTCGCCAACTCGGATGGCGTTCCTTGGTACACAAGAGCCGGTGATGAAATGTGAGGAGAGTGACCTGAAACTGCACCAAATATGACAAAGGGAATAGCTCAACTTGAACGCATAAACTGAGATAATATATGTCATGGTGAAGAATAAGTTCTGAATCTTACGCAGTTTAGCATGTCATTGTCAACACCATGAACACAACAAGCTAATCAGTAAATGGGTTTCTCGATGACATATGAAGGATTTAGTGAACTTTGTGTTTCCTATATCATGAGAACCTTCTGAAGCTTCGAAAAGGTCATGGTCAAGAATCATACCCAAGCTAAGCCTTAGTTGGCATCAAAGAATGAACATGTAACATTTCAGTCAATCATGATCTATTTAAAAGTTCTATTTACTGAAAAACTAATGTACGCATTGGGCAAATTTCACTTATTCTCTGAAATTAAACATTGAACTAATTTAATTACTTTCTAAACCTGGATGACTTAGGAATTAACTGGACAAGAGTTTAACATTTAAGATTGCTTTCAACTACTTGGATTATAAAAAAAAATATTTAGAGAAGTAGGAAGAACAAAAAGACCCTGCAAAGTCCATTGTTTTGGCAAAATCATACAACAGAAAGAAGGTAACATGGGGCATTAAGGTCAAAAGGTTTATTTAAAACAATATATGAAAGTTGTGCCTTTTAAAACAATATATGAAAGTTGTAAAGGCACATAAGGGCAGTTACAAACTAGTACAATAGTTGAAAATTAACAATCGGAAGCTTGATGTGTCCCACCTACTTCATATAGCCATATCCTCATTTGTCATAAACAAACTTGTAAAACTAATCATAATCATGGTGTGGAGTATGTTTAATGTCATAATAGAGAGTTGATTGATGAAACAAGATACAGGGGCCATGAAGGACTCATTCTAAAAGAAAAAAAAGAATACATAATGTATGAAATGCAATTTTATCAGACATGGGAGCTAATAAATGCTTTGGGCAAAAACTGATGACCAAAAGACAGAAAGATGCTGCATTGGAGAACAATTTTGAAAACTTAAACATACTGCACAGAATATTGGCGACAGAGTATAGTCTCGTAGGTCTGATAAAATAATAGCTGGGCCAGTGAAGGATCATGGATTGTATTGTAGGCACATGCCTTAGCTAGGATAACCTAATAATGAAATAAGACCCCAACCAAACAAGGGGGGGTAAGAAGGATCCAGGCATGCAAGATGGACAAGAGAGATGTGAACTCTGAACATCTGAGAACACTATGAAGGATAGGGTAACCAATGGGAAGGTCCCCTAGTAGCATTCATAAGGACAAATAAAATGATATCAGCAGGCTTAATAAATTTTAGGAGGACAGGGCAAAATAGATTCTTACAACTGTCACAAAAATGTGAAGACATAACAATACGTATTCAATTAGGGAGGGGGGAATACAGACATGAATTAACTCCAAATGTAGCCACTAGGAAAGAACACTGCTCAATATTTAATAATGCTAGCATCCTCGTAATAGGGGGACTGAGCTTGCTAATTATGACTAGGAATTTTTTGACTTTCATCCCACTTATTAATATGAATTTGTACTTACATCCCACTTTTTAATTTTATTTGACTTACATCCCACTTTTTGTCAGGAAAAATATTTTTCGTGACAAAACGAATACTTTTCGTGACAAAATAAATACTTTTCGTGACAAAAAGTGGGATGTAAGCCTAAAAAAATTAAAAAGTGGGATGTAAGTACAAATTCATATTAACAAGTGGAATGAAAGTCAAAAAAATCCCTTATGACTATAACATCAAATGCAGGTGCCTCTACACTATCGTAAAGTAATGAGGAGGCGCATATAGAAGAAAGACTCATAGCTATGTTAGAGTAGAGCCTAAAGTAACTCATCAGATATTATCAGAATTTAAAAGTTAGGGAATTTAAATTTACCATGAGACATCTTCACATCAGAATGCTCAGAGCTTGGTGCTCCATCAACATGGTCCTTGTTGGCTAATGAAGTTACCTTACTATGCTGAGAATTAAACGCCCATGAAGAGTCTGTTTCAAGAGTTGGAAGCTGGACAGATGAGTACCCAAATGTGAGCTGCAAGTTGCTCGAGTTCGGTGCCAGGCTAGAGGGCCGGTCATCAGTCATAACAGGCATCCCTTGCATGACACATGGTGAAGGGAACAGTGTTGAATTAGGCACATTAGTAGTAGTAGCTACCTTAACAGACACAGGATATGGTACAGTCATTCGGGGTTGGAGTGATGAAGGATTGCCGTATTCAACTTCTCTACTTGCATGGTTAGCTTCAGTTCTTGACAGAGATGATTCTTTCTGACCTTTGGAAGCAATCACACTTGAATCACTTAAAACATGCTTATCAGTAAACTTAGCAATGCCAGAGCACTTGGATTTATCTTCATGGTTATACATTAACCAAGAATTTGAACCTTCTGTTTCTGACTCTGCAACATCCTCCTCATTTTCATCCAGGGAAATATCTTCTGTTTGGTTTGGAACTTGGAAATTGCTAATTATATTAAAACTGGCAGGGTTCCTATAAGGTGCATTAGTGTACTCAAGTAGCTTATCGTGCTTGTTCTGAAAACTAATATCTTCAAATGGCATCTTACGCTTATTGGGGTTCTCCTCAGAGTCGGCTGTTTGGGCTTTTGAAGTCCAAAGCTCTTGATACCTGGTAAATTGAGATAAATTATGGTGGACATCATGAGAAGCATCTGTTGCAAAAGCAGAAGCTGAGCACTTTCGCAGGTCTGTCCAAAAGTTTTCGTTCTGTGCCAAAACGGGATCACTTTTCTGTTTCCCTTTACTATCTTGTTTTTCACTGCCTGTCTGGAAGAAGTTCTTGAATGATTGATCAGAATCTTTTGTATCTGATCTACCACCTGCTTCTAGTTTAGGAACTGAAGAAATATCAACGATCTTAGATTTCCATGACAATCTACCACAGGACAGTCCCAAACTCAATTCAAGGTCATTTTCATCCTCCATTATGTTAGTAGGGTAGTTCGGCTCTTTTTAACTCTTACCTACTACTTGCTTTCTTTGCATACAGGAATATATTCTTCCGACACAAAATGCTACCTGCACAGAAAAACTAGGTGTTTCAACAAAAGGCTATGATGTCTGAGAATCTATATTCATATTAAACTTTTGATGGCAACACTCTGGTTGGAAATAGATAGGGAACTAATAATGAAGCATCTGAAGTCCAATAGTCACGAATTCAAGAAACAAAAAGGAAAGGATAAGAAATGGCACATAAACACAGGATACGTTGTCACAAAAAAGTATGAAAACCATGATACAGGTATAAACAAATAAAAACAAATGGGAAATAAACTATACTTTGGTCCTAGGAATGCATGAGTTTCCAAAACTAGGCAACCACACGGGCACATAAGTTGGTGCCTAGATAGTTACCTAAGGTGCTTACATAAAACAGTCGGGCATCTGCATATGAAGTTTCTAATGGAGGCATCCATAGTTATTTAAAAGACTAGTGCTCACTCTTGCAGCTCAACATGGAGGAATCACATTGGAAGAGTTTACTTGAGTGGCATATATTCAGGAAAAGAAGAAATACTAGAAGTCCTAAAAATACTTTAAATGCCAATATGATAGTAGAAGCATTAGCTTCATATCACAGAGCTCGCATCAGTCACTTAACAGGGTGCAGAACTGAAGGATCAATAATTAGTTCGACCAGTTACTTAAGTTAATATAATACCTTTTGTGAAACCTATAAGTTACTTATAGAAAAATGGAAGTTTTGTGAAAGACTTCTAACTTTGAATTACCGTTATGATATTGCTATATGCAATAGAATATAACTTAAAAGAATCAGCACCAAACTTCAGTATTTATTTATCCAGTTGCAATAATTGATCAGTGTTATCCTCCATCTACAGACTACATTTCCATTTATAATATTGCTTAAAAAAATTCAACTGTATAGATAAACAATATGTCTAATACTGAAGTAAACATCAGAGGAGTTGTTATTGAAACATTTCAGTCTACAAATACCATTTTCCAAATGCTCTCGATGAAAATAATTGTGTCATTTGTTCAAAATGCTGTTTTGCACGTGAATCTGAAACAAGACTTTCAATGACTATGCAATTTGTTTTTTCGCAATTGTCCAATACAGTTTTCCGCAAGTGGCAAAACAATATACTACTTTCTAAAGGAATATAGTGTTGAAGCGTCTCATGTGTCTATCAAAACCCAAGTTCAACTAAACTATATAATGTCCTGTAAGAATGAAAGACGGCGTAAATCATACATTTCCCTAATTTGGGAGTCGAAAGTCTAAAATGATCAAATAACATTGTACCTTTTTAGAAAATACATATTGAGAGCTTGATTACAGCTAAAACAGGAATATTTATTTGTAAACTTGTAGAAATCATGAAAATAAAAGAATTCGTAACAGTAACAGATACAAAAGCACTAAAACTTTGTTAATTAAGACACGTTTGTTCTTCATAAGTTAACATGAAAAATTAGTATTTAGTACACAACAAAATGGTCTTCACTTCCAAATATAAAATATATATTGCACCCCTAGAACACTAAAAGATAAAGGAAAGATGTGTGATATACAGCCTCAATTGATAAACTAGCAAGATTTTTTATTTTTATCTTTAATTATGAAACTTATAAAATCTACATAAAAACGATATGCTTTTGAGAACCTTCCAAAAACTTTAAATACAAAAACTGTATTCTTCAGATACAATAGTGAATATAACTTATAAGAATTGACCCAATGCAATAATCAGTAAAAGTATCATCGTTCAACTACACTGCATTACAGAAAATACCATTTCGGAATGTGACACTGTATTTAGCATAAACGAGAGCATTTAATAATGCATCTACTTAATATAAAAAATGTGTCCATTTACCCAAAGTTTAATTTATCATGTGTCTACAGCGTAAGGAGACCACTTAATAACAAGATCGCTTTCCACGAGCTTTGTAGTTGATTTCCCCAAGGATCATAAACAGTTGTTCCATGAGTGACAGAATCGACCTAGGCATTGACAAAATCCTGAGATGGGTTAGTGAAATTTTAGCTTCTTCTAAGTGGTTTAGTGTTCCCGAACCAAACATGCATCGAATCTTATGTTTATTGAGTTTTGACTATCATGGGAAGTATCTTCAAGATCATAAGGTAAGTTAGATTGAGTTCCTTAATCTATATATGATTGACGTATGAAATATGAATAAATGAATGTCTTTGTGCATGTGTTGATATGAGTATTTGGTCCTCAACTAATGCTTCTTCTGTCATAACTTGGTAACTTCGTCGATTTGTATTCTTAATCTGTAAACATGTGTTTATGTCTAGTGTACTAATTTTCCATATTCACAAGGAAATATTAAGGCAAAATTATGAACTTGTAACAAAGTTCCTGTGCCTTTTCTGTTTCACAATCAATCAGCATTCTTTTATTTTCTTGACTTATACAAGTTTATCAATAAAAACATTTCAGTTAGCCATAATCTAAGGCATTTTCTGAGGATGTTTTCACGATCAATGCTCTCAATTCATATTTTGATTTTAAGGCGTAATGTTATTTAATTGTTGGTACTTCACACTATTGAATATGAAAACCAAGATAGAAAGGTATAATTTACCTTTGAGATCATATCATAGTTACCAACTTCTCAAAAAAAAAAAATTAACATACTTACCAGAGCATACAGTTTAACAGAGCAAAGGTTTTACAGGATATGTTCCACCATGCCAACATTATATTCCTTTAGAAAGTAGGAAATCATTTCCTGACAGTTATCCCGACTGGAAAACTGTATAAGACACTAACAGAAACACTAATGGGAATGACAATGTAATCAATTACTCTTGTTTCAGACATTGAAAATGGCATCAAGAAATCTACGAGACCTAGTTGGCTCCTCTCCTGGTGCCGATAGATCTTGGACTGCTCGTTGGTACATACTAGACAGCCATCGAAGGTATTTGGAAGGCTTCTATCAGTAGATCCAGTCGAAAGAAATGTCCTTCATGTGGAAAATGACTTCAATCATTCACTTTGTTTGCTTATGTGGTGTGTTTGTGTCAATGGTGGCTATGTGGTCTTTAGGGAGCTAACCTTTATTCGAAATACCAAAGTGACCATGACGTTGGTTAGTCATAAGGCAGACTTCTCTAGTTTACCTTACTATCAACAATGTATATTAGGCTACTTCTAGCTTCTATGTGGAATGAATAGACATGAATCCTAGGGCATAGCCTGAGATTGACAGTAGTTAGATTGCGCGCTTTAATTATTGGTTGGAGTATCAACAAAAGATAAGGGTTTTTTTTCAAATGTATATATGATTATTTAATCTCCAATTTATATTTGTAATGTGTGATTCAAATGAATGTGTGGAGTACTAAATACTAATGACTCATATTCACGTGGAAAATAATAAGAGCAAAAACAATATTGTTAACAAAGTTCCAACATGTTTATATTCCATTATTGGTTCAAAATTCCTTTATTTCCTTGATCACTATAAATTATGTGGATAAACTTACTTCAGTTTCAGTGAAAGCCTATGCAGTCTATTTTTCAAGGAAAGTTTTCAAGATCAACCATATCATTTTGTATTTACTATTTAGTTGAAGGCTATAATGATGATTGTTGGCACTTTGGACTATTGACTTATCAAAAATATATAACTTACCTTATTGAGATAATGGTTAATGTACACGGAGGTAGCACACAGCCCAAATCAGGTGTCATGTCCGAGTCATTCGTGTCAGGCACATATTGAACACTAGACAAACACACTAAGACAATCAGTGTTGCATGTTTGTATTGTGTCGTGTCATGGTCATGTCCATGCAATATGTACACAAACAAAGCCTAGTGAGACATGGGTTTCTTGAGACACTTGTTGCAAGTAAACACTGTTCCTACATAAAAGTAGTAGTAGTTTCCGACATATACGGAAAACTGTTGAGACTTGAAGTGATTTTATTGAATGGAGTAACAACATATATATAGGAGAGGCTAGCCTCCTCTCCTATCATTCTAGCCAATGTGGGACTAAAGCCCAATAACACTATATATATATATCAACACTCCCCCTCAAGATGGGCGAAAGATATTCACTAAGCCCATCTTGTCACATCCTCTCATCATGTTGATAGAACTAAGCCCCTTTGTCAGTCCGTCTGCTACCTGATCTTTGGTTGGAACATAGCCCAGCTCTAGTTCTCCTTTATCCAGTTTCTCTTTGATGAAGAATCTGTCAATCTCAATATGTTTGGTCCTGTCATGCTGCACTGGATTGTTGGCAATATTAATAGCTGACTGGTTGTCACACCATAGCTTCATCTTTGTTCCCTGGTCCAGCTTTAGCTCCGTCAGCATATTCTTCAACCACAATAGTTCTGTGACTCCCAAGGCCATCGCTCTATACTCTGCTTCAGCTGTTGATCTGGCCACTACTGACTGCTTCTTACTCCTCCAAGAGACCAAGTTGCCTCCTACAAATATGCAGTATCCCGATGTGGATCTCCTGTCGTCAGCACAGCTAGCCCAGTCAGAATCACAATAGCCCTCAATGCCTACATGATTATTTCTTCTAAAGATCAGTCCCTTCCCGGGGGCTCCCTTCAAGTACCTCAGAATCTGGTACACTGCGTCCATGTGACCCTTCCGGGGGTCATGCATGTAGCGGCTTACTACACTTACCGCAAAGCTGATATCAGGTCGAGTGTGGCTTAAGTAGATTAACTTGCCCACCAATCTCTGATATCTATCCCGGTCAACTGGTTCTCCAGCTTCAGCATCCAGTTTAAACTTCTGGTCTATCGGTGTCGTAGCTGGTTTACATCCCATCATCCCTGTTTCCGTAAGCAGGTCCAGTGCGTACTTCCTTTGAGAAAGAACGATTCCCTCATTATCTCGAGCAATCTCAATCCCAAGGAAGTATCGAAGGGGGCCAAGATCTTTCACCTCGAACTCCTTGCCAAGTTTTACTTTGAGTTGGGCGATCTCCTGCTCATCATTGCCTGTGATAATCATATCATCTACATATACTGCAAGCATGGTGATATGGCCTCCACTCCGTCTGAAGAAGACAGTGTGATCAGCATTGATCTGCTGATATCCCATCCCTATCATTGCTCTCCTGAACCTGTCAAACCATGCCCGAGGAGACTGCTTCAGTCCATAGAGAGACTTCTTCAGTCTGCAGACCTTGCCTTCTGTCTGTTTTGTGCCGAATCCTGGTGGTATCTCCATGTACACCTCCTCTACTAGATCTCCATGAAGAAATGCATTCTTCACATCCAGTTGGTGTAGCTTCCACCCTCCATTGGCTGCCAGGGAGATCAAGGTCCTGACAGTGCTCATCTTCGCCACTGGTGCAAAGGTCTCGTCATAGTCGATGCCGTACGTCTGACTGTATCCTTTTGCCACCAGTCGAGCTTTATAGCGCTCAACCTGTCCATCTGGGTTCTGTTTCACAGTAAAAACCCATTTACATCCAACTGCTCTTTTCCCTTCTGGCAGTCTCACCAGCTCCCAAGTGTGGTTCTTCTCAAGAGCTCCCAACTCCTCGTGCATTGCCGCTTTCCACTTTGGATCGTTCTTGGCAACCTGCCAATTGTTAGGTACAGTAATACTATCCAAAGATGCTATAAATGCTCCATGAGAAGAAGATATATGATCATAAGAAACAAACTTAGCAAGATCCCAACCATATCTGTCCGGAGGATTTTCCGCATTGCTGCGAGTAGTCCTTCGTGTAGGTAGTGGTATGGGAGGAACGATATCACCTGAGGAGGGTGGTGGTGTAGATGAGGAGGATGGTGGTGTAGATGAGGAGGATGGTGGTATAGGTGTCTCAGGAGTTGGGACAGGCGCAGGCAAGGGACTTGGCACTGACACTGTAGGTACTGGTCCTGTAGTCTGCTTGTTGTTTCTCCTGTTGTAGGTCAGTAACTCCCCCTGAGCCGTAGGTGTAACACTTCTCGTCTCCTCCCTCTGTTCCGCTTCACCTTCATGTTCCTCCTCAACCGTGTCTCTATGCCAAACTTCTAAATCGGTTACCACCAGGTTCTCCAAGTTCTCTATCTCCCCCTCTCGCCTTATACTTGTAGTATGAGGCGTGTTATACGAAGTTCCATCCTGGCGGTAATATGGCTCATGCTCCCGGAAGTGGACGTCCATACTAACAAATTTCTTCTTCTCTACTGGACTCCAGCATACATACCCCTTCTGAGTTGCTGAGTAGCCCACGAAGATGCACTTGACTGCTCTAGGGTCAAGTTTTCCAACGAATGGTCTGTTGTCCTTCACAAAACACACACATCCAAACACCTTTAGTGGAAGTATTCCACTATTATTACCTTGTAATACTTCACATGGAGACTTCCATCCCAGGACTTTTGAAGGCATCCTGTTTATAAGTTGAGCTGCTGTCAACACCGCATATCCCCATAGGTGTTGTGGGACATTCATGTCGATCATCATACTTCTTGCGGTCTCCAGAAGATGTCGGTTCTTCCTTTCTGCTACTCCATTTTGTGCTGGTGTATATGCACAAGAGGTCTGATGCTGTATTCCATGTGCTGACAAGTACTCTGCAAGTGTCCTATTGGTATACTCCGTCCCATTGTCAGATCTCAGTATCTTCACCACTGCATTATACTGAGTCTGGACATATTTATGAAAGTCCCGAAAACAAGCAAATACATCACTTTTGTTCTTCATCAAATACAGCCAGGTGACACGAGATGCACAATCGATAAACGAAACAAAATACTTATACCCATTCATAGTGTTAGTAGCACATGGGCCCCAAACATCAGAATGAACTACCTCAAAGACTGAAGAACTCTTATGACCATTTCCAACATATGAACTCCTAGTAAGTTTTCCTAACTCACATGCATCACATACTAATTTCCTTTTATTTGATTTTGCATACATATCTGGATACAACTTATTTAGAGTATCAAAGGAAGAATGCCCCATCCTCCTATGATGAAGTATCAAAGTGTCTTCAGTCTTCTGCTGCAGCTCCTCCATTCCAGCCTTCTCTGCCATAGACACCAATGCTGAGTCCAGTCCGTCTTGATCTAGGTACCACAGTCCATCATGCCAAGTGCCAGTCCCAAGTCTTCGTCCCGTCCCTTTCTCCTGGAAGATCACCTTAGGAATATCAAAAGAAACAATGCATTTTAGTTGGAGAATTATAGAACTAATAGACAAGAGACTGACTGGGAAGGATGGAGCATGCAAAACATTGGATAACCTTACTGAACCCGTACAATTAACAGTACCCTTACCGACCACTGGTTGGAAAGTACCATCCGCAGTCTGAATGGTGTCTGTCGATGCTAGGTGAGTGTACGAGGAAAACTTACTAGCATTTCCGGTCACATGCCGAGATGCTCCTGAGTCGATAATCCAGTCTGACATTTTAAGGGAAGACATAGATGCAAGAGCGTGAGACTCGTCAGTACCTTCTGATGGATGGGCATACATAGCGGCGTTGAAGAATGGAGTGGATGCCTCCTCTGCTACGCTCCTCCTGTCTCCTTCGATTGACGCTTTTTGCTTTCTCTCCAGCAGATCCAGTAGCGCCTGATCCTCCTCAGTAAAGGCGCCGCCAGCTCCTCCATTCCCATCTGCCACCAGCAGGTTTGCCCGATAGCCTCCTCGACCGCCTCGTCGGCCTCCTCGACCACGTCCACGTCCAGCATATCCTCGTCCACGTCCACCACCTGAGTCTCCCTCCTTAGGTGGTTTGGTACAAGCATATCGATGGTGGCCCATCTCCCCACAGTTGTAGCACTGCCGATTCTGTTGCCAGAGCTCTCCCTTGGATCCTGTATCCCCCGAACCGGTAGCTGCTAGTGCTGACTTCACTTCGGGTAAAGCACCTGTCGATGATGCGCCTGTCCCTGTCTGTAATCTGATCCGCGTCTCCTCCTGAATCATGGCTGAGATAGCCTCCTCGAGACTAGGGATCGCTGGCTGGGCGAGGAGTAAGGCTGTTCTCTGTGTGAATGCTGCAGTCAGTCCCTTAAGGAATTTCATCGTCCTCTCCTGCAGACACACCTGTCTCTCCTTGCACTTTGGGTCCCCGCAGCTTGCCCGTTTGGAATGGTGATCATAATCCAGCCAGAGGCGTTCCAACTCCGTAGCGTACTCCTGCACCGTCTTCTCGCCTTGTACGGTGTCGTCGATCTCCCCTTTTATCTGGAAGATCCGTAGATTGTTACCTATGCCATCATAGGTTCTTCTCAATTTCTCCCATACATCTTTCACCATCTCAATGCCATCTACTGTGGAAGCAATAGACTGGACTAAGGAGTTGAGAAGCCAGATATAAATCACCATATGAGTGGATTTCCACTCGTCGCGTCCTGTCGAGCCCTCTTCCGGCTCTGTCTTCTCGCCTGTCAAGAATCCCTCCAGGTTCTTACCTGCAAGGGTTCTTCTCACCCGCCGTGACCAACTCAAATAGGTGGCTGGTCCATCCAACTTCAGATCGATGGAGGGTAGTTCTAACTTTGGCGGTGCTCGTGTCGTGCTTTCACCAGCCGACACCTTTATCAACTTCAGCAATGTCGCCACATCGTCAGCATCCAGCTTCTTGAGAATCTCCTCCATCGATGCTTCTTCTCGATCACTTCACACTTGCTCCACGACTCACGCTCGTCCTTGCCGTCCTCTCCTAAATCCGAATATGTCTGATTTCATCGGATCTAGGGATTATAGGCATCTCCTTGAGATTGATCTCAAGAACGAGCGTGAATCTTGTACCCGCAATAGCGGTACAATGAATCCTGCAGCCGTAAAAACGGTACAGAAACGAGCGTGAATCTTGTACCCGCAATAGCGGTACAATGAATCCTGCAGCCGTAAAAACGGCAGCAGCAGCAGCAGTTGCAGCCGCAACAGCGGCACAGCAACGGCAGCAGCGCGGCAGCGGCGGCGGCGGCGCGGCAGCTGCAGCAGCAGCGGGGCGGCGCTGCGGCGGCGGCGCGGCAGCAGCTGCAGCTGCAGCGGCAGCGGGCGGCAGCAGCTGCAGCGGCAGCGGGCGGCAGCGGCGGCGTAGAAGGGGGATTAGGGTTAGGGTTTGTGTGGAGGAGGGGTCTCTAACGGTATGCTAAGCAATTTTAGGCTTTGATACCATGTTGAGACTTGAAGTGATTTTATTGAATGGAGTAACAACATATATATAGGAGAGGCTAGCCTCCTCTCCTATCATTCTAGCCAATGTGGGACTAAAGCCCAATAACACTATATATATATATCAACAAAAACTATATTCCTGACACTCGTGAGAAACCAAATTCACAATCAATGAAAAAGACATTGTAATTAAATGGTCTTATTTCAAACAGGTGGAAACTGACACTTTAAACAAATGTACGCAAATATTTTCATCAAGCCGGTCATTAGCTCCAAATTCTGATAATGTTATTACTATTTATGTATATTTCAGCTGCTATTAAGTGGTTCGATGTTTTTGGAAACCAAATATATGTCCCCAAGCTTATGGTAAACTTTGCTTTCTTGGGCATAGCTTGGAGATTAGACAGTTATATTGGGTTCTTTAATCTATGCTTGTTGAAAAAGATTCTGGTTTTCCTTTAAACCTTATTATTTTTTGTTAAATAATTACGGCACTACACCAAAACTCTTAGTTGTACAGATGGTCAAGGGTTACATATGTATTTCATTCCAATATCTGCTACAAATGGAATGCCCATTTTATGGATGGAGACATGGAAGTTGCATACTCCCGCATTATGAATGATCATCTTATGGGCTAAGAGATGGATTCATGCAATAATATCTTTTTTTAAATAAAATCTGCTAAAATGCACGTTATAGGATATTTGAACCCTTGTTGTTAGTACAATGTAAATGAAGTCCCTGCCACTATACTACACCAAAACTCTAGAATTGTGATAAGGGTTGACAGTTACATATTTGTATTACTCTAACATGTTTCAATCTGGGTTGCTCTAGTACCATGTTTAAGTTATTGCCACTGCACCAGAACTCTAGAGTTGTGATGGGTATTCAGTGCAAAATTAGGCTAATTTGCAACTAAATATCCTGAACTTCTCTCATTTTGCAATTTACTACGCTGAACTACTAAAATTAGTAAGTTGACACTTTAAACTATTATAATTGACAACTGAATACTTTGAAGTTTGCCCAAGTTGCAACTAGCTAACCGACGTACCCTTCCTAATTTTTCATATTACTTAATGATAGCCTACCCTAACCACAAAGGGTAGCAAATTGCAAATTGGGAAAGTTCATGGTATTTAGTTGTTAATTATAACAGTTAGGTTAGCAACTAGCTAATTTTACTAATTCAGGACAGCAAGTCGCAAATCAGGGAAAGTTCAGGTGTTCAGTAACAATTAGCCTTATAATTATATTATCTCAAAATTTTCCATGTGGACATGGAAATTAGTACAGAACACACAAACATACATGAAGTCACAACAAAGAAAAAAAAACCTAGTTGGAGATCAAGCAATCATGTTAACATTAACGCACAAGAAAGGCACTTGGTGATACTCAAACCACAAGTCAATGCTTGGGCATATAAATATTTGCTCCCCAAGGAAGCAAAGCACCACTAATTAAAAGCCAAACTTTCACTGACCCATCCCATACTTCTATCAAATATTGAGAATTAAAGGAGACCCAGATTAAAAGATCAATTTTTTAGCAGGAACAATCAAAGAAAAATAAATATTTCAGTTATTTACCTCAACTAAATCCAACAGCGAAAAAGCTCTCAACTTTCTTCAATCTAGAGAGACAGAGAGGGAGAGAAATGAGAATAGAATTGAAGAAGAGAAGCAAATCCCCAATTTGCTAACTACAGAGAGAGAGAGAGAGAGAGGAGAGAGTGGTAAAATAGTCGAAGCTTTTTTTTTTTTTTCTTTGGGGTGGGGGACAAAATGAATAAAAGTAGTAATTTTGACTGCTTTGATTTGTTTATTTAATTTTTCTTTTGAGCATGTGGTGCTTGAGAATCAATGTGCTGATTGTTCGGTGTTGTCCTGGTAGCCGAACGGAACGGGTTTTTGTTTCCATCTCCGTCGAGCCCAACGATACGGACCAAAATGTCTTAAAAAATTGTCATGGTTTTTGTGGAGGCAAGAGAAGTCGCTGCAAGGAAATGACAAAAAAAAAAAATTTTAAGCCACATTTTTTTTTTGAGGGTGTCCACTTCTTAATGGTGCTTGGAGACATGCCTCCAAGGGGGCTCGAATCCGCGCCACTGCGCCGGGATGCTCCACCGTTTCCAACGGACTACGGCCACGGGGACAAAGAAATGACAATTCACTCTGTTGCAATGTGGGTCGGGCGAGCTTCTGATTATCGGTCTGGTCAAATTTAGACTTGGGAGAAATAATTCGTTTTTTTATGGGATCGAACCCACACCCCCCAAATATGCTGTCTCTACCCGTCTCTTTGGGCTGAATGGAAAGGGAAGGTATTTACTATTTTTTCGAAAAGGGACTTCTAGTCAGCTAATAACAACAACTTCTCGGTCATCATTAAAGTCTTGTTGGAAACGACATTACTGGACCTGGGCAGGCAAAGACACTTTCAAGTTCAGTACAACCATGAATCAGATACGGACCGATCATTAGGAGGTTGATTGGGCGAAGATGGTTTGAACCAAATGGGCTGCAGTCAAGATGTCGTTGTGCTTATACAAATTAATCAGAAATATGCTTCTCACTCGAGACAGGTTGAACAATTTTGGCATCCCATGTGAGGACATGAAGTGTTGTTTATGCGGTAAACATGATGAGACCATGGATCATCTGTTCTTTATTTGTGACGTCACTTGGGAGATCCATGGATCATATGTTCTTTGTTTGTGACGTCACTTGGGAGATTTGGTGTGCGCAGAGACGGAAAGTGGAAAAAACTCATGATCAGTGTATAGAGCTTGTTGCGGTCTTAAATGATATTAAAGCTCAGAAGGAAAATGGAGAGAGAGGTTATAGCCATCTTAGAATTATATTTTGGGCGGTAGCTAATATGGCACGTCTGGAGGTAACGAAACCGGCGTATTTTTGAGGGCCGATCCCTTAGTACTTTTGTTGTACAAAAATATATAGATGCTGATGTAGATATCTTAGATCCCAGATGACTCATTTTGTAATATGGGATAGATCTAAGTTGTAATTATCGTTGATCAATATAAATTTGACATTCTTCAATATATATATATATATATATATATATATATATATATATATATATATATATATATATATATATATATATATATATGGGTCCTTCTACAATACATGGGATGTATCAATACATCTCAAACAATTGTATTAAAAATGCATTGAAAATTGTGAAAGGTGTTTACTTTGACTTTAACTTTAACTGTTATTTTGACTTCGGCTTTAATCTGAACCATTGGATCAACATCCAATGATTCAGATTTGGAATGTATCAATACAAATTTATATATATATAGGGAGCGGATCAAAAGCCCCCTTAGAAAATCCCCTAAAAACTTTCTCACTCTCAGCCGTCCATTTAATGTTAATATTAATGTTAATATTAATGTTAATGTTAATATTAACATTAATATTAATGTTAATATTAATGTTAATGTTAATATTAATTTTTATTTAATTTTTATATTAATGTTAATGATAATATTAATGTTAATGTTAATATTAATTTTAATGTTAAGTTTAATGTTAATTTTAGTATTTAATATTAATATTAACATTATTATTAACATTAAATGAACGGCTGAGAGTGAGGGGATTTTTAGAAAATTTTCTAAGGGGACTTTTGATCCACTTTCATATATATATATATATATATATATATATATATATATATATATATATATATATATATATATATATATATATGTCACTCCCCGTTCCCAGAATAAAGTATTTTATACGTGTACTTCTTGAATGTACTTATTCAATATTTATCATGCATTTATTCTGTATTTAAATTCTTCAAATTTGCGCTTATTAATTTTTTTGTATTTTATTTTCTGCTTTTCTTGGCTCTTGGTTCATTTCGGTTCATGGGAAACCAACTTGGTTCGGTTTGGTTCAACATGGAAAGGAATGGATGGCTTGGATTTGGTGGAGAGAATGAATGGTGGAGATCCACTTGACCTTGATATAAAAGTTCTTCTTCCACTCTCTCTCTCTTCATTCATTCACATTTACTCCTCCACCAAACCCTAACCCATTTGGAGAGGCAAGTACATCTTGCACACCATGAGGGATTTCATGCATCCTCAATTATTTTTAGTTTATGTTATTCATCTTCTCTTACTCTACAAGTTTAGGTCTTGAAGTTTTTGTTTTCCATGGATAGTTGGGTGTAGATCTAAGTTTTAAGTTTTGGTTTTCATAGTTTTGGTTTTCATATGAAATTTAGGGTTTTGATCTATCAAACATTGTTGTTTTCGAAATTAAGTGGTTCCATGTTGTAGAGAATTTAATTCTACTAAAGTTTGGCTTTTGAAAAGTTAGATTTTGATTTATTTTGTGAAAGTTATGGCAAAAAATATTTTGGTTCGTTCCTATATTCATCTGCAGCACGAACAGCATGTCGCAGAAGGCGCATGTCGCAGTAGGCGCATGTTGCAATGAGGCGCATGTCGCGGAAGGCACACAGCATGTCGCAGAAGGCGCATGTCGCAGTAGGCGCATGTTGTAATGAGGCGCATGTCGCGGAAGGCACACAGCATGTCGCAGAAGGCGCATGTCGCAGTAGCCGCATATCATGTCGCGCATGAGCCGCATTAAGGCGCATGTCGCAGTAGGCGCATGTTGCATGAGGCGCATGTCGCGGTAGGCACATATCATGTCGCAGTTGAGCCACATGAGGCGCATGTCGCGATAGGCGCATATCATATCGCAGTTGAGCCACATGAGGCACATATCATGTCGCAGTAGGCGCATATGGTGTCGCAGTTGCATGCATGTCGCAGAATATGCCGCATATGCATAATTTGGTTGTTTCTGACTGTTATATGTCCTAATTAACTGAATTGTGGCTAGAATTTCTTTCAACTCCCAACATGAATTTGTTGATCTTTTCCTTGGATTCAAGAATATATTACCAACTATTTTATACTAGTTATGGACTCGACCATGATTAATACTAATTTGACTTTTATGCCTTGTCATGAATTGACCCCGACTGTTACTTGACTAATAATTGATCATGCGTTCCTAGTTGGAACTAAGAGACTGGCTAGTCGTCTTATTGAATGAAATGAATGAGACACGTTCATACAATGAACTATTATACTCGATTAGCCGATCCCGAATATTGGCATACAGGCACATGCAGGCTTCAAATTATTCATTTTTATTCATTTTTTATCTTACAAAAATAGCATGTGTACTTTATGGTCAAGACATGATTATTCCGTAGTTAGATTTGATTGTTGCATTACGCTATGTAAGACCTATAACATAGCCGCACGGGTATCGTTGTAGAGTTGCGCATATCGTACCCCGTACGAAAGTACTCATTTGAACGACCATGATCCACGGCATGTAACTTCACGCAACGTAGAGACTATTAAGTTAAATAAAATAATGATGGCATGGAGAGAATGGATTCTCGAGTTCTTACATGGCAGCCCCCTTGGGACTATTAAGTGCCCGACGGGCCGGCTGGTTCCCAAAGATACGGTAAATCTGTCACACGGGCAGGGAACGGTATCTGCTTATATTATTGTACATGCTATAACGGCGGGCATCCCGCTGGGACTCGTCTAACTACATGATTGGCGCAATTGATTGATTGGATAGACTAGCCTTGCTTGCACATAGTAAGAACTGAGGAATTCCTAATTGCATAATTCCAGGATAACTTGGGACTCACAATAGCAAGCCGTAGGAATTGATTGGCCGTTAAAGATGATTTGTTTGTGTATTGTATCTACTCTGTTGCCTAACTAAGATGATCAGAATGTCAGGGCGTGACGGGCCAACTTCTGTCCTTGTTTGGTTGGGAGGTTGGTTCGAAGTGTCGTGATGTTATATGAATCCTAGTGGAAAGCAGAGATCTATTATTATATTTTCTTACTTACTGGTTTTAATTCCTCATATCGTGCTTCCTTGTGGTACTTGCTATTGGAGGTCTAACCTCTCTGGTTTTGCATGGCCAGATTTAGAGCCGGTTCCCGAGGACTCAGCTTACTTCCACTTCCAAGATGGTCAATACTAGGGGAATGATCGCAGGAGGACTCGAGTGGGTTCCTTACTTCCCCACTCATTTTGTTACTTACTTTATATTTTGCCGTTTGGCACCTACATGTTAGTCGGATTGTCTTGCACTTACTTTTGCATAATTGTAACTAAAGTCAGACTGCAGCTGATAACAATTGTGTATATACTTGCTATACCATCTGGCTATGTTTTGTAAAGCCAGATCTCAAGAACATTTTGACTGAGCGTTTGGGACGCCTTACTGCTTTATCTTACATGTTCTCTATTTCTGTTTTTTGTTTTGAATGATTGAGACAATAGATGTGAAATGGCCATAGTAAGACTTTCATGTAGTATGCACCCCCTCGTCTGGTTAGACAGCATTGATCGTATTATACGGTATTCATCTATCCGTAATACGTAGCTGGCTGAGTCATTCCCCCGCTCTCCAGTATTCTGGTTCTGGGGCGTGACAAGGTTTTAGTGGTGGCCCATGCAGGTCTGATTTCAGACTTGTGGGGTGTTTTTGATTTATAGGATGTCTCAATCACACGTGTTCCTTCTTGATCTCATGATTCGTTATCCTCAACCCTTGCTTGACATTCCGGTATCCTTTGACTTCATTGATCCTTCATGTCCGGTTGTTTGATTGTTCTCTTGTCCCTTTTCTTAGGGACACTTCGTCCGCATCGGTCAGAGCTGGACAGCAACAGCAGGAGCAACATGGACAACCTGACCAGGTTGGTCGGCAACAAGGGCCAGTCTCACCTCAGAAGGCCACCCAGGAAGAAGTGATAGTAGAACCAGCAGCTGGATCGCAGTATCCGGATGTTCCACCACCACCAACAGTTCCACCTACCTAAGTGGACACACCAGCCCTTCTGGAGATCATGAGAGGAATGATGGCTACTCAGCAACATCAGATGTTGGCCCAGCAATGCATGCACACTCAGCTACAAGAGCAGAATGTGCTACTCAACCAAGGATTGCAGACAGCATTAGAAAGAGGGGCAAGGCCAGATTCAGGAGCATCAGCCAGGTTTTGCAAGTACAACCCCCGCCGTTTCGAGGGCACGGAGGATGCCATCTCAGCAGATGCATGTCTTAAGGATATGGAGGCTATTCTGACAGCAGCTAAGGTACCAGCAGAAGAACGTGTGGATCTGGTGAAGTTATCACTTCATGATCTCGCACGTGATTGGTGGGAATCAGAGGAAGTAGGTATCAGACGTCCTGTGGCTTGGGACGATTTCACAGCAAGATTCAAGACCAAGTACTATAGAGTTGTGGCACGGTTTGAGCTACAACAGAAGTTTATCAGCCTCAGGCAGGCCGGCAAGACGGTAGATGCCTATGCAGCGGAGTTCTGCAGATTGAGCAGGTTTGCCCCAGAGATGGTAGCAACAGAGAGCCAGAGGGCTATGAGGTTCCAGCAAGGGTTTCACCTTGAGCTCTTGCAATTGATAGAACGGCACAATTACCAAACTTTTGATGAGATATTAACGGCGACTCGAAGGCATGAAATCACCATTCAGAGGCTTGCGGTGAGGACTGGGGGTCAGAAGAGGTCCCACAGTCAGATTGAAGGAGGAGGGGGAGCAGCGCCCCGAACAACAGTACCACCCACTGGCATTCGTATCCACGATGTGGCGATACGAGGACCGGCACCACCACCCAGGCAGCAGCAACAACAACAGATGAAGAACCAGCAACCCCCGGCAGGCTGCACTTATTGTGGGAAGATGGGGCACACTAGAGATGTGTGTCGGACATTGAATGGACTATGTCTGATATGTGGAAATCCAGACCATCGGGTTACCACATGTCCCATGAATTCGAGGTCAGGAGGACCAGGACAGCAGTTTCCTGCTCTGCCAGCACCAGGGGCAGGCCAGTATCGAGGACCAGCAGTGGCAGTAAGGCCGTTGGCACAGCGTCCGCAGGCTCAGATGTTTCGGCAGCAGGGACCGCCGATGCAGCAACACCAGCATAGACCACCCCAGCATCACCAAGGCAGGGGCCAGCAGCAGCACCAGGCTAGGCCGCAACATGGGAACCAACAAGGAGGTCGAAGGCAGGCATTCACTCTGTCCTTGGAGGAGGCATTAGCATCGGAAGATGTTGTGGCAGGTAACATTCTCGTCGTCTCATATCCCGCAGTAGCATTGTTTGATTCAGGAGCATCACACTCATTTATATCTGCACAATTTGCGACACGGCTAGGAATGGAGTTCGAGGCATTGCCAGGAAGGTTGAATATACTCACTGGCAATGGGCTCGTAGGAGTTAGTAGAGTTATTCTAGCGTGTAGCATTGTAGTTTGTGGCCATTCCTTACCCGCCCGGTTGATAGAATTTCCTGTTGGAAATTTCGACGTTATCTTAGGCATGGACTGGCTGAAAGACAGTCATGCGACAATAGATTGTCGTAGTGGGAGTGTATCTTTTGATATTCCAGGCATGAAGCGGTTTACCTTAGTCAGGTCAGAGGCAACTCAGCAAGAGCAGGGAGTAATAACGGCAATGGAAGAAGTTCAAGTTCCGAAGGTAGTTGAAGAATTTCTAGACGTATTTCCCGAAGAACTTCCAGGGCTACCACCGGTTAGAGATATTGAGTTCAGTATAGAATTGGCACCTGGAACTAAACCGATATCAGATCGAGTTTACAGAATGGCGGATTCAGAGCAGGCCAAGGTATATCAGCACATAGAGGAATTGAAGGAGAAGAAGTTCATCCAAGCTAGCGTGTCACCATGGGCAGCACCAGTAGTACTTGTGGGGAAGAAGGATGGGTCATCCAGATTGTGCATTGACTACAAGAAGCTTAACGCGGCAACAGTGAAGAACAAGTACCCACTACCCAGGATCGACGACTTGTTTGATCAGTTGAGCAAAGCTAGAGTTTTCTCCAAGATAGATCTTCGTTCAGGGTATCATCAAGTGAGGGTTCGGAAGGAGGACATTGTAGTGACCCGCTCCGCCCTAGCGGAACGCCGATTCCAAACGGCGCGTGCAACGACTCAAAACGAGCCGTCGACCCGAAGAGTTGCCTCGACCCGATGAAGTATCGATGCAAATCGATGCAAGACTTGCATTGGCCCGTCAAGAAGAATCCAGACTTAGACTTGCAAAGGCGCGCTCGGAGGATCGCTCGGCCGATGCGAACATCGCTAAGGTGGGTGGCTCCGATGAACCCGTCTGTGCTTAGCCTAGACACATAACAATGCGGACACTATCACGAGAATCGCTAGGCGATAACACCCTGCATGCTAACAAATGATTCAACGCACCTAGCTAAGGGAATAATCCCATCTTGCATGCTTGTTTAGAACATGGAAAAGAACTTGGAAATCATAGAAATGCTCGCACCGCGCTCTATGCTCGTGCTAAGGCACAAGCTCACGTTCATGTCCCTTATACGTTCAAACAATGAAACAATGAATGGTTTACAACAATGAAACGGGAAGGCTATCAACATAGTCGCTCCGAGTAGAGTTTAGCAACATTGGAAGGCTATGGGACCGATGGGTCGCCAAGGCGACTCCCACACTGGGAGTTGCATAATGCGTGAAAGAATGAATCCACGAACGAATTAATAAATACATGAATGACTCTATGAACGAACGAACAAGTTAAAGAATGAAATGAAAGAAAGAATACATGAAAGATAAGACTTGGAAGACGCTAGCGACAGGTATGACGGACACGTGCAACGGGGCTCACTACCCGCGCTGTACGGACGCCAACCTGGTCGTTAACGCATTATGGCATAAAAGATAATACATGGAAGACGCTAGCGACAGGTGTGACGGGCACGTGCAACGGGGCTCGCTACCCGCGCTGTACGGACGCCAACCTGGTCGTTAACGCATTATGGCTAAGGGTTAGCCTACGGCTCGGAGATAGCCGCTAAGTTAAAATGATAAGACAATACGAAATGGTCGTGGACAAACGGCACGGGCGATGGGGGGGAATACCGTGGCCGTCGTGTGGAAGGATTCTGCGGCACGGGCGTTGGGGGGGTAAACCGTGGCCGGCCTAGGCAGAATCAACGGCGCTTACGGGCTGCTTGGGTGCGGGCTTGGGCACCAAGAGACGTAAGTAGGAGGGTATATTCAAGAGACTTAACGGGGTGTACCAGCCATCACCCTACGCTAAGTTGAGAATTGCCACAGGGGAATGTCCTAAATGGCTTGCAAAGCCAGCGACCCGTGCATGTAGATTAAGTGGACTATGCTGGTGGCAATCCACGTGCAAGTTCTTGCATTGAAATCAAAGTAGTCTAAGTAAACTAAATAAAGTGTCTCCAGAACATGCTTGAAGTGTAATATCCTGAACATGAACATGCCCGAAATATAACACTCTTGAACATGCTTGAAATATAACATCCTGATCATGAACATGCTCGATATGTAACACTCCTGAACATGCTTGAACGAAATACCCGAAACATGCTTGAATTGTAACACTCTAAAAACGTGCCTACGACGTGTTAGAACATGCCCCCGACGTGCTAGAATCCCGAGACATGGACACACACTCGATATTGAATGCGTACATGAATCGTGTTATGTTATTATACATGAATTGTGGTTTAACTTGGTTTACCTTGAACAGGGAAGGCCGGACGGTAAGTATGGGTAAGTCGTACATGTATTTTTCATGCGACACTTGAGTTCGGTAACACGAGATAGGCTATGCAATATGCCATGAAATTGATCCTAAGGTAAGATTAGAAAGACAATGAATGATAGAGATGCACAAAAGATTATAGAACGTGTTTGGTAATGATGGCATTGTGGGCGAGCCAGCCTCCCCACCAGTGCATAACAATGTACTGATAACCCCACAGTATGCTTGCAGGATAGCAGGAGACGCCGGCGGGTGCGGAGCTTCCATCGAACGCGTCAAGGCGTGGAGCCAACTCTGGGGCCTTGGAGCGTTGCAAGAAGCTGAAGCACCCTATACAGGACATAATGTATCGAAACATCACCATGAATCATTCCATGTTGTAAGCCACTTGGCACGCCTTTTATGTTTCAGAGAGAGAGAGCTTGAGCGATTTGTAATATCGGCCTAGCGCCGCTTGTAACTTCTTGAAATTCAATAAAGAGATTTGGATTCGCTTCTACTTGTGTTCATTTTTACTTCCGCTGCAAATGGGGACACTCTGTGCGACTCTGTGGCCTAGACTTTAATCGGCCGTTTCTGGACTTGGCCTTGCACGGGCGCAACCTAGGCCCGTGCGGCATCACGCCTTAGCGAGGACGATCGCTCCTATGGGAGCGGGGCGTGACAGATTGGTATCAGAGCGCGGCTTTATGTCCTTGGACTTCATGTCGATTTCTCAGTTTTGAAAGCTCGGTTGGAGGAAAAGAAGTATACGCTCTCTCTCGCTGTGCCTTGGGATGTTCCATACAATAAGTCTAATACTTTCAAAAGCTCGTACAAGTACTCGGTTGCACGGGATCGATAGGCGAAGGCCTTTGTGCCGAACGACGTTAAACATGACTCGATTGATAACACATGCAAAGTTAACATGTCTCGTACGTGCCTAACTAGTCTTGCGTTGACCCTAGCAACTGAGCGTGCAAAACATGAATATAGTCCATGCGGGATGGTTAAGCGGTACAACTTAGTCCGCGTGTCGCGCACCTCGACTCTTGGGTGCAATCGGGTTGCGAGCGATATCAAGTATCGCTCGATCGAGAACGGAGATACATTTTGAGTGTATATCGATAGGAACGCTATCGAGTTAACGCTTAGGCGTACGCGAGTGATTGACTTGGATTTTGAGGATTAGTGTGAACGACTTAGTACGTCGAGACGACGTAAGCGATTACGCTAGAGATTCGTCGAACGAATCTGAAGGATGTCTTAGCGCATGGCGCGAACGTGATTGAGGATTAGACCGTATGGCTTGAACTCGAGTGGTGTATGTGATAGGCTCGAAGAAGAATAAGAATGAGTGTCAACGACTAGTCGAGTGGCTCGAACCCTGAGTGGTGTATGGACGTTATAGAAATTGTTCGAGCGAGACTAAAGGATTAACGGATAGAACGAGTATGTCGGCGAAGCGATGCAATCGCGCAAAGCTCTAGAACGTGTCACGTTTAGTTGGCCGTGACTTTAAAAGTCCCGAACGAGATGTCGCTGGACAACTTGTGAATGGGTAACGCGTGTTAGAAATGATTCGGAACGATGGATAAAAATAGATGGTCTTGATCGAGGAAACTTAGAGGAACGTGCGTGCGATGTCGAATTGATGCAAATGAAATGTGACTTGAGTTTTGAATAATGATCTTGAAACGAGCTTTGAGGAAAAGCGACTGAACTTGATCTTGAGTATCGGGAAAAATTGAGGAATATCCAACTCGGATAATAGCATCAACGCACGACTCGAAATCTGTTGCAAAGGAAGATCGTCAGGTTACGCATATCGTCGATGGTATTGAGGCGTATCAAAGATCGATATGCGATAACTCGGGGGTACTCTGACTCGGCAAATGACGATCGTGCAAATGTCATTGTTCCGTTGGATGCTATACTCGGGGTATTAAAACGTGTCAAGGAAAATATAGACGTGACTCGAGGATTTCTGGTTGAATGAATGACGGTCGGACTGTCGAATTGAAATCTTGACTTGGATGAAATGAAATGCTTGGATTTACTTCGACGATAACCCCAACGTCGATATTCTTGTCTTATGCGAGCGCAACTCCAGCCTCGCACATGCGTCGCGCCGATTAGGGCGATCACTCCGCGTGAGCGCTGGTATGGTGATTCATCCAGCGGGGGTGATCAAACTTGCGCGGCATGGCAATACGATTGCTTCGACTTGTGGTTTGACGCGAAAATGACTTGAGAATGATTCGGTGTGCTTGAATGATGAAGTTTGAGGATTGAGTAGGTCCAATCCGCGTATCGAAAATGAATTAGTCTAGACGCAAACAAGAGTTACGCCCCGATGAGAATGATTATTCCGCGGGAGCGTTGCATGGTGATTCATGAACCACCGTGGATAATCGGACTCGCGTGAGATTGGGGCGCAACATATTGTCAAAGCTAGATGAACTCGTGATCGAATACATGAATTGGAAAGAATGGATATGTGAAGTATGTGATCAGAATGAATTCGGATATACGCGGCGAATGCCTTGACGAGAATAGGTGATCGTGCTCGATGTTTAGAAATCTGAGTGACGCGAGCTTGGGTAGAAAATCCCGTACTACCGACTTTGGTTTGACCCTAGGATTGGGGTCAGTGTTGGCATTATTGTTGGGGAACTATGATTCCAATTCTGACATTGACTTAGCCTCGAAAAAGATGGCCTAGCGGTTAGGCGAGACGCCCCTGTTCCATGTGTTAGCAATCAAAGGATTGATCTTGAGGATTGGCATGAATGGATAGCATGAATCACGAATGTAGGAAACCCTGCTCACGAGACTTGGCTGACATGCATATATTTCAGGGACGCTTGAGTATGTGCACGATGCGACTCGAGTGAGAATGACAAACTCACTATCCTGCGGCTTGGCTGAATGCATGTATTTTGGGGACGCTTGGAATGCGTGCACGATCCAACCAAGTGATACATTGAGTTCTAGCACGACTTGGGGAGTGAACGAGTATAGTGAACGTGAAATCGTGCTAGTAAAAGTTGGTATAACGAAGTGAAGCATTGATAGGAAGATATGCTCGACGATAGTGCAATATGTGGTCTTAAATTCGATGAAAATTTCCTAGACTTGGTCGACCCCGTTAAGTAGAAATCATACTGATTTCGTGGACACGAACGCTTGAAAAGCGAATCGGGCCATCTCGATGACCGAGATAAACGAAAGTGAATTTGCCTTAGCCTACGACCCTCGCATTTGATGACTTACAACGTGCCTCGTGCAGCCATTCCAGTTCCATGACATGTAGAAATGGCAACCAAGACGAAGAAATACTTGAATTGAATAAGTACAATCAACTCTAAAATGAATGAAAGGCAATTCGATAAATCGACACAACGCGTGCGACACGGAACTTAGAAAGATATCAAATATGGTTCGATGCCGACGAACGATAGGGCCGCTCGATGAAATTGTCTAAGAAACACGAAAACACGAGTTATGAAATGGTAGGATGACCTGCACTCAGAAAGTCTCGAGGACGAGACTTATTTTGAGTGGTGTATTATGTAGTGACCCGCTCCGCCCTAGCGGAACGCCGATTCCAAACGGCGCGTGCAACGACTCAAAACGAGCCGTCGACCCGAAGAGTTGCCTCGACCCGATGAAGTATCGATGCAAATCGATGCAAGACTTGCATTGGCCCGTCAAGAAGAATCCAGACTTAGACTTGCAAAGGCGCGCTCGGAGGATCGCTCGGCCGATGCGAACATCGCTAAGGTGGGTGGCTCCGATGAACCCGTCTGTGCTTAGCCTAGACACATAACAATGCGGACACTATCACGAGAATCGCTAGGCGATAACACCCTGCATGCTAACAAATGATTCAACGCACCTAGCTAAGGGAATAATCCCATCTTGCATGCTTGTTTAGAACATGGAAAAGAACTTGGAAATCATAGAAATGCTCGCACCGCGCTCTATGCTCGTGCTAAGGCACAAGCTCACGTTCATGTCCCTTATACGTTCAAACAATGAAACAATGAATGGTTTACAACAATGAAACGGGAAGGCTATCAACATAGTCGCTCCGAGTAGAGTTTAGCAACATTGGAAGGCTATGGGACCGATGGGTCGCCAAGGCGACTCCCACACTGGGAGTTGCATAATGCGTGAAAGAATGAATCCACGAACGAATTAATAAATACATGAATGACTCTATGAACGAACGAACAAGTTAAAGAATGAAATGAAAGAAAGAATACATGAAAGATAAGACTTGGAAGACGCTAGCGACAGGTATGACGGACACGTGCAACGGGGCTCACTACCCGCGCTGTACGGACGCCAACCTGGTCGTTAACGCATTATGGCATAAAAGATAATACATGGAAGACGCTAGCGACAGGTGTGACGGGCACGTGCAACGGGGCTCGCTACCCGCGCTGTACGGACGCCAACCTGGTCGTTAACGCATTATGGCTAAGGGTTAGCCTACGGCTCGGAGATAGCCGCTAAGTTAAAATGATAAGACAATACGAAATGGTCGTGGACAAACGGCACGGGCGATGGGGGGGAATACCGTGGCCGTCGTGTGGAAGGATTCTGCGGCACGGGCGTTGGGGGGGTAAACCGTGGCCGGCCTAGGCAGAATCAACGGCGCTTACGGGCTGCTTGGGTGCGGGCTTGGGCACCAAGAGACGTAAGTAGGAGGGTATATTCAAGAGACTTAACGGGGTGTACCAGCCATCACCCTACGCTAAGTTGAGAATTGCCACAGGGGAATGTCCTAAATGGCTTGCAAAGCCAGCGACCCGTGCATGTAGATTAAGTGGACTATGCTGGTGGCAATCCACGTGCAAGTTCTTGCATTGAAATCAAAGTAGTCTAAGTAAACTAAATGAAGTGTCTCCAGAACATGCTTGAAGTGTAATATCCTGAACATGAACATGCCCGAAATATAACACTCTTGAACATGCTTGAAATATAACATCCTGATCATGAACATGCTCGATATGTAACACTCCTGAACATGCTTGAACGAAATACCCGAAACATGCTTGAATTGTAACACTCTAAAAACGTGCCTACGACGTGTTAGAACATGCCCCCGACGTGCTAGAATCCCGAGACATGGACACACACTCGATATTGAATGCGTACATGAATCGTGTTATGTTATTATACATGAATTGTGGTTTAACTTGGTTTACCTTGAACAGGGAAGGCCGGACGGTAAGTATGGGTAAGTCGTACATGTATTTTTCATGCGACACTTGAGTTCGGTAACACGAGATAGGCTATGCAATATGCCATGAAATTGATCCTAAGGCAAGATTAGAAAGACAATGAATGATAGAGATGCACAAAAGATTATAGAACGTGTTTGGTAATGATGGCATTGTGGGCGAGCCAGCCTCCCCACCAGTGCATAACAATGTACTGATAACCCCACAGTATGCTTGCAGGATAGCAGGAGACGCCGGCGGGTGCGGAGCTTCCATCGAACGCGTCAAGGCGTGGAGCCAACTCTGGGGCCTTGGAGCGTTGCAAGAAGCTGAAGCACCCTATACAGGACATAATGTATCGGAACATCACCATGAATCATTCCATGTTGTAAGCCACTTGGCACGCCTTTTATGTTTCAGAGAGAGAGAGCTTGAGCGATTTGTAATATCGGCCTAGCGCCGCTTGTAACTTCTTGAAATTCAATAAAGAGATTTGGATTCGCTTCTACTTGTGTTCATTTTTACTTCCGCTGCAAATGGGGACACTCTGTGCGACTCTGTGGCCTAGACTTTAATCGACCGTTTCTGGACTTGGCCTTGCACGGGCGCAACCTAGGCCCGTGCGGCATCACGCCTTAGCGAGGACGATCGCTCCTATGGGAGCGGGGCGTGACAGACATTTCCAAGACAGCATTCAGGTCGAAGTATGGGCATTATGAATTCTTAGTAATGCCGTTTGGTTTGACCAATGCTCCAGCAATATTTATGGATTTGATGAACCGTATCTTTATGCCATACTTAGATCAGTTTGTCGTTGTATTTCTTGACGACATTCTCGTATATTCTGCCAGTGAAGAGGAGCATGAAGACCACCTCAGGAAAGTGTTACAGGTTTTGAGAGAGAACCAGTTGTACGCCAAGCTCAGCAAGTGTGAGTTTTGGTCGGATCATATTTCATTTTTGGGTCATATCATATCAGGAGCTGGAGTAGCAGTGGATCCCAAGAAGGTAGAAACAGTAGAGAGTTGGCCAGTACCCAAGACCGTAGCAGATGTGCGAAGTTTCTTGGGATTGGCAGGATATTACAGAAGGTTTGTGTCAGACTTTGCAAGGCTTTCAGCACCCATGACCCGCTTGACCCGGAAGGATGTACCATTTGTTTGGTCGGCAGAATGTCAGGCATCATTCGAGACTTTGAAGCAGAAATTGATATCAGCGCCTATTCTTACATTACCAGTTGGACCCGGAGGTTTTACAGTATATTGTGATGCGTCAGGTAAAGGACTTGGATGCGTCCTTATGCAGCATGAAAAGGTGATAGCATATGCATCTAGGCAGCTTCGGGACCACGAGAAGAATTATCCAACACATGATCTGGAATTGGCGGCAGTAGTGTTTGCTCTGAAGCTATGGAGACATTACTTATATGGTGATCGAGTGGAGATGTACACAGATCATGAAAGTCTGAAGTACATGTTTACTCAGAAGTATCTGAACATGAGGCAGAGAAGATGGTTAGAGCTGATCAAGGATTATGACGTGGAGCTTCAGTATCATCCAGGCAAGGCTAATGTGGTAGCAGACGCTCTTAGCAGGAGAGGCGGCACATTTATGTTGACAACCCAGAAGCACATTTTAGAAGACCTTCAGGAGATGGGCATCGAAGTTATACTTCCTAGTGAAGTAGGAGTTCTAACAAGTCTGCAAGTTCAATCCGACTTGGTAGGCAGGATCAAGGCAGCTCAGGCACAAGACCCAAGGATTCAGAAGCTTAGGGCAGAATGTGAGTCAGGACTCAGGAAGGAGATGAGAATTCATGAAGATGGTACGCTTAGGTTTGGATCACGTCTATGTGTGCCTAGTGGAGATATCAGACAGGAGGTCATGTCAGAAGCTCACAGTTCTCAGTATTCTATTCACCATGGAGGAACCAAGATGTACCAAGATATCAAGCAGCATTTCTGGTGGAACGGGATGAAGAGAGAGATAGCTAGATTTGTTTCCCGTTGCTTGGTATGTCAGCAAGTGAAGGAAGAACAGCAGAGGCCAACTGGATTATTGCAACCGTTTCCTATCCCGGAATGGAAATGTGAGCATATTACAATGGACTTTGTGACCGGTTTACCGAGATCACCAAGTGGTAAAGATGCTATTTGGGTGATAGTAGATCGGCTTACAAAGGTGGCACACTTTCTTCCTTTCAGAGTAAGGCAATCTACAGAAAAGTTGGCAGAGTTGTATATGCAACAGATAGTCAGGCAGCATGGAGTCCCTGTCAGTATTGTGTCGGATCGAGATACCCGCTTTACATCACATTTCTGGAAGAGCTTACATCATAGTCTGGGTACCAAGTTAAGATTTAGCACGGCCTACCATCCGCAGACGGATGGGCAATCAGAAAGAACGATTCAGACTTTGGAAGATATGTTGCGAGCTTGCACTTTGGATTTTGGAGGGTCTTGGGAGAGTCACCTGCACTTGGTCGAGTTCTCATACAACAATAGTTATCAAGCCAGTATCTAGATGGCGCCATTCGAGGCACTATATGGTAAGAAGTGCAGGTCGCCGCTTGCATGGGATGATATCGGAGAAAGGAAAATGTTAGGCCCAGAAATGATTGTTCAGACAGTTGAATTAGTTAAGGGAATTAGAGAGCGACTTCGAGTTGCGCAGGATCGGCATCGTCATTGGGCGGACCAGCATCGTAGGCCGCTAGAGTTTTCTGTTGGGGACCACGTGTTCTTGCGGATCTCACCTACCCGTGGGGTCATTAGATTTGGCGTTCGCGGGAAGTTGAGTCCGCGATACGTAGGACCCTTTGTTATTCTTGATAGGATAGGTAGGGCTGCAAACGAGCCGAGCCGAGCCAAGCTTTTGTAAGCTTGAGCTTGGCTTGACTAGAATTATTCGAGCTCAAGCTCGAGCTCGAGCTTGATAAGTTTTTTATTTTGAAGCTTGAGCTTGGCTTGAGCTTGTTTACATTAAGCTTGAGCTTGGCTTGATAAAGAAGCTTGATTCAAGCTTGATAAACAAGCTCGATAAGCTTGAAATCAAGCTTGTCACTCAACTTTTATTCAAGCTCATTAAGCTTGATTTCAAGCTTAACGAGCTTGATTTCAAGCTAGTTAAGTTTGAATTCAAGTATCTGAAGTATTAATAATTTATTTATAAAAAATTAATTAAAAAGGTTCCTTAATATCACTTATTAAGGACATAAATATATAATACACGTGCACACCCACACACACACACACACATATATATATGAACAAATAAATATATAATACACACACACACACACATATATATATATATATATATATATATATATATATATATATATATATATATATATATATATATATGTATATGAACAAACGAGCTTCTAAACAAGCTCCTAACGAGCTTCTAAACGAGTCAGCTCACAAGCTCATAAACGAGTCAGCTCGCGAGCTCAATCGAGCCGAGTACTTCTAAGCTTGAGCTTGGCTCGTTTATTAAACGAGCTCAAAAATAAAGCTTGAGCTCGGCTTGTTTACTAAACGAACCGAGCTCAAACGAGCTTTTATCGAGCCGAGCTTCGAGCAGCTCGCGAACGGCTTGGCTCATTTGCAGCCCTAAGGATAGGCGATGTTGCTTATCGTTTATCCCTTCCACCTTCGTTACGAGGGGTGCATGACGTATTTCATGTATCTCAGTTACGTAGGTATGTATCGGACCCAAGCCATGTCCTCGATCACTCTGAGCTGGTTGTTGGTACCAACCTGTCTTACGAGGAACAGCCTGTGTCCATTTTGGACCGAAGAGAGAAGATACTCAAGAACCGAACAATTAGTCTTGTCCGTGTTGCTTGGGGTCATCACTCATTGGGAGAGTCAACGTGGGAACGTGAGGATGATATCCGATCACGGTATCCACACCTGTTTGACTCACAAGGTATATCTCTTTCTGTATACCTTGATTGTCCTGATTCTTCATGCTTATCACCTTATGGGTAGAACTACTTGATATCGTGGATTGATGAATTTACATATATAGTACTTGTTTTTTGATATGGTAAAATGATTGCTTGCTCACTAGAATTGCTTGTATTAGTTTAGCTCCGACATTTCTGTCCTGCTTGGATCTGAAATTCCGAGGACGAAATTTTTCTAAGGAGGGTAGAGATGTCACTCCCCGTTCCCAGAATAAAGTATTTTATACGTGTACTTCTTGAATGTACTTATTCAATATTTATCATGCATTTATTCTGTATTTAAATTCTTCAAATTTGCGCTTATTAATTTTTTTGTATTTTATTTTCTGCTTTTCTTGGCTCTTGGTTCATTTCGGTTCATGGGAAACCAACTTGGTTCGGTTTGGTTCAACATGGAAAGGAATGGATGGCTTAGATTTGGTGGAGAGAATGAATGGTGGAGATCCATTTGACCTTGATATAAAAGTTCTTCTTCCACTCTCTCTCTTCATTCATTCACATTTACTCCTCCACCAAACCCTAACCCATTTGGAGAGGCAAGTACATCTTGCACACCATGAGGGATTTCATGCATCCCCAATTATTTTTAGTTTATGTTATTCATCTTCTCTTCCTCTACAAGTTTAGGTCTTGAAGTTTTTGTTTTCCATGGATGGTTGGGTATAGATCTAAGTTTTAAGTTTTGGTTTTCATAGTTTTGGTTTTCATATGAAATTTAGGGTTTTGATCTATCAAACATTGTTGTTTTCGAAATTAAGTGGTTCCATGTTGTAGAGAATTTAATTCTACTAAAGTTTGGCTTTTGAAAAGTTAGATTTCGATTTATTTTGTGGAAGTTATGGCAAAAAGTATTTTGGTTCGTTCCTATATTCATCTGCAGCACGAACAGCATGTCGCAGAAGGCGCATGTCGCAGTAGGCGCATGTTGCAATGAGGCGCATGTCGCGGAAGGCACACAGCATGTCGCAGAAGGCGCATGTCGCAGTAGGCGCATGTTGCAATGAGGCGCATGTCGCGGAAGGCACACAGCATGTCGCAGAAGGCGCATGTCGCAGTAGCCGCATATCATGTCGCGCATGAGCCGCATTAAGGCGCATGTCGCAGTAGGCGCATGTTGCATGAGGCGCATGTCGCGGTAGGCGCATATCATGTCGCAGTTGAGCCACATGAGGCGCATGTCGCGATAGGCGCATATCATGTCGCAGTTGAGCCACATGAGGCGCATATCATGTCGCAGTAGGCGCATATGGTGTCGCAGTTGCATGCATGTCGCAGAATAGGCCGCATATGCATAATTTGGTTGTTTCTGACTGTTATATGTCCTAATTAACTGAATTGTGGCTAGAATTTCTTTCAACTCCCAACATGAATTTGTTGATCTTTTCCTTGGATTCAAGAATATATTACCAACTATTTTATACTAGTTATGGACTCGACCATGATTAATACTAATTTGACTTTTATGCCTTGTCATGAATTGACCCCGACTGTTACTTGACTAATAATTGATCATGCGTTCCTAGTTGGAACTAAGAGACTGGCTAGTCGTCTTATTGAATGAAATGAATGAGACGCGTTCATGCAATGAACTATTATACTCGATTAGCCGATCCCGAATATTGGCATACAGGCACATGCAGGCTTCAAATTATTCATTTTTATTTATTTCTTTATCTTGCAAAAACAGCATGTGTACTTTATGGTCAAGGCATGATTACTCCGTGGTTAGATTTGATTGTTGCATTACGCTATGTAAGACCTATAACATAGCCGCACGGGTATCGTTGTAGAGTTGCGCATATCGTACCCCGTACGAAAGTACTCATTTGAACGACCATGATCCACGGCATGGAACTTCACGCAACGTAGAGACTATTAAGTTAAATAAAATAATGATGGCATGGAGAGAATGGATTCCCGAGTTCTTACATGGCAGCCCCCTTGGGACTATTAAGTGCCCGACGGGCCGGCTGGTTCCCACAGATACGGTAAATCTGTCACACGGGCAGGGAACGGTATCTGCTTATATTATTGTACATGCTATAACGGCGGGCGTCCCGCTGGGACTCGTCTAACTACATAATTGGCGCAATTGATTGATTGGATAGACTAGCCTTGCTTGCACATAGTAAGAACTGAGGAATCCCTAATTGCATAATTCCAGGATAACTTGGGACTCACAATAGCAAGCCGTAGGAATTGATTGGCCGTTCAAAGATGATTTGTTTGTGTATTGTATCTACTCTGTTGCCTAACTAAGATGATCAGAATGTCAGGGCGTGACGGGCCAACTTCTGTCCTTGTTTGGTTGGGAGGTTGGTTCGAAGTGTCGTGATGTTATGTGAATCCTAGTGGAAAGCAGAGATCTATTATTATATTTTCTTACTTACTGGTTTTAATTCCTCATATCGTGCTTCCTTGTGGTACTTGCTATTGGAGGTCTAACCTCTCTGGTTTTGCATGGCCAGATTTAGAGCCGGTTTCCGAGGACTCAGCTTACTTCCACCTCCAAGATGGTCAATACTAGGGGAATGATCGCAGGAGGACTCGAGTGGGTTCCTTACTTTCCCACTCGTTTTGTTACTTATTTTATATTTTGTCGTTTGGTACCGACATGTTAGTCGGATTGTCTTGCACTTACTTTTGCATAATTGTAACTAAAGTCAGACTGCAGCTGATAACAATTGTGTATATACTTGCTATACCATCTGGCTATGTTTTGTAAAGCCAGATCTCAAGAATATTTTGACTGAGCGTTTGGGACGCCTTACTGCTTTATCTTACATGTTCTCTATTTCTGTTTCTTGTTTTGAATGATTGAGACAATAGATGTGAAATGACCATAGTAAGACTTTCATGTAGTATGCACCCCCTCGTCTGGTTAGACAGCATTGATCGTATTATACGGTATTCATCTACCCGTAATACGTAGCTGGCTGAGTCATTCCCCCGCTCTCCAGCATTCTGGTTCTGGGACGTGACAATATATATTGAAAAATGGTAATTTTTGTATGTCTCACCACTATATATATATATATATATATATATAGTGGTGAGACATACAAAAATTACCATTTTTCAATATATATATATATAATTTTTGTATGTCTCACCACTATATATATATATATATATATATTTTTTTTTTTTTCACCACTATATATATATATATATATATATATATATATATATATATATATAAATAAAAAAAATAAAAATAAATAAAAATAAATATATATATATATATATATATATATATATATATATATATATATATATATATATATATATATATATATATATAGTGGTGAGACATACAAAAATTACCATTTTTCATACAAAAATTACCATTTTTCAATATATATATATATATATATATATATATTGAAAAATGGTAATTTTTGTATGTCTCACCACTATATATATATATTAGTGGTTCTGGTGAGTCATTACAAAGTCCTTTGAACACTATAAAATAAATAAATAAATTTGTTTAGTTTATGCCTCTTATCTTATCCTTTTACATTTTCATGGATCACTCGTTTATAGAAGAAAAAGTGCTACCTTGTCCGCAGACGGACTAGTCCGTCCGTCTACATGGCCGAACCTCCATTGGCTTTTTCTATTTGCATGGATCTCATGTTGGTGGACTTGCCAATGAGACGTCGTCACGTGGAGAGCGGACTGGTCTGCAGCCGGCAAGAGAGCAGCCCCCTTATAGAAGCCTATACAATTTTAGCAAATTGAATATTCTATTGCTTTGTATAAACTCTTTTTTAGATAATCCCGACCACAATCTTGTTTGCAATAGCTTAAAGTGCATACTGTTGTTCAGGTTTTACGGGGTCAACCTCTCCTGCTCGTATCTTACATTATCTATAAATTGACAACAAATAGTAAAATATTTATCAATTGTTTATGAACCCTTTTTTATGCTTGTTACATGATGGTCGGAGTTCAAATTTTACCTCTTCTCCTGTTATTGATGTCCAATGCTTAAGTGTGAGTGTTGGACATATTAGGTTCCAACCGATACGGAATAGTCAAAATCGAATAAATCGAAAGTAAAAAAAAAGAAAAAAATCGAAACCATACCGAAATTAGTCAAAATCTAACCGAACCGAATAAGCTATTCGATTGATTCGGTTTGTTTGGTTGGATTATTTCTTTTGTTTAATAGATCGGATCAAAAGTTAAAATGGTAGTTAAATTATATCAAAATTATAATTATTATACACATATTTGTTGTATTTTAAAGTTGTGCCCAAAGTTAGACTAGTTACTAAAATTATCAAAGTTGTGCTTCAAAACACATACGTAGAATTTTTGTTTTCAAAATATACACATTTCTTATTATGAAATGTGCATGATTTATTGTGGGTATTTATATAATTGCATAAGTCATATTCGATTTTTAGTTTTTGACAAAAACTGAAATCCAAAATCGAACTAGAAACTGAATAAAAAATTTAGTATTTTAGAACCGAAACCGAACTAATTTTTTTTTAAACGGACCAAAATCTCTTTAGGTTCGGTTTTCGATCCAAAATCAAATAATGCACACTCATTCTTTCCGGGCGTACTTATTTACAATGGATAACTGTGGATATACAAAATTATAATTTTTATTGATTTTTCTTCCTATGTATGGAAGTGTCAATGAATTTGAAAAGATGAAAGTGATTCCTTGTTTGGATGGATGGAATCATTTTCTACTGTAATTTTCTTTCCTTCCCAATTCCTTCGACACCCAAATATATAATAAAGAAATCACTCTCCTTTTCCTACCCCTTGATTCCGTAAACCAAACGAGTCCGAGTCCGAAATGGACAGAGAGATTAAAGTGCTCCCGGAAGTGTCTTAACTGCCCAACAAAATTACCATATAATCTCAGAACCAATATATATATATATATATATATATAATATATATATATAATATATATATATATATATATACACACACGGCTATAATTATTGTCATTCATCCATTTTCGTTCTCCTCAAATAAATTATTGTCATTAATCGATTTTCGTTGTCCTCAAATATTGGAAGTATCTTAACTGCCTAACAAAGCTCCCATATTATCTCGAAAACAATATCTATTCTCTCTAAATATCATATAGACATCCGCTTATAAATATTGTCACTAATCCATTATAGTTCTCCTCTCACTTCACAGTCTCCACTTCACTCCACTCGTTCATTCCTCTCGCCAATTTTTTTTTTCATTCTTGTTCTGGAAGAGGCAAAAAAATAGTTCTGGTACGTTGTCTGTCCATCTGACATGTTGCTTGAATAGATATATTATTGATTGATTATTAATTAATCTAGCTGGACTTGTTCTCTCTCTTTTTTTTTTTTTTCTTTTTTTCCTTTTTTTTTTATAGATAGATTGTTTGTACATTTTATCGGCAAAAAATCTCTGCTAGTAAAGAAGGCAGAGAGACAGAATGGCAGGAGGTTTTGTGGGTGGAGATGTCGGAAAGAGAGCGGAGCTCTACGAGGGAAGGATCACCAGCTACTTCATCCTGGCAAGCTTGGTTGGATCTGTTGGTGGCTCTCTCTTCGGATACGATCTCGGTGTATCTGGTGAGCTCATGTTTTAGTCGTCACTTTATCTTTCAGCTATACATGCAACCAAAGTACGTCATTACTGTACTCGTCACAGAATATTTGTTGTGACGAATTTCACAACTTTTATGACAACTTTACATGTCACAGAAACTTAATTTCCTTGTAGCGATTGTATCGGGTGAGTTTATGTTGAAACTCGAAAATATTCGACACCTATATGAGCGTCCACCAACAAGTTTAGAATAATTTATCACCCAATTCTGCATCCATTGTAGCTTATTTACTCTGATTAGCATTCTCTGATTGTTAGGTGGTGTGACTTCCATGGATGACTTCCTGAAAGACTTCTTCCCCAAAGTGTATCAGAGGAAACAGGCACACCTCCACGAAACCGACTACTGCAAGTACGACAACCAGCTCCTCACGCTCTTCACGTCGTCCCTCTACCTCGCGGGCCTCACCTCCACTTTCGCAGCCGCGTTCGTGACCAGGAACTACGGGAGGAAGAAGAGCATCCTCGTCGGCGCCGTCAGCTTCTTTATCGGCGGCGCGGTGAATGCGGGAGCCGTGAATCTCTTGATGCTCATCCTCGGCCGTATCCTCCTCGGTATCGGCATCGGTTTCGGAAACCAGGTTTGGCGTCAGTGTCTTAGATTCAAGTTACATTGTGGAGTAAAATAACGAAGGCAAGATCAAACCTACGTTCCAGGGATACTAGTCACGACACGACAAGAGAATGACACAGACACCAACGTCTATTTTGGAGTGTTCTACTGTACTTTGGAGTGTCTGAATTGTGTATGAGATGTGTCTATTCGTGCATCCTACGATTATCTATGCATCTTCATGACGAATGTTGTACTATGTTGCATGAGACACGGACGTGACACAGTATAAACACGTATACATAACATACTATACTGTAGAGACATGGATATATGTTTGCATATTATAATAATATACTCAGGGCCGTCTCAAGTCATTTGGATGTCATAGACAAAAGTCCAAAGATGGACCATTTCTTGAAAATCTAAACATAATTAAATTATATAATTTTACTATATTGATTTATATGCAAATTCTCATCATTGATTCGGACTTGGGACCGGTTGAATATCGCTATAAACGTTGCATAGGCGGATTTTATTTTTTTTTAATTAATATTTTTTTAAATTTGAATAAGAAGTAGTTGTACATATATATATATATATTTGTTTTAATTATGTAGTAGATGAAGATGAAGATAAAGGGACCCAATCTTTTTTTTTCTGAAGGAGGAGATGAAGAGAGACAATGGTTATTATTTGTTTTTCAAATTTTGATAGATTTAATTACATTTAAATTTTTTACAAATAGGCAAGCAGTTTTTTTCTTTCAGCGGGACTTTTCTTACAAAAAAAATGCATGTTACATTATATATATATATATATATATATATATATATATATATATATATATATATATATATATACACTAGTATCTGGTATTTTTGGACCCCTAAAAAAGTGGGACCTAAACGGCTGCTTCCTTTGCCTAAAGGATGAGCCGGCCTTGAATATACTCTAGGACTTGCTATTTGGACCGCAATTTTGGCCAATAGTTTTGGCCTATAGTCACATGTCTGCTCCCCATTGGAGGTTGGCCTGGAGATAGCAAAAGGGAGGAGGAGCCAATAAGTAGGCTGTGGGCTGCGCGCTGCCGCCCCCCCGGTATGGTGCAAGTGCACAAAGAAGAATCCGAGATCGACGTTCTACCACGAACTATTCACATCTACACAAGCCTGCGGCGACACTGACACGGCACCTATTTTGACGTATCTCATTGTATGCTGCAGTATCTGGATCGTGTCCGATACACGATACTGTTTATATTTTTCGGGTGCCATTGGTTGCTAAGCTTATTTTGATGACAACAGGCAGTTCCCCTGTATCTTTCCGAGATATCACCCCCAAAGATCAGAGGCGCAGTGAACCAGCTCTTCCAGCTATTCACTGGTCTCGGAATTCTGGTCGCCGGTGTCATCAACTTCTTCACCGCACAGATCCACCCGTGGGGCTGGAGGCTCTCCCTCGGCCTCGCGATGATGCCCGCGTCCATCATGTTCGTCGGGGGCTGCTTCCTCCCGGAGACGCCCAACAGCCTCGTCGAGCAGGGCAAGCTGGCCGAGGCGAGGAGGACCCTCGAGAAGGTGAGGGGCACCACGAACGTCGACGCGGAGTTCGCCGACCTCAAGGAGGCGAGCGACGCGGCGCGGGCGGTGAAGCACCCGTTCCGCAACCTCCTCAAGCCCAAGCACAGGCCCGAGCTCGTGATCGGGGCGATCGGCATCCCCGCCTTCCAGCAGCTCACCGGGATGAACTCGCTCCACTTCTACGCCCCGGTCATCTTCCAGAGCCTGGGGATGGGCTCGAAGACTTCTTTGTATTCCGCCATTTTCACGAGCTCGTCGATGGTTGCCGGTGGGCTGGTCTCGATGGCGTTCGTCGATAGGTGGGGGAGGAGGTTCTTCTTCCTGGAGTCCGGAGTTCAGATGGTCGCTTCTATGGTAAGAGAAGTTCAACTTTGCCTACCGGTTTCTTGTGTCATACTGGTATTGGAAGAGGGGGACTCGCGGCTCACCACTGTCACATGGTGAGCCGGTCCCATTAAATAATTTCCGGTTCCTTGTGTCATTCATGTAACAAGAATATAGAGTCCCAAGGACAGGTCACAGACTCACAAATGGCAAAAATTATTGAGTTTCTTCCAATAATGACACAAAAAATTGTGTCATACTGTTATTGGAGGAGGGGACTTGAGGCTCACCACTGCCACGTGGTAAGCCGTCCCACTGAATGATTTTTTTTGTTCACACGATTTGTACATGTAACAAGAATTTAGAGTCCATATTCACAATCGTAGAAATTATTGAGTTTTCTCCGATAACAGTATGACACAAAAAAAAAAAACATAAAAATGTGTGTCATGATGTTATTGGAGGAGGGGACTTGATGCTCACCACTGCTACGTGATGAGCCCGTCCCATTGAATATTTTCTCGATCGTTTGATTGGTACATGAGAGTCCCAAAATCTATTCGAGTTTTGTTGTGGGCATATCAGAAATGATAGTATGCCAAAAAAAAACATGGAAATGTATGTCATGCTATTAATGGAGGAGGGGATTCGAGGATCACCACTGACACGTGGTGAGCCCGTTCGCGTGATTGGCACACGTAACAAGAGGTTCAGAGTGCCGGAAAACTAACGGAGTTTTGCTGTGGGCAGGTCACGGTGGCAGTCGTCCTCGCGACAAACTTCGGCGACGGCAAGGAGCTGTCGAAGACGCTAGGGCTCGTGGTGGTCGGCGCGACCTGCATCTTCACGGTGGCGTTCGGGTGGTCGTGGGGGCCCTTCGGGTGGCTGGTGCCGACCGAGCTGTTCCCGCTGGAGACGAGGTCGGCGGGGCAGGCCATGGTGGTCTGCGTGAACCTCCTGTTCACGTTCTCGATCGCGCAGTGCTTCCTGGCCATGCTCTGCCACCTCAGGTGGGGGGTGTTCCTCCTCTTCGCCGGCCTGATAGTGATCATGAGCGTGTTCATATTCTTCCTCCTGCCGGAGACGAAGCAGGTGCCCATCGAGGAGATACACCACCTGTTCGAGAAGCACTGGTACTGGAAGCGCATTGTGTGCAGGGGTGATGGACATGGGAAGCTCCAGAGCCAGCCACAGGGAACCAAGACTGTAATGGAAGCTTAAATTAATGATCGATGCTCTTCTTCTTCTTCTTTATTTTCTTTTATTTTCTTTTAAGACTTTGTTTTGAGTTGTACTTTGGTCTTTTAGAATCGTGTAGTTAACAATAAGCACAAGCATGATTTTGACTTAGAATTTTGTTCTTCCTACTGGCTACTACAGAGTAGTGAATTTGTGGATTTCTGAGTGAGTGGTATTTATTATCGAAAATGTTATTTTGATCGTCCGCGGGACTGGCCAGCACTAGCCGCATGACAGCCAACCATTGGCCCATTGGCCCTCCCGCTAACGTGGGCCCACTCCAGGCCGAGGGGACAATTCCGATGCACCCCGTGGCTGCGGGCCAGTACGAACCACCTTCTCGACGGTCAGCACGATCAGCTCCGCGGCGGTCAAAATAGCAGCTCCCATTTATTATATGTCTCTGCTGTGGTCTCCAAAATCTGACTGCTTTTTTGTGGTTCTTTAGACTTTGAATCTCATGCTTCTTTTTACATGTCAAAAACACGAGAAAGCATCCATTTTCAGAATATGTTGGTGCTCCCTAGCTTATCAAAAACTGCATGACAGAGATTTATCCTTAAAAAAAAGCCTTTGACAGATTTGAGTGTTCCTCAAAAGAAAAATGTTGAATAAACCTTATTAATAGTAAGATGATTTGAATCAGTTCAGCATTGAAGCGTAAAAGGAATGATAAGCTTGCCTGCCCTCCGGAAACCTAATCAAGAGGTTTTTGTATCTTGGTTTTTTTCTTTTTTGGAAGGAGTTCAAGAAAAAACAAGCTATATCTATCTCGGACTTCTCAAGATGGCAGATTGCCGATACATACATCCTTGCGAATGTCGGATTGCAACGAGACCTCCCTTGGGAATGTCGGATTGCGACAAGACCTGAAACCTACTTCGTTGATCTGCATTGTCAGAACTACCCACGTGAGGGTATATTCAGTGAGTTATAAAAGTGTCGTAGAGCTCGTTGAATATATCCTCTCACATGGATAGCTTGATGAGCGGATCCAACGACCTATATGTCGTTGCGATCCGAGATCCGAAATATCTGAATCCCTATCGATACGGTCAAATTAAAATAATTAAATTTATATTAAAATTATTAAAATATCGGAGCTGCTACGTTGTTCGCGGTTTGTAACCGCGGACGTGACCGCCGGCCGACGTGGCGACTGGCCATTGGCCTCCCGGTCCGGGTGGGACCCGGAAATAGCAGGAGAGGTCAATGGCCGGCCGGCACGTCGGCCGGCGGTCACATCTGTGATTACAAATCGTAGACAAAATATCATTTTCGTTAAAATATATGTGGCTTATATATGTTTTTAGAAAAAACACATCTCATCATGGCGAGTTGTGATTGATATTGAAACCAAAGCAACTACAACAACCGAAAATCCAAATTCCTGGTCGAGCAACCCTCGTGTGCCAAGCAAAACAACACATGAATTCTTCAGAAAGCATCAAAGTCTTGATAAACCAGCATCATGTGTCAGTAAACATATGTATTGTCGTATTGATTTTCTTCTTCTTCTATTCTGCTTCAACTTTAACCCCTAATTAGTTTGCATATGCTCATCAAACCGCGGCAAGATTTGCACTGTTGGATGTGCAACGTCTAACTTGTCTTGTGACGCAAGTTTCAAACATGCATGAGTGCACATTGTTTTTAGGGTTATTTAATAATAGGATATTATGTAATACTTGATATTACCATTTTGGTCTTCAAATTGTCCGAAGTTAGTATTTGGATCTCCAAATTATTGTTCACGTAAGCTAGTGAACGGTAATTTGAAAATTCAAACTCTAATGCCGGACGATTTGGAGACCAAATCCTAATATCACGTATTATATGAGACTCTATTACTAAATAACCCTTGTTTTTATTTAGGGTTATTTAGTTTTAGGGTCTCACATATATATAGATATTAGGGTTCGGATCTCGGAATTGACCGATGTTAGAAATTGGGTCTCGAAATCACTGTTCATTAGACTATTGTACTGTGATTTCGAGACTCACTCCAACATCTGTCAATTTTGAGACCAAAATCCGAATATCCATGTATATGTGAGATCCTAAAACTAAAGAACTTTGCTATGTCTACAACCAAATGCTTACAATTCTTTTACAACCGTCACGTGTTGGACTTCGATTGGAGGAAGGGAGGAGTGGTGGGGTCGGATGAAGCCCATGTAGCAAGGGGATAAGAGAGAGATGGGACCCATATGTAAGGGGTGGGAGAGAGAGGTCGTAAGTATTTGGTTGTAGACTTAGTATTTTCCAAAACTAAATATCCCTTATTTTTATAGTCTAGTCTGGCAATCATTTGTCCTATTTGGATACTTTCTAGTTTGTTCTATTTAGATACATGCTAGCTTGGTCCTTTCAGGTACACCCACATTCGTTAGACCGTGAAGCAGCTAGTTATTGTTCTGTGTTCACATTGGACTACGGATAATTATATTACTTCTTTTGTGACGCATGTCAATACAAAAATTTGATGTTTCAACATCCAGGAAGTATGTTCAGCTTCAACATTGAGCTCATATTGTCTTGTAACTAACTAGTTTGTATTAGTTTGACATCTAGAAATCCTTGATTGAGATCTGTCAATTCCAATGATTTCGTATTTTTGAAATTGACAAGGTCATGACAATTTGAATCTTCAAGACAAAACCGCTAACTTTTTGGGATACCATATTGTCTCGATCTGTGTGTCATAAATTTTGTTACAAAAATTATAAAATACAAACTTGATATATTGAATATTGTCAGAATACAAATTGAATAATTATATACTATATTAACTAGAATAACCCGAAGATCTTTAAGACTTGGTCAATAAACAACCTAAGGTGTCCTAGTTGACAAACATATAGACTGACGTAACTTAATAATAACTTGCCGCTTGTGTGATTTATGGTTGTTTGTGAGCTTTAGTAGATTGATTGTTGTGCGATCCATATGCACGTGGATATAGCTGATAGTAAGGCTTAGCTTGGGTGGTTGTTATTCTGAGTATCGAAATTATATGACAATCGGCTAAAAATTGTGTGCAGAAAGACACACAATTTAACTGAATCCGTACATGCTGGATTAAAAAAAAACGAGTATCACATTTACATTCTTGTTACGTGTACTATTTAAATTCGCATGAAAAGTCCAAAATGATATGACGACCGGCTAAAAATCGTGTGCGGAGAGACGATTTAACTGAACCTGCACGTGCTAGATTTAAGAAAAATAAAAAAAACAAAAAAACGAATTTCGTATTTACGTTCTTGTTAGATGTTCTATTTAAATTCTACTTGATTATCGACATGTGCACGAGAGATAGATCTTGCTCATATTTTATGTATTTACTTGTCATGCTTGTCACATGAAATTACTTGTTATTCATGCTTGTTGCATTTTCGTTACTTGAATATGATAGTTAGTGAGACATTTGCGAAAAATTATATAAATAGGCATGTGGACTACATCTTGATCAAACTCCTTTATTACATGCTTGTTAAATATCATCCATACATACCGCATAGACAACCTATAATTCTAAGACATATAGTACACGAGATAAGATACTTGATATTGTTCTTCTATGCCATATCTTGTCACCTAGTGGTCACATATTGATAGTAGTCATTCCTTGTGGTTATCTTTTCTCTATTCAAGTGTACACATATACTGTATAGCCTAGCATAATTTGCTTAAATTTTATGTAATATTTATTGGATAATGTTGACAGCTTAGATGACTTTTCTTTGATCTACGGATCTGAAGTCCTTTACTCTTTTGTTGTTGTATTTTAAAGGTTGAAAGACATTTTTATTTATGTCTTAAAGGTAGGTTGAATGACATATTAGTTTTATGAATGACGTAAACAACGTACTGTGTGGAACCCTTGTTAGCTATTACCCGAATACAATTCGTATTATAAGCGAATTTGTCTGTACCTTTCAGAAACGTATAATACTTGCGCACTTTTGAAAACTTCGAATTGATATGTGAATTTTAAGCATGTGAACTTTTAAACGTATTTCATATAAATTTTTGAAAAAACTGACAAAAAATAATAATAATAATGATAACCTATTAATTCACCAAATTTGATAACCTATCAATTTTTTTTGTTTTTTTTTGTTTTGTCGAATTGCTAACTAAGGTGTGGAAGAAAATGACCAACCTTTACAAGAGGTTATTTTTGTCCTATTTGAAGGCAAGTTATATGGGCACATCAAAAAGTGATCGTGGCTAGTCTATTTTTTCATTTTTTCTGGCAGTCCAATATGTAGACTGGACTGTCCAATTTCTAACAAGGGATTGCCAGGATCTAATAAGGACTGTCTATTTTTCTGACAGTAAAAAAGTAGACAGTGGGATAGCTGCGATCATTTTTTGATGTGCTCATATAACTTGCCTATTTGAAGGGGGATGAATCAAACAGTCACTAGGAGGTGGCAAATTGGTGCAGGTCACTGTGCAATTATTTTGCGGGACCCCACGCGCCAACCGGAGAGGAAAGAAAGGACAGGAGAGTACAGAGAACTAGTCCTTTGACATTGCTGGTGAAGAAGAAGAAGAAGGAGGAAGAGTCGGAGTCGAGAACTTTCTGTGTTTGATGTCGCCGTCGTCTTCTCCATCTTGGCGGCAGCTTTCGCCTCGGCGGCCACGCTGTCCTAGCTCCTGCGAGACTTCGCGCGCTTCCTCTTGGGAGATCCCTTCGCCGACCCGCTCCTTCTCAGGTTAGTACCCACCCAACATCTGTAGGGGGTTTCCTTTTTGGGAATCTCAGTTTTAGACACCACTCCAGAATTTGTCATTTCGCTGACACAAAAAGTAAATTTTACGTCTTCTAATTTTTCAGTTTTTTTTTTTAGTAAACTAGGGGAATTATGATTAATAAAAATTTGTTGAGAATTCCAATACCACTGCAACCAGATTAAGCCTAGTCATGACTCATGGATGATAATTGCTGTCCTCGTTCTTTCCAAGCTTTTTAATTCCGTAATTCATGAGTAATAGAGAGGGTTTGAGAGGGGCTAATTTAATCAGAAAATTCACTGTAGAGTAACAAAGTTTGAAGAAATTGTGCGAAGAGTAACAAGTTTCAGGAAATTACAAATAGAAAACTTTTCCGTCAGACTATCTCCGCCAGACAGTCTGGCGGAAATCATACAAAGCAGCTGCTCCCCCCCCCCCGCACCACAGCTGCCACCACCACGTATCAGCTCCACTCCGTGCCACGCGTCACGAGGTGCGCGATTTCCGCCAGACTGTCTGGCGGATCGTCTTTCGGAAAGTTCTCTATTAGTAATTTCTTAAAACTTGTTACCCTTCGTGCAATTTCTTCAAACTTCATTACTCTACAGTGAATTTTCTGTAATTTAATTGGGCAAATTCTATTGGCATCTCAAGTTTTACTTGAGGGCAGCACATTTTTTTAAATTTATTTACAAATTTGCCACTCCAAATTTTTTTTACTTGGGGACAGCCCACATATTTGGATTTGGATACATAAGTAGGACTACCAACATTGTTGCGGTCCTACTTTATGTTAGCAGTCCTAAAGGATTTGTTAGTTTGAATTTGGACTGTGAACAAAGTTTGCAGTTATAACATAAAGTATGACCGCCACAGTCCTAACATAAAGTACGACTACCAGCTTTGTGGACAATCTACTTTATGTTAGGACTGTCAATTTCGTTGGCAGTCCTAAAGGGGGTTGGACAGCCCAAAGTAAAATTGGTGTTGTCTTGAGTAAAAATTACAGTAAACTGGAGTGTCCTGAAATAAGAGCCGTCCTCGAGTAAAATGTGAAGTTTCTGTAGAATTTGCCTTTAATTCTTTGCAGATCCATTCTAAATTGGTAGCATTCATATGTGGACTCGAGCCCTCCAGATTACATTTACATTCTTCTAATATTCCAGAAATCAAAGATATATTTCAAAACTCGAGGTGAATGTGGTTTTCTGAATCATAATGTGGTTTTTGGATAATTAGATGCCCCGCTAAACCATACATGTACGATTAATTACTAGGTTCCTGATCAAGATTATGAACCTTCAAGAAGGTATTGCTTGCGTCTACGGATCCACAGCCATCACCATGAACTACTAAATCTACTTTATCATTTTGTCCAATCCCGAACCTCAGTTTGGATTTCGAATGTCACCTCAGCTTGGCCAAATCTCCATTTATATGGATGTATTACCTTATGTTTTTGTTTGGGCAAGAAATAGCGATAATATGTCGGCCATTGCAGACACTGAGGATCCAAAGTACCACGAACGAACCAAACCAATAGAAATTTGTAATCACTTCATACGGATTCATACGGAAGAAGAAGGACGAAGCCAATATAGAACATTTTCCCACTGACAAGATGATTGTGATCCTCTCATAAACGAGATAGTAGAGGAGCGCTTCTTGGCACACGCTAGAACTACTACGCCCCTGGTGAAATGCTTATTGACACTTGTAGTGTCTTGAATAATTTTCTTATTTGGATATCTTAGTTACCATAACTTGATTCGTTATCTTCTACGACCATACATGTGCGTAGAGGATGAGATGGAGAACGTCCTACAAATGCACTGGGAATATCGGTGATGCGCTAGGGACTGCGGCAATAGCGGGAGCATTCACGAGTCTCCCTGAAAAATCGGCATGAGGTTGTCGACTATCTTTGAATAGTCCGACCGACCTGGAAGATTTCCTCTATTACATGTTTTAGAGCCAGACTACTCTATTGTGGTTGTTGCTTGTGGACGGACAACGTAAGAGGGTTAGTTAGCTAAATGTCAAAATGGCGATTGGGTAGGATTGCACAGTGTCTTGATATAGATAGGCATGCGCACTCTATGAGAGTTCCTAAACCGTGACACGTTTTTATATGACGTGTTCTATTACGACTACAACGGAGAGCGAGTAATGGATCCCTTCTTCCTTGCTATGTGACCTCCGAAGCTTTACCGATCCCATTGTGCAGAAGCTCGAAGTCGACCATGGCTACTTTGACGTGATTTCTTGTACGATGAAATCAATGTCGTACACCAAAGAAGTGTGATTAGTAAAGCAGATTGGTAATGGGAACAACTGTAATGAATATGAGAAAGATCATGAGGCTTGTATTATGATCGGTCACTGGCCAAAATTTATGTATATTAGCCGAAGATTGCGAGAAAATGTGACTAAGTCTAACGAGACCATGGTATTCGGATATGCTCTACTTCGAGGGATTGAGAGATATTTGAATAAGGCAACGCGAATTGGTCTGTGGTGCATTAGTTTCTCACAAAGATATTAATTTTGTGATATGAGTTAACCTTAGGTTGATTCCTTAGGAGATTTGGTTTAATGTGCTCTGTTTGCAAGTATTCATGGTCGCACGACGCACATATATATATGATCTTACTTAGACAACGGATGAGTGCATCCACTTTGTGCGAGTGTGAGTATACCGAAACGGATCGGTCCGGTCTGGTCAGAACCGGGTCTGATTCGCCGCGGTGGTCGACCCATGTAGTGCGTCCTTGTGGGATTCACTACTACAATTTCCCATGTTGCCTATATATATATATATATATATATATATATATATATATATATATATATATATATATATCCCATGTAAAAATTTGTATCGATACATCCCAAATCTAAATCATTGGATGTTGATCCAATGGTTCAGATTAAAGTTGAAGTAAAAGTAACATGTAAAGTCAAAGTAAACACCTTTTACAATTTCCAATGCATTTCCAATGCAATTGTTTGGGATGTATTGATACATCCCATGTATTGTAGAAGGACCCATATATATATATATATATATATATATATATATATATATATATATATATATATATATATGGGATGTTGCTTTCATATTAAGAGAACTCTAGAAACTTGCCTCCGCTTCCAGAATAACATGATTATCAAGTTATTCTCCTCTCCTCTTCTTATTCATCATCTCCTGTGCAAGATCTATTTCAGGGTGAATCAAGGAACTTTCTCGTTCGTGGGATGTTTTACGACCGTGATTTATAAGGCATAGAAGGAACCCGGTTCAAACCGCATCAAAGCTATAATCTCTATCGCCTCTGCTTAAACTCTTTGGGTGCCATGACCCATCTATGGGTTACGGATACAAGTATAAAAAGCAATTTCAATGTAGACAAAACAATCTAAACTGCATAATTGATAATATCATTCATGACAATGTTTGTCAATATCATGTAGATATGTGCATCCACACTTGTTTTTGTGGGCTGCGTCATAAAACTCTAGCTGGATGGAAGACCTAGTCAGCTTTTCAAACTTCCCGTATGCAATAATAAACTAGATATTTACATAGCTTTATTTATATTAACTTAGAATAAACTAGTACTTAGCATAATCAAATAGACTGGACCTACCAATCTATAGTGCAACTTACTCGCTTCACAAAACCCGACCGTTAGCAACAATGGCTTCAAACTTGGTCTGCAGCTTAGGACCAAGGTTCACGGTATCGGTATCGGACCCTTCCTATGAGTATCGGGATCGGTGGTATCGACGGTTTCAGATCGGAGTATCAAATTTTTTGATATCGAAAAGCAATTAATTATTAATAAATTTAGAGAAAATATTTTTAGACATTTAGGCATAATTTTAAGTATTTTTTAGACATTTAGGCTACGAACTGAGCCTGCGTGGGGCAGAATGAGCGTCCGTGTAGCAAACTCAGTGCACGGTCGTCGTGCGACGGATCGGGGAATCGGCACCATTCGCCCACGGGTATAAGCGACAGGCCGACCACGCGGCCCGTCGTGCGGCGCTGCTGAGGGCGACGAGAAGACGTCCTCCATAAACGATCGCAGGCTCGATCGTAAGGGCGTCGGCGATCGTCGCCAATATGCGCGTCGTGCGCATAGAACGGACGGCTGGGCGGAATCGGTAGTCACAGTCGGCAGGGAATCAGTGGCCGTCGTACGGGCGGTCACCCTTAGTCGTCGAGGGCGTCTCTTCGGCATCGTGGGCAAAGCGAGGTGTTGAGTAACTGCCGTCGAAAGACGGTGTGCTACTGAGCGGAGCTCTGGAGCGCGCGGAGTGCGCGGGGTGTGTGTGCACGGCGATGATGACAAGGCCAACGGACTACGTCCGCACTCCAAAAGTCGTTCCATACGACAGGCCAAGAATCGTGTGCGTGGGACACACGATTATACTGAGCCCGCACGCGTTGGAAAAAAAAAGTATTTTTCATACTAGTTTTGAAAGTGAATGAAATAAAAGTCATCTTTGATGATTGGTTTACATACGATAAATAAGTTTTCTTTATTTACATGCTTTTACAACCTTACTGTGCTTCTACATATTTGCTTATTAGTCTTTTTCGTTCAATTTTTTTTGCCGAATTGACTAGGAAAAGGACCGCAAATGTCAGTATCGGTGAGTATCGGTATTGGTCGGTATCGGATGAGCACATGCCAAACCGTATCGGTATCGGCTATATCGGATTAGTATCGACCGATATTGCCAACTATGCTTATGCTTGCACTCCTCAATTTTTGGGTTATTTAGGTTGATTGCTGGCCTTTCCTAAGGTTGTCGCAGGATTGAACAAACGTAGTCTAGGTCCGCCACACCTTACCAAAGCTGTTTATACTTATTTTTTGAAAAGTAGTACACAATTGTGCTTGGTAAAAGCTGCTTCGACTTGTATTCTTCGATAACTGCCACTTTTACTGGGCTTCTATTGGAAGCAGGGAGGGGTTTATTTCAAAAGCTGTTTCAACTTATCATGCATTTTCTTATTAGAAATATAATATATATTTTTCTGAAATTTTCACCCATACCTTAACATTTCTGTTAACACATGTTTTTCAATGAATATATTCCTCCACAGCTTGTAACAGCAACATACACAACAGCTTCAGAAGCATTACAAAACTGACCATAGTCTTGTGCAAGGCTCAATCTCCAGGGATCTGAAATTTCTCTTCCATTACACAACACATTAAAAACCAGGTCATTCATTATTCAATTGCAATTAATGCATTATAAGAAGTATAGATTTTTGAGGGTTTTTTTTAGAGGTACAAAATTTACAATAAGTTAGAGCTTAATTTGATATCTATAAACCACGTTTTCATGCCTTCATTCTATGGTGTCCATGCATTTTCTGTTGCAATATTTCTCTTCATTGGTTCTATATTTGTAAGCTCGTCTAAAGTACTTCAATTGTTCCAAAAGCAAAGGATTGTTACTTATACACCAAGAGTTGGAGCTTAATTCCATGTATATAAACCAAGGTTCACAATATCGGTATCGGACTATTCCTATGAGTATTGGTATCAGCAATATCGGTAGTATCGGCGGTATCGTATCGGAGTATCGGACATTGGTATCAGAAAACAAATAATTATTAATAAATTATTTACATTTAAAAACATATATTTTATACATTTAGGCATAATTTTAAGTATTTTCAGTGTTATTTCTTAGTAGTTTTGAAATTAAATGAAATAGTAGTCACCCTTACCGATTGGTTTACATACAATAGGTGATTTTCTTCACACACACACACACACAATAGATGTGATTTTCTTCTTTTACATGCTTCTACAACCTTGTTATGTTTTAAACCCTTGTTGATTTGTATTTTTTGTTTAATTTTCTTTGCCGCATTGACAGAACAAAGACCCCCAATGTCGGTATCGGTCAATATTTGGTATCGGTCGGTATCGGATCGGAACATGCCAAACCGTATCGGTATCGGCCGTATCGGATCGGTATCGGCCGATACTTTAAACCATGATATAAACCATGTCTTGTGAAGTTTCATGGACATTAACTTTCCTGCAGCAAAAATGGTCCTGAAGGTGCCAGTGAACGATGCAAAGAAGCGTTCAAAAGCCATGAAAGAAGCTGCTACTATGTCCGGTAATTACTCAAAACCCATATTACCCATATTACAAAATCTTCTTCGTAAACCTATGCTGCACATAGGATACGACACGACATAGACACGGCGACAGAGACACAACATTGATTTTGTGCATGTCCTAGTGTCATAAACATTTCCACATCTTCCGTACGTTCTTGTCTAAAAGTTGCACTCTCTGCTTAAGTTTCTGTTGACAGAAGAGTTTAATGTTCAGGTTTTGTATCAGTACAACTAGAAGGAGACCACATGGTGGTGGTGGGAGATGGAATGGATGCAGTCGAGTTGGTAGCCAGGCTCAGGAAGCGGGTCGGACACACAGAGCTGGTTAGCATATATGTTGGATTGTTGGGTCCCGGTCAAGACTTGTTCCTTGATGCGTGATGAATTGCATATATGTTTGATTATGTTTGAGGATTCCTATCCAGCACGGATCCTAGCTAATTCCTTGCTTTCTATTTGGATTTGGATTTGGATTTGTCTGTTAAGTGTAGAACTGTGCAGAAGGGAGTCTTTAGTTCGCTCTGTGAATATACTTAGGCCTCGTTTGGTACTACGCGGAAAGGAAATCAATTTTTTACTTTTTCTTTTTCTTTGGAAAAATTGTAATAATTATTATTATTTTTTTTCCGGTGTTTGGAAAGGTACAACAAAATTAAAAGAAAAATGAACCATTGGAGGTGGTGAAGTGAATCTATAGGATAAGTAGGGAGCTATTCTTCTCCTATTTTTTTACTGTTCATTTTCTTTGGCATCCAACACAGAAAATTAATAATTTTTTTACTCTGTTCTGATTCCGCAAACCAAATGTGGGTACCATAGTCTCGTAACACTCAAAATTCGACAATATTATTGCAGACTAAAGAGCACACAATTTTATGTGGCTTGTTGTGAAGTCTAATCTGGCGGCTGGAAAAGTCTTTTTGTGATATAAACAGTGGAGATGTACGAGTGTAGTGTTGCCAATGACATGCCATACCAACAACCAAGGGACCCCCAAAGATCATACTCTTATTTGTTACAGAATCTCCTTCCCTCTTCCACTCTGCCATAAAAAAAATGTATATACATTTGTACATTTGATTTAAGGGTTATTTATATTGACATTTCCTATATTTTCTGTTTATTATACAAATTTTTTCTTAATTTAAAAATAAATATACCGACACCTCCCTATATTTTGTGTTAAATACGCGGACCATTCCTAAGTTTTATAATTTATATAAAAGATTTTATACCGAGCACCCTTACTTTTGAAAAAATTATATAAAAGACAGGAAACGTCAGTGTATTTATTTTACAAATATAAACAAAACATAAAAAAATATCAGTGTAAATAACCCTTGATTTAAGCACATCAAAGTGCTTCAGTTCTTCAGAAAGGCAAATGACTGTTATTTCTCCGTCAGGACGGAAGTGTGAGCTACTTAAGAAGGACATCTATTCTGTGAAGATTCATGAACCCAAGTTCTTGAAGCAGAAATGGTTTTGAACGTATCCAATGGCACCGGTGTAACATAATACATTAATACGCTTCCGTGGTTCGATCCACTGATCCTCCATTATCTAGCCAGCGCATTGATGTCTTTTCTTACTGACCACAAGAGTCACCGGGTTCGACAATTTGAACAATATACTTAGTAGTGCTTTATTTTTATTTTTAATCAAAAGTATACTTAATATGTAGGACCTATACGCGGAGTGTGTAAATAGAAGCATACAAAGTCATCTAGAAGAAGTCCTCGATAGAAGTCTTCGTGTCACATAGACGTAGTCTACAACACCTGGAAGAGAGGAAAAGAGGGTGGACAAGTCTTCATTTCATATTTCTGCTGCCGGTGGTGAAGGAGTGGAAGGAGGTTTAGAAGGCTCCGTCGCCAATGCCGAAGTCGCCGTCGCGGTCGTCGTCATCGTTGTCATCCTGGCCGCTGCTTTCGCCTCGGCGGCCACGTTGTCCCAGCTCCAGTCAGACGTCGCACACTTCGTCTCCCCCCTCTTCGTTGGCTCCTTCACCGGCCCGGTCGTCGTTCCTAGGTTGGTACTCCAAACCACTTCGTCTTTCTTTCGGAACAAAGCGTTATTAACTACTTGATGGTGTATGAGTAGTAGTTAAGCGAAGGGCAGTAGAGCCGATATATATAATATTGCTTGGATTGGAGAGAGAGCTAAGTGGGGTGTGTTTAATAACTATTTTTTGGATTAGAGGTTATTAGTAAGAGGTGGATCAATAAAAATGTAATAATTACCAAAATACATTATATCATAAAATTAAATTTTATTGGAATTTTAATTAGAACTTGTCAAAATATCTTCACAAATGAATAAGCTACGGAACAGCACGTTGAAAGTAAGAACAAATAAAGAAAAGAAAAAAGTCCTGATATTTTAATGATAAATACGGAATATTTATGACTTTTTGAACAAAATCTCTCATCAATTCTACCCGTTAACCCTCCGATTTGGGGGATAAAAAAAAATAAACAAAAGAGGGTTAAACAAATCCTCACTTAATCCTCTATAATCTTTCCTCCTAAACTTTCACTCTCAACCCAAGCATAATTTTATTTTTCCATACTTTACTTTTTTTTTACTTAAGTATCTTAACCATCAATCCAAATAGACCCTAAGAGAACTAAGAGTTATTCCTTCTTTCTTAATTTGATGTTTGGAACTATACAAGCAATGCCCTCAAAATCTTTTTACAAACGACAACTATACCATTCAAATCTTGCTAATTTTCGAATAAGTATCTCAATAGTTTAGAATATTTACCTGTATAATGTTAAAATATATAGCATCGAGTTGAAAATTTTATACATAAATACAGTGACCTTTCTATGTTTCATGAATATTACATAGATTATTACTATTCCGAAAATAATTACACTGGCCGACCCTCTTCGTTATAAATTTTATAAAACAGAGGAGTTGTATGTTATAATTTCTATAGAAAATATAAGTGTAAAACATAGAATAATTAACGCAATTAGACCTCTTTAAATAGTTGAAAGTATTTATTTGAAAAATTATTTTACCACTTCTTTCTCAGATAGTCGAACTCAAAACTTATTAAATTATAATCATCTTACCATATTCTTTATGTCCAACAAACAACACTCCGCCGTCCACAAGCATTACCAACTTCACCTCCTCCCTTTTTGGTTGTTTCTTCCTGCTCAAATCCAACTTAATCGACAAGTAGCGTACACATTGTGGTGAAGTGAAACGAAGTAAAAAAAATTAAAAAATTTCGTTTTGATGCTTTGAAGAAGTGAAGTTTAGAAGTGAAAAATCCTGAAGTTTGAAAATTTGATGATTGTTGAAGTAGGTTGGAGAATGTAACTTTTTGTAGTTATTAGAATTTGAAAAGTAGAGGGAAAGTGAAAAATCCAACCAAACGTGCAAAGTGGAAATGAGGATTTGTCACTTTCGTGATCCATTTCGGAGAAAAAAAATTTAATTTCAAAACTTAGGTTTGTGACGGACAAGATTTATTGTTGCAAATTTTCCAATCAAATAGTCCCAAATTCGAATTTAGACTATTTCATGTCCTCAAATTCGCGAACCAAACGGTCCCTTAATTCCATTCTCTTAGCATACCCACCGGCATCCTCTCGTGATCTTTCTCGAGTCCAATACACCCAAGTACATCTTAGTGACAAAAACGTCCTCCATTTAGTATATACAATATTAACATTAAAGTTAGGTTACTTTTAACTCGGACAAAAGCTAACCTAAGAGATGGACCGGGGGGGGGAGGGGGACCGGGACCGCACGCGCACGTCCGGAGGGGGGGGGGGGGGGACCGCACGCGCACGTCCGGAAAACCCGCCCCCCTCCTCCAATAATTTGACGACACGTAACCTGTAGACCAGGACCGCGATCTAGATCCGCGGGCCACCTAACAGCACTCTAAAGGATATCCTTTCAAATAACATAACTCAGAAAACTTATGTTAGAATAGGAAAGATTTGAGGGCCTTGTATCATTTTTTTTTTTGTTCATTTAATGTATTATTTGATCCTTAGAAACCAACTTTAGAAAGTTAATCAGCAAAATTCGAAGATGAGTCCATTGAGTTCCATCTCAAATGTTCAAAAATACACTCATGAAAACCAGAGGATATATATCTTCCACTGTATTACGAGGCTTCAAAACGGTTCAAAAGTGAGCCGTCTAAGTCGTCATTATATCATGGTCCATTTTATTTTTTTAAAAAAAATTATGTAAACAAAAGTTGAAAAAAGTTTGAAATTATTATATATATTCAACATAGGGAATAAAACTCAACCAAACAAGAAGAATACATCACACCTTAACCATGTGAGTTAGAAGAAATATTTGACTATAATTAAATAATGTTCTTATTATATATTATTTTGCACGTGCATTAATATGAGCCATAGGCTCATTGTTTTTATACAAGAAGTGGACCAATAGATATGGACTCATACATGCCATGTAGTACACTTAATTTCTATTTGTCCGCATGTACGTGCATGACTCATATCCTGTTTATCCATAAGAATATGGGCTTATGACTCATATCTTGATCTTTCCTGAATTAGCAATCGTTGTATTGTCTTTTTTTAACTATTCATATTAGATCAAAATCTCGTAAATTTTTTGGATAGTTCAATAGTCTAATTGATGTTTCAAAAAAGATAATCCAACAACTGTTATTTCGAAAAACATTCAAAAAATATTTAAGAGCGAGAAGAATCCTCAAATATGCATATATTGGACACGGTTGTGTCTACGGAGTTGGGGTCGAATCCGTCATTTCCTCCGTCTAAGATTTGGACTTTGACTTTGCTACGGTAGTTAAATTTTGTCTTCATAGCTGTGTTTGTCTCCGCTTTTTTTTTTTAAATTGATTACATTACAATTACGATTATATACCAAACGGGGTCTTAATCTGTTTCGGAATTCGCCTTGAGTCAGGATCACTGACTCTATTTACATGTCCATATCCTTACTTGAAATGTGGTTTACATCATTACATGTAACTCGTAAAACCACTACTTTACATTAATTCATGTATAAGCAAGTTGTTAGTAAAAATAGTTCCAATTCTGTATGTAGACTCTGAAATTAAAATAAAAATAAAATAATTAAATGATACCGAGATTTGAACTTGGTTCAATGTCTTTAAGACAATATTCGTCCCGCACTGGTGCTTACGTTTTAATGGCGATTAGTCTTCTAGGATACAACGGTTCTTCCCTTCTGTAGTATCACTTCACCGTAGGAATTCGTCAAAGCAATAATGGTAGTCCCTCTCTCTCTTAAACGTAATACTAGATGATGGTTCATTCAAGCACTTGTACCTTTATAGAAATAAAGATACACGATGGAAAGGACACGCCTTTCCAATAAATAGATTCGTACACGTTTCCAGAAATTCACTCCCACAGGTTCGTTGATAGAAAATAATTAATATTACTATATTACAAATATACATTCACTTTTTTTTTTCCAACACAAGCTCCATCTAATTAAATTCCTTTATTCCGAAAGCAAATGATTGATGGAAAATGTATGGATCATTGTGCTTAATTCCTCTCGGTGTGATCTACCAATTACAAGTTTACTCGGTGCATGATGTTTTCGCAAACTTACTTACATTTGTTCAATTCCTTCCAGCGAAATTGGTTTCCAAGGCGTCTTGTTGCTGGTAATAACTCCAAACACATTACTTACCGATCCAATCTTCTTCTTATAAATTAGGGATATTTTAGTAAATATTTCCGTTCAAATTATTGAAACTAGCCTATATTTCGACTTTAAAAAAAATAGTAAATGCTCTCATTCCTTTGTATGAAACAAATAACATTTTAAGATATAGTCCTGCTATTTAATCAAAATTTTGACTGATGTACAAAGAAATGAGAGCATTTGTTAGTTTTTTTTTAATAAATGGAGGTATATGCTAGTTTTTATATTTTGAATAGAGACATTTACTAAAATATCTATGTGAGGTTCTAATAAATAAATTAATTAATTAAACTGATGTATCAGGTGTTGTGTTGGTGCGACTACAAGGGGACCCGATAGTCGTGATCGGAGATGGGATGTACGCAGGCCGATTATTAGTCGCGCTTCGGAGGCGGATAACAAGGGAGCTACACTTGTCCCTCCTAGTCGTCGAGCAAAAGTGGATTAATTTTCTTTAAAGCTTCCATATATATATATATATATGCACGCACGCTTATACATTACACGTGTTTTATAGATTATTATTATAAAGACAAAAAATAGCTGTTGTAATTAATTTAATTTTTAATAAAGCTACCTAGAAAGAATAAAAAAGTATTAATTATTCTAAATTAATTATTATATTAGTAATATTATATTATTATATATATATTATTTTATATTTGTATGTAATATTAGATAATTTATGTAATCACCTAACTACTCATGTTAACTTAATGAATAATTTTAATTAGTAAACATATACAAAAAAAATATTTAAAAATAAAAGTTTTATCGTAAAATTGAAAATTTTCTTATTACGTAGTAGTATTAGTAGTATATATAGTATAGATGTTAATGCTACTAGTTTGGTGCATTTTATGTTTTGAACAGTGGACATTGTAGAAAAATTGAACGCTTTTTGTTGCGTCGCACACTTTTAGGAGAAAAAAGATCAACTCGTTTGCGTTTTGACAAGGATTTGCCTGCAGTCGTTTTAGGGGATCCACTATTCGTCTTAGTGAATAAAAAATTATGTTAGTGAATAAAAAATTATGTTAGTCGTTTTAGGGTGTGTTTGATCCAACCTTTTTTCCTATGAAAAATATTTTTATTACAATTTTTTTTATCAATTACAGTGTTTGATAACGTATATTTTTCATGAAATTATTTTTCAAAAATTTGTCATTTTCTATATTTTTTTTTTTTAAATGGTGGAAGATAAAACTATAGTCCGGCCCATAGAAAAATATTGATTTTGATGAGAAATAACGACAATTAAACACCCAAATTAATTTCCTAAAAAAGTTTCCATTAATTTTTTTTTCTAGTAAAATAATTTCGTATAATTAATTTATTTTACATATATTCTCAACCTTGTAATCAAATACACCCTAAGTTATTATATATTTTTGGCTTAATTGCACTTTGATACCCTCAACTATTCCGCGTTTTCAAGTTGATACCTCAACATTTTTTTTCAACTTGATACCCTAAATTTTTTTTGGACAATAATGCCATTACCCAAAAATTAAAACTACCACTCAACCCCTCCCCCCCTCCCCTCCCCTCCTCCAGCCCCCCTTCCGGCCACCACCCCCGCCCCTATCCCCGCCGCCCCGACCGCACCTTCCGCCCGCACCCCCCCCACCTCCCGCCCCGACCGCACCCTCCCCCTCCGCCCCCCAACCCCCCCCCCCCCCCCCCCCCCCCCCCCCCCCCCCCCCCCCCGCGTTCCCCTCCACCCTTCGGCCACCCGCACCCCACCCCCTCCCTCTTCTGCTGCCCTCCTTTTCCGACTCCACCATCGCCGAAGAGGGGGGGGGGGGGTCGCCGCCGCGGGAGGGGAGGGGAGGTGGTCGCCGGAGTGGGGGGGGGGGGGGGGGGGGGGTGTGGAGGGGGGGGGGGGAAGGGGAAAGGAAAGGGATAAGGACATTTTGGAAATTTTTAAAAATTTAGGTATCAAGTTGAAAAAAAAAATAGTTTAGGTATTAAGTTGTTGAGTAAAAAAGTTTATGGTATCAGCTTAAAAAAGTGAAATAGTTGAGGGTATCAAAGTACAATTTAGCCTATATTTTTTTTTTAGTATTTCAAGCTTAATTTCTTTTGTACGGGCCTCATGTGGGAAGTGTGTCCTCATTTCTTTTATACTATTATTGTCTCATATAATGAATTTTAAATCTAGAATGGGTTCGGATAGACGTACATTAGCGATTTGAATCCAACCTATTCAATAAACGACAGAACGACTAAAATCAGTTCTATAAAACCCTCAACTCTGAACCCAATCTATTCATTAAGTAGGTTAGACCTTCTCGACCTGTTTAAGAGATATTCAGTAATATAATCTCACATAATTTAATATTATAGTTTAGATTTTTAAATTATTTAATAATAGTATTTGGGTTTTCAAATTATTTTTTGCTAATCTACGTGAATAATAATTTAAAGATCTAAATGCTAATAATTTTAAAATTCAAATCCATATAATATATGAGATTCTATTACTAAATAACCCACGTGTTTATGTCCGTTTGACCTAAGCCAGTATAAGAAAATGGTCGAGTCCAATGGTTCGTCCCCACACTTACAAATTCTCTCCCAACGCAATGTAGTAAACTAGTATTTTTTTTATTTTTTATTTTTTAATTTATTTATTATACGGAAAGCTTTTACATTACCTCCTCCTTTCTGTTCTGGTTAATGCTAAGATCACATCACAATGGATTAGGGGATATCATTATTTTTGCAGTCCAAGACTATCAAATTTTAACAATTTTGTATGAAATCTATCAAAATTTTGACATTCATATACATATCATAGACTCTTAATTTACATGACCGTTAAAATTTTAGCAGTACAAAACTCTAAAAAAATTGTCAGTCCTAAGTACAACAAAAATTGTTAAAATTTCTACAATTCTGATTATATACATAACTGTAAAAAATGATTACAACTCTGCAGAAAGCTCACATTCCTACATCTTTTTTCCTTACAAGTTGACTAAAAAATTATTTTTTTAAGAAATATTTTAACAAATATCCTATTCAAAATATAAAAAATTTAGACCGAACAGTCAAAATCTCGATTAAAATAATAAAGATATATTTTAAATTTTTAACCGCTTTGTACAAAAAATAAAAGTATTTCTTAGTTTTTTAAAATAGTAAAAATATATATATTACTTTCCATATTTTGAAGGGTAATATTTGCTAAAATATTCCTATTTCTTATCCCTTTGCCTCGTTTAGTTCACAGATAGGAAAGGAAAGAAAATCGATTCTTTGCTCTTTATTTTTCTTTATTGATCATTTGGATGAAGTTTTTTGTATTTCTATGAATCCATTTTCTATTCATTTTTCATGGAAAATGAATTCAATATTTTCATGCCCATTTTTGATATTTGGTTAGGTTGAGAATATGTAGTCCAAATTTTTTAATTTTTTCGTTTTCATGTTTGGTTCTCACGAGGATAGGAATCTTAATTTGTTTAGTTTTCCATAAATACTCTTTCATTAATTTTATGATGCTAATATTACCTAAATTTACATGTTTGGGATAGAAGTTTAATTTTTAAAAGTAAAGGGAGGATATTATCGTCCAAAAAAATCAAACAACATACCTAGGAAAACAAAACTATTTCTAAGGGAGAGCTTGGGAGTAGCTTTCCCACATAAATAGAAATATGAAGTCCCTCATAATCCTCCCTAATTCCCAATCCTCGATATGCCAAACATGGGTAAGAAATTCAAAATATATTCTCAACTCTCCAAAACTTGAAGCAAACGCCCTCTTAGGAAATTGTAATTTTAATCAATTTTCTTTTCGGTGTTTGAAAATGTCAAAAAAATTGGAAGAGCATGTGAATCCGAAAAGAAAAGTGAATTCTTGGGTTGGTGGAGGGAACCATTTTTTTTGGGTATCAATTTCATTTCTTACTTATTTGTTTTAGCATTCAAACCATAAGTAAAGAGTTGACTTTCTTTTTTTTCAAAGGCAAATTCTATAGGCACTAAATTTTTTTTTTTTTTTTTCAAAGGCAAATTCTATAGACACTCCACATTTTATTTTATGACAGTCCTTACTTCAGAACAATCCAACTTGGTGAAATTTTTATTCAGGACGGTCCCAATTTTACTTTGGGCTGTCCAACCTCCCTTTAGGATTGCCAACTTTGTTGGTAGTACAAATTCAAACTATCCAAATCTTTTAGGACTGCCAACAAAGAGTGGACAATTCTAACATAAAGTAGGACTGTCACCAACAAAGTTGACAGTCCAAATTTAAATATGTGGACTGACCTCATGTAAAAAAATTGAAGTGATAAACTTGTAAATAAATTAGAAAAAGTTGGACTGTTCCTAAGTAAAACTTGAGGTAATTTGGCTTTTTCAAATATGACCTAAAACGTCACAGAAAGGGTCGGCTCTGGGATCTCCTCTATAGGGCAACCCTTTAGGCCATTTAGTTTTCTTAGAACCGGTCCAACGAAAATTCAAATTAAATATTTATCTTTTAATAAGGATAAAAGACAATAAAAATTAGCTCCGACTAAGACAACCCAAACTGTGGGGCCGGCCCTGAAGCCAAGTAATTCCGATTAGGAGAATGAGCAGCTGTCACCTTCCTTGGAAGCCAACAAATTCCGATTAGGGGAATGAGAGCAGCTGTCACTTTCCTTGGAAGCCAACAAATCCCTGCGTCTCTCTATAGACAATTACATGTCCGTCCCCACTCTCTCTTGCAAGCGCCGCGTACGTCTCTCTCTCTCTCTCACACGCACATCATAAAATAATATTTTCTCAAAATTAGAAAGCATCCAAATCCGAACCCTCTCTTTTTTCTCATCTTTCCTTTCCAAGGAGTCGGAGAGAAATTGGGAGAGTTTGTTAAAGCGAGAGCCGTCTGCTTTTGTCACTCCTCTCCTCTCCTCTCCTCTTCCTTCTCTTTGGTACTCTTTGGGAAGGAAACAAAATGGGAGGAAGGAAAAAGTTAAGGGAAAAGTGAGAAGAAAATTTTAAATGATGGTGTTTGTAAAGGAGGAAAAAAAATGGGAGAAAAAAATTTGAGAGGAAAAAGTAGGTGGGTCCCACCAAAAAATTTTCCTCCCAAAAGTGGGAGGAAAATGGAGAGAGATGAGAGGAATTTGAGTGAATTTAACCCACCACCCCTCAAAAAGTTAATATTAAATTATCATTTGAGAATACCAAGGAGAAAATAGTAATTGTACCTCTATCCATAAACAAATAAAAAATCGTTTTTAAACTTTTCCTTCCCTTACTTTTTGTCCATCCAAACAAAGGAAGAAAAAATTAACTTTACTTTCATTTTTCTCTCCTCCATTTTCTTTTCCCTCAAATTTTCCTCTCCCTCTCCACAAATGTTCCCAAAAACAGGGTTAAAGAAAAATAGAAAAAACAAGGGTTACAATTTGATGGATGGACCCTTGTGGTTGGTACCAACTCAACTTTCACTTTTCTGTGGATAACCATAACTATTTGATTCTCTCTCCAAACTCCAAAAGTCCAGTGCTGATGGATGGATGTTCACATCCCCACTCCTTAAATACGAGTCCCGTCCCCCCACTTCCCTGATCTGGAGGCTTTCCCATTTCCATTTCCCGGAAGTGGACCCAAGGCAAGGCGCTCTCTCAACTTGGTACTACTACTACTACTACTGATCAGCTCCTCACTCTATTTTTTTTTTTAAATCTTGATTGATTTGGGAATATATTCTTGTGATTACTAGACTGATGGGTCTGCTTGGTAACGGTGTTTTCACCTGTTCTGGAGTGTTTTTTGAACCGGACCCATGCTGGTTAATTTTTTTTAGGCATTGGTTTTGATCGGCTCAAAAACTCTCCGAAATCGGTGTAATTTAATTTTGGATGGCTTTATAAACACCTCCACTCGAGTGGGTTTTGAGTAGTTTTATTATTTTATTCCATTTATATCCTCACAAAAAGTATATAATTTTAACTACTAATATCCTTCCCTATTTAATTTTAGGGTCCGACTATTGACACCCCATGTATTTCTAAGGACACCCCAATTTCTAAGTACACCCCACATATAGTTGATTAAGCTTATGAAAATACTAAGTACACCCCAACATTTGACAAAAATACCCTTACCTATTCTACACCCCCATTTGCAAGTGTTCTAAGTACACCCCTAAAATTCCACTCCACTCTCCTCCCTCACAAAACCCTAACATTCAATCTCCTCCCTCACAAAACCCTAACATTCACTCTCCTCCACTCTCCAGTCGCTGCCCGGTCGCCTCCCCTTCGTCGAAGAGTTCTCCCTTGTTCGGCTTCGCAATGGATAGAGGAAAACAAGTTCAATCGGAAGGTAAATTTTCGCAAATCGACATGTAGATGAGTAATTTTGTTCGAAATTAGTATCTATCTTCGTTTAGGATCTCTGTGTATGTTTCGAAACCGATCGATTGTGACAACAACGAGACAATCGATCGCATTTTTTTTTGGAATTCGCGGCACTGTTCGACCCTGGTCGGTCGGGCGAGAAGGAACTGTTCGACCTGTAATGGTCGAACAGTTTGCAACTGTTCGACCTGTTGTGGTCGAACAGTTTGCGATTGTTCGACCTGTTGTGGTCGAACAGTATGTGGTTGTCCGACATGTATTGGTCGAACAGTACATTTTTAAGGCAAAACATATATTTTCTTCTTAATGTATGGTTGTTGATTAAATATGCAGGAAACACTAGGCGGAGGGAAGCCACTCATGCTTCTGCTAGGAGACGTCGTGCCGAAGAACAAGAACGTGCACGTCTTGAAGAACAAGAACGTGCACGTCTTGAAGAAGCTACGGTCGTTGCTCCGACTCAACCGACCGGCCAATTAGATGAAGAAGAAGGCCACGCAGACGAAGAGCGGCGCACAGATGAAGAAGAGGAAGAAGACCCTGATATTTTGACGGGCCCTTGTCCCGGTGGACCTGAGGATCCCCGACTTATTCCAAGTTTCAAAACTCATGTGGCGTACGAGATTTGGAACGGAATTGAGAGGCCCGTCTTGAGGTGTTGGTGCCACACAACCAAGATGGATACATGGAATTTAGAGGGCAATATAAGCGAGTTGCTTCGGAACTCTCGAGTTGCGAAATTAAGGTCGGTTTCGTACAAGACGCCAAATAAGAATCTAATTTGTGTGTTTCTCGAGCGTTGGCAACCAGAGACTAACACTTTCCACATGCCATTCGGTGAGATGACAATTACGCTGGACGATGTTTTTTGTCTCATCGGGCTTCCGGTCAGTGGGCTACCAGTGGTTGAACCATTGTCAGCAAGGGGACGGGAGGAGCCAAAGAAGATGATTAATAGGTTGTTGGGGGTGTCAGAAAGGGATGCACATACTGAGCTTCTGGGCCAGAGAGGTAGCTCGGTCCGGATGGAGTGGCTCCGGTCTGAATTTGAGTCAGATGTCAGTAGCACGGATAATGTGAAAAGAAGGCGTGCTGTCCGTGCCTATTTATGGTTCGTACTTGGATGCACTATATTTTCTGACAAAAGTGGGACACGTGTTGATACAAAAGTTCTCAGCCTTTTAGAGAATTTGAACAACGTCAATGACTATGCCTGGGGAGCTGCTGCTTTAGCTTTCTTATACCGACAGCTTGGAGTAGCCTCTCGGAGTGGGGTCCGCCAAATATGTGGATACTTGACTTTACTGGAGGTATCTATATCTCATCCCGTGATATGCATTTTTTTAATGTTATACAACGACCAATATGCATCATATTTTCGTATTGTAGGCATGGATATTCGAGTATTTTCCCTTCACGAGGCCTACACATAACGTCAACTATCAGATGGGGGACCCACTTGCTATGAGGTGGGCCAATAGACCCCATTCTGGACCAGGTACCAACATGGTCTCATCCATCAGAGAGACATTGGACAATCTTCAAGTCCACAATGTAAGTGTTAATTTATACATTTACTCGTAACTTTTGTTATACCCATAACTAAATGTTTCAATTTATGATGTAGGTGAATTGGACTCCCTACCACGGAATGAGGAACAGTTTTCCTCGCGACGACGTGACTTTCTTTCATGGATGTATACGTGCCTTCGACATTGTAGAGCCGTATCATCCCGACCGTGTCCTTCGGCAATTTGGGCTACGACAAAAAATTCCTTACGATCCTTTGTTTCCAAGTGAGGTCCGTCGGGGAAGCACGAGCCAGCAGTACAAGCTGGCGTTCAATGTTCTAGGAGGCTACTTCCAATACTGGCGCAGCCATGTACTGGCTCCCGAAGCCCGTGGGAGAGCTGCCAACCCTGCATGGGAGTGTACAGATGATTATATGGTTTGGTATATGAAGTTTTCACACCCTATCGTCCAAAATCCAGATAACGTCTCTAGCGCCGCTGGTACTACATCTACCCAGACTGGGCCAGACCCATGGGCCATGATCGAAAATGCATTGGAATATCTACAGGGTCCGACTATTGACACCCCACCCATTTCTAAGGACACCCCATTAAAAAAAAAAAAAAAATTCCTTATTCCTATTCTACCCTCCCCTACTAAGCACACCCCATCCCTCCCTCTTCCTCCTCCTCCTCCTCCTCCTCCTCCCCCCTGGCTCCTCCGACCCCCCCTCCTCCTCCTCCTCCTCCCTGACTCCTCCTCCGAACCCCCCCATCCTCCTCCTCCTCCGAACCCCCCTCCTCCTCCTCCTCCTCCTCCCCGACTCCTCCTCCTCCGAACCCCCCTCCTCCTCCCCGACTCCTCCTCCGACCCCCCCTCCCCCGGACCCACCTCCTCCTCCTCCGACCCCCCCTCATCCCGACCCGCCTCCTCCTCCTCCTCCCCCTCTCCGATTCCCGACGACCGCGACCGAAAAAAAAAATTGAAAAAAAATTTGGGCACAGTAGGTTCGACCTGTACTGGTCGAACGGACAAGGTCTGTTCGACCTGTATTGGTCGAACATGTCAAGACATGTTCGACCAATACTTGTCGAACAGACCTTGTCTGTTCGACCAGTATTTGTCGAGCGCATCGCGATTTTTTTTTTGGGTGTACTAAGAAAACGTTTGGGGGTATATTGGTCTTTTAACATGTTTTTTAATTTTTTTGGGGTGTCCTTAGAAATGGGTGGGGTGCCAATAGTCGCACCCATATCTACAACCGGCGTACCAGCGATTGATGGACAGTCAAGAGCCACTAGACCCGTCGATCGTCGAGTCAACCATAATTGGCGCATATGGCGCACTAAAGCTCCAGCCCCAAGATCAACCTGAGTCTTCTAGTCGTAGGCGTCGTCGTAGATCGTAGACTATGACTACAACCAACATTGACTTTGTTATCATGTTGATTTTTGATGTGGTTTTTGTTATTTTGTGGTTGTTTAGAAAAATTGTGGTGAATCTTGATGTTACTTTGAAATTCTTGCCAAAAGTTGAAGGTTAAATTTGGTGAAATTCTTGGTAAAAGTTGGTTGCTAAATGTGGCTTGGACTGTGTGGTGAAATTCTTGCTAAAAGTAACTGCTGAAAGTCCACACTAGTTGGTTGCTAAATGTGGCATGGATTTTGTGGTGAAATTCTTGCTTGAACTAGGTTTTTTTTTACTGGAAATGTGATGTTCGACCACAATTTGTCGTGCAGGTACGTGCTGTTCGGCCATTACAGGTCGAACATTTGCATACTGTTCGGCTATTGCAGGTCGAACAGTTTGCAAGTGTTCGACCTGTTGTGGTCGAACAGTATGTATCTGGACGACAAATTGTGGTCGAACAGTACATTTTCAGTCAAAAAAAAACAAGTTCAAGCCCATTTCAATTGCAAAAACTGTAACATACACAATACATCATTTTTGTTGGTACAAATAATGATAGTTCAAGAAACCAATACATCACAACGTTTGTTACGAATACATCATTTTTTGGAAACAAAACCATGATAGTTCAAGAACCAATACATCACAACTTTTGGGTACAAATACATCAACTTTTGGGTACAAATACATGTTAGTTCAAGAACCAATACATCACAACGTCTGTTACTAATACATCAATTTTTGGGTACAAATACATGATAGTTCAAGGAACCAATACATCACAACTTTTGTTATCAATACAATTAATCGTCCTCGCTAATCGGCCAAAGTCTCAACATGTGAGCTACTGGAAGGAACAATTTCCTTATACTTTTCGATCCGTTCTTTGTAGATATCCTCCCAACCGGATGCACATGGAAGACGCAGAATAGACCACCTGGTGATAATGGATGGTAGCGGTGCGTCTTCGGCCAAATTTACCTGCATACAATTAATAACATGTCACTATAAGTTACGTTAACAAATGATTTACCAAGATGAAATGATGTTCGTACTAAAAATTACCAAGATGAAATGATTTTCGTTAACAAATGCCATGCATACAAGCTGAGGAAGTGTTGGAACTTCAGTCCTCATAGGTAGAAACAACGAGGAACCGTTCTTGTGCATGTGGACGATGGCCATATTGTAGGCCGACGCCGCCAAGTAGTACATATCTGGGTATGACCACCAGTACTTACTGTCATAAATGGGTGTTGTAAAATAATTCAAAGCTGCTCGTACATCTTCGGGAGACCCCTTAAGCAAGTTACATCTGGCGTATAAATCTCCCAAGTTTGTTACTTCTTGAATCAGGTCAGTACGAACTTTCGGCCAGGATTCCTCCCCCAACCCAAGTGCATGGGCTATGCATCGAAAACCACAATGTCCATCCCCTAGTACATTTTTCGTCCCCAACACATAGGGATGGAAATGAGATGGAACTTGTTGTATGTATGCAAAATCGGAGTCGTTGCGTGATGACTTGCGTTGGACCGGATCCTTTTTCCTTCGGATGGAAGAAAACATTGGTTTTGCCGAAGGGTGAGCACCGACAATGATAGTTTCATCCAAAGGAGAACAACTATCGTGAGCAGACTCTACAATTTCGAATTTGCTTGGGTTCCGTTTCGTCGAATTTGCATGGCGGATTTTCGTTTTGCTTGGCCTACCACGAGCTCGTTTGTGGACCACCGGTTCAAGCAACGAAGATGTTGAAGGAACAACTATCTCCCGAAGTTTTTTCAGCAACAACAACCTTTGAGAATCGGTAGCCGCCTCAAAATTAGAATTAATATCAGTCATGGTCTCCACCCATCGGCTTCGGATATCTTCATCAGCTACACTGTCTGTTTTGTAGGGTTCAGAATCCAACTTCCGCCAAAATCTGTCAACCATATCGAGCTGAATTACCTGACCATCCCGATTCAACTGTGCAAGTTCATGTGCACAAGGTAACCCGCAAGTCCTCCGTAACACACAACCACAAAGGAGAGGATCTACTCCGGTAGTTTCTATACCCTTCATCTCTTCATAAATCTTACCAAGAGCATGATGAGACACCAATCCTCGGATAATCTTGAATAGCGGAGAACTATAACGATGTGGTGCAACATTAAGACACATCTCAAATGAGGCTTTTATTTGGTTGTGTGACGTTGTCAGCAAGTCGTGTATCCTTGTCCATGAGATCTCAAAAGTTGATTGACTCGTGCCCAATTGTTTTTTCAATTTTGAATGTGCACTCTCCGCCCTGTGAATATGAAAATTATATAGTGAGAATCATACTTTGTAAGATAATTAACATTTACACATGCAAAGTATTGTTTCAAGTCACGTACCTGCTACTTGTCGTGTTCTCAAAATGCATGACATTGTTGGTCCAACACGAAACAAATCTTTCTTTATAGGGCTCTATCCAATTATTGATGGCATACTCAACTGCTTTCGGATAATCGGAGAAATCTTGCTTCAATCTTCTAAGCAACTCATTGAATCTAGGTTGGTCTTCAGCAAGAACCAACGAATTCCATGAATTATTGAAACTATCCCACTTCTCCTTGGTACGAAACATCTTTTTGCAATTGGCCAAAATATTTTTGCTAATATGCCACCGACAAAGCAAGTGAGTGGAGCTGGGGAAAGTAACGCTTATGGCATTCATTAGTGCTAACTCACGATCGGTCACAATCACCTTGGGTAAGAATGATTGATCAACTAATCCTTTAAGCGTACTAAGTGCCCATATATAATTGTCTTCCCGCTCTGCCTCCATATAAACACATGCCACTGAAAATGTAATATTTGTGGACGTAACGCCTACCACTTCCAAAAGTGGCATCTTATATCTGTTAGTCTTGTATGTACAATCCATCAATATAATATGTGGAAATGCACGTAACAAGTCCACACTAGTCGGGTGAGCATAAAAAAGATCCTTCATTCGATCGGTTTGCTCACATCTCCTAGTCAGATAGTAGTACTTTTCCGACTCCAATTTTCCCAACAAATATTGCATCTGAGAAAGTCCTCCATGCTCGACAACTCTATGCTTATGTCGAGCATTGTAAATAGTCTTCAATGTTGACTCATTCCCACTAAAACTATCTTTCAACGTGCTCAGTATATCTTTTGGCCTTGTATTGTTCTTCGTCAGGTCTTTAACAAATTGATCTTCTGCAGGGGTCAATCGACCGGCATATGAGTGTCCAACCAAATTTCGTCCCAGTGGGTGATTATGTGACCCGCATATAACCCTCAATGACCATTGTCCTACGTCATTGGCTTGCACTCCCTTCAACTGAAATGGACAATCACATTTCTTCGTGCCCGTAAGCCTTTCACGTCTCCGCTTCTTGGCAATGTTAGTCGAATTTTTTTCATCGACTTTTGGCTTCTTCTGTCGATATTTACCACCGCGCTCACAACCCAAAATTACTCGAGCTCGCCTTCCATTTCCGCTATCCGATCGTTTAACCAAAATAACCATATTATGACGGTTTCCTACTGTACGTACCCAATTCAGCAAACATTCACGATTCTCAAATAAAGCATCCGTATGAAATTCGTCTACGAAATTAGGTTGTTCTTCAAACATTGGATGCCTGATAATGCTCATTTCAGTGTTAATTTCATTGTCATTTGAGGTGTTTTCCTACAGTGAAGAAATTTAACAAATGAATAAGGTGAAAAAAACAAACTAATATTGTTCGACCAGCAGATGTCGTGCTAACTTGCACTGTTCGGCCTGAAATTGTCGAACAAATCCAAACTGTTCGACCAGAGCAGGTCGTGCGAACCCCTACTGTTCGGCTCTTACAGGTCGAACATTTATTCATCTGTTCGACTTGTACAGGTCGAACAGTTCACGAATTCTGAAATTTTTTTTCGAAAAAAAAAACCGAATCACACGATTACAAACGATAAAAATCAACATAAGAGGAACGTACCTTGGAAGATTCATGTGCATTTTGTCCCTCCATCATGATTTCTTCAACTTTCTTTCTTCAACTTCCTTCAAAGTAAGAAGAACTTAGGGTTTTTGGCTTGGGGAGGGGAAATGGAGGGTTTTTGGGTTGGGGAGAGAAAGTGGGGTGTACTAAGAAGAACAAATAATGAAGGAGGCTGATGGAATGTGCTATAATAGATGGGGGGTATTAACGTCTTTACACATTAATCTATTTGTTCACTTAAGTTCTATGGGGTGTCCTTAGAAATACATGGGGTGTCAATAGTCGGACCCTTAATTTTATTCATGTAAAAAACTCTCATAGCCGCTCGTTAGTGAATTACGAAGCATGGATTGGACTGGTTTAAAAGCCGCTACTTAAAAACCACCAGAAATCAGACCCCTCATAACCGTTCATAACCTAAAAAAAAAAACACCTTATAACCGCTAACCTTACAATTGTCAAGCAGACTCTGAATCTCCACTTTCGTTACAGAATCTGTTTAAAAGTGCATTACCAGAACGGAAATTTGATTTGAACCAGAGAGGGTTTAGGGTTTACTAATTTATAAATATCCCAATAGCCTCTTGGTTCCTGGTTCTACTTCGTAGTTGCAATTTGTTGTACTTTGTGCAATTATCACTGAATTGCTACGCACATAGTCGGCTAGTTATTGTTCAAGAATCAAGGGGACTCGACAAGTGTGAATACGAGATGCATGAACTGCCTACTCGTAGTCAGGGCCGACCCTGAGCTAATGGGGGTCCAAGACGAAACTGTCACCCTCATTTTCCGTATTTCCCGTATTTCGTATTTATACTCGTATCTGGATTTTGGCATGTATTTTATTTTTCTCGACTTGTGGAATTTTGGTAATTCTCGTATTCTTGGGTTTTTGGCATGGCTCGGTTTTAATTGGGGTGGTTTGTTTTGGTTCGGTTTATGCATGGAGCACCTTAACCTATGCTACCCCTCATCCCCACCACAACTCCCTCTCTTTATATCCCCACCTACCACTCTCTCTCTCCTCATAACTTCCACCATTAATTTCCTTCTTCTTCTTCTCCTTCCTCCACAACTCTCCTAACCCTAGGCAAGTGCATCTTGCCACTACATGAGGACCCTCTTTTCTTTGTCCATTTGCTAGTTTAGGACATGGAGATCAATATTAGTTCTTGGGTTTTTATGATTTGGAGTCTCTGTTGATGTAGATCTAAGTTATTGCTATTTTCGGATTTTGCATGTTTTGATCCTTTTTGGTTGGTTTTCTTGAGTTCTGATGTTTCCATATGGAAGAGCTTTCAGTTTCACTCCAGTTGGAGCCTTGGAAATCCGAATTTGGAGTTCGGATGGCCAAGTTATGAACTTTTGAAGTTTTGGTTTCAGCCATGTGTTTTTGCTGTTTGGAGAAGACAGTGAGCAGTGGCAGAGCTTCTTAGCTTATGCCACGCAGCCTTAGGTACGCTTCCTGTTGGAAGCGTGTCTCCTTGAGCGTGCGTGACTTTTCACGCAGCTGCTCCTGTAGCGTGCGTGACTTTTCACCCACGCTGCTCCCTTGAGCGTGCGTGACTTTTCACGCAGCTGCTCCTGTAGCGTGCGTGACTTTTCACCCACGCTGCTCCCCTGAGCGTGCGTGACTTTTCACGCAGCTGCTCCTGTAGCGTGCGTGACTTTTCACGCAGCTGCTCCCTTGAGCGTGCGTGACTTTTCACGCAGCTGCTCTTGTAGCGTGCGTGACTTTTCACCTACGCTGCTTTCCTGAGCGTGCGTGACTTTTCACCTACGCTGCTTCCTTGAGCGTGCGTGACTTTTACGTACGCTGCCCCCCCCGACCCCTTGCTTGACCCATTGGTTCTTGGAGTTTTGGTCTTAATTCTTTAAGCTTGGCTCTTCTATAGCCCTGTATATTGATATTTTATTAGATATTTTACGTCCATTTTATATCCTTACGCCTTTTGTCCTGAACTTGATAATCACGAATTTACTTGATATATTTAGAATTGATAATTGAGCATGACCTGATAAGTGGCCCGTCGTGACGCACTCCTGACTAGTCCAGTATAGTATTGTCTAGAATTGATCGATTGTAAGATTGTACCAGAATGATTGAATGATTGTCACTCCAGATTGTCACTATAATGATTGTCACTCCAGATTGTCACTATAATGATTGTCACTCCAGATTGTCACTATAATGATTGTCACTCCAGATTGTCACTATAATGATTGTCACTCCAGATTGTTACTATAATGATTGTCACTCCAGATTGTTACTTGACCTGATTTCTTATATTTATCTTGCCGATAAATGGTGAGAGAAACCAAGTTCCGTTCAGACGAAGGGTTACAACCCCGGTCCTTGTTTGGTTTACGGGTTGTAACCTAGCTATCTGAATAGTCCCATGGTTATCTCATCGTATATCATCCTGTCATTGTCACGCCCCGATTCATAGAGTCATTTATTCACATATTTTATCTCTTGGAATCGATCGTCCTCGCTTGGGCGTGATGCCGTACAAGTCTGGTATTGCACTTGTACAAGGCAAAGATGGTACATAATCGATTATTCTTCAAATAGGAACACATCGCAGCGGCAGAAGCAGATAAATTGAATTTAGTGAGGACAATCTTTCTCATTGAATAGAAGTACATCACTTCTTTATAGCAGCGGAGAAAAAGAGTAACTTAAAGCCACACAGAGATATATAGAACTTTATTCTCTTTATTGATAATTGAAGAAGAGTACAAGACTTGTATTGAAGTACAATGATTACAGCACATCTCACTTTACATTGGAAACCAACTGAACAATGCTATACAGCTTACATTTGATATTTGGATACAATAGATTACAACTCGATATACCGACTTTGGCTTACAATCTCACTGGTACAACTGATTACAATGTTCCATACATTATGCCCTTTATAAACAGAAGACATCATCTTGTGCAAGGAGAGCTTCTGTATGCCCAACAAATCTTCGATGCCGCGGGACCAATCCAGCTAAACTTCGTGTGTAGAACATTCCAAGCACGAGCACCTGCCCACAAAACGTGGGTCAGCACATCATCTATGTACTGGCGAGCAGAATCCAACCCACTCGCATAAACCAACATTTAAGTGATCATTTAAGCATGCATTTATTAGAGTGATCTTTCTATTTGGGGCCTAGCATCAGTTTACAGTTCATGGGCAATAATCAGAGTGAAGCATGTAAACATATTCTTTGTAGCATTCATGTGGACATATCTTTTTAGCATTCTTGGTATTATCATGCAAAGGCATCATTGAGGCATACTAGGTGTTATCATAAAAAGGCATCATTGAGGCATCGTTAACATTAACATCTTAAACATTATGACAGTTCTCACTTTAAGCATCACTTAGCATGGATGTTATGTTTGAGCACTATTTATAGCAAGGCATCTTTCTAGCATAATGAATTGAACATGTTAAGTAGGCAAGTTAAACCAACTTATACAATATCACAATTATGTGATTTCTTACCGATAGCCGACTTCTCGTACCTGCATCAAATACAGGTTATCTGATATACTTACTCTGCCTGCACAAAACATTCATTAGCATGCATCCTGACTACATGGTCACTGGTGTTGTTAAACCATATGAACTCTTCTCATTTCATTTCATTTTAAGATAATGCGGTCAGCATAGTAGGTGGCGAGCCTCTATGCCACCCCGTCTTATCCGTGCTCCCATAGCACTCATCATTATTTCCTCCTAGGCCGAATCGGTCCCCAGGGCCCTAGGAACCGTTCGAGGAAATTATTACTCAAACCTTGTATACAAGTTGTCCATGACCATGCGAATGCGTGTCCGACTCGATTGTAAACATAATCGCATGGTAAAATATATTAAGGAAAGTAAAGGCAACAGTGCATCATTAGTCATATTCAATGACTTATTCATTTCATCATTTCCATCATTTCATTTGGTGATCTCAACGATCCCAGCTTTATCATTTCTCATTCATTGCTTCATTGCAACGTATCTCATATCATTCCTTTCTTAAGGGAAACTTAACATTCATTCATTTCATAGGGACATTTATTCATTCATTCATTTCTTATAAGGGACAGGCAACATTTCATATTCTTGCAACAGTTATACAGATAGTACATGATTCTAGTGTTTCATTCAGTTCATTGGTTCGATAGCATAGCCAGTTCATTTCTTATTCTATCATTCATAAGGCATCTCATTATTCAAGTGTCTACTTGTTCCAGCAGTGTTAAGCATAAGGGGCAATGTTATCAATTCATTCTCAGGCAGCGAATCACATTAGCAGTTCAATGTGTTGTACATTTCAATAATTTTCAACAAAAGCATCTCTATTATTCAGCAACTAAAACATGGGACATTTAGGGACAATTCATAGCATTTCAATACTTCATTTATTAAGCATGAAGGAGTAAGGAGGAGGAAGGACAGTTCCACTCACCCAAAATTCCACTAAGCGTAGCTCTACCAGCGAGCCACGTTCCAATATCCATTCCATCTAGCCAGCTAAGAGAGACTACATCAGTCTCAACTCTCCCGATTCCCAACATAAGTCACGGTCCAATATTCTGATCCCATCCAATAAGCCAACCAAATGCCTCGTGCGGAGCGGGGCATTACATAATATACCACTCAGAAAAAGTTTCGTCCTCGAAACTTAAGAAAACAAGTCTTCTACAAGATTCACTTAATCACCATGAGTTTACTCATTCAGCTTCAAATCAATATTCATTTCAGCCCACTCGGTTATTTCAAAATATCTATCCAACTGTACCATTTAAATCCATCAACTATTCGATCTGTCTCTCTCTTTTTCAATTACTTGTAACTTCTCATTGATTCGCCAACATTTTCCTTACATTTCTATTTCAGTCGCAACATATCACTTCATTTGGATCCATACACATATTTTAGGCGTCCCCAAAACATATGCATTTCAGCCAAAGTCCATGCTAGTGCGATAAATTCTTTCCATAATGTTATCTCAGTCACAACCAATCACTTCTGCTGGATCCATACACATGTTTTAGGCGTCCCCAAAACATATGTACTTCAGCCAACTTCCATGTTAGTGCGATTCGATCTGCCACAATATAACTCTCTTTTCTAAATCCAACTTAGCATCCTTTCAATTGACTTATTGCTTTATTCACTTTGCCACAATCACTATTTTCCAGGCCACCACTTAACATCAGGGACAATCTCCATCCAAGCATAACATTTCTAACATTCGATCAAGGGTCTAACTTAGAGCCAATCCTATTAAGGTTTCACAACAACAATCCTTTTCCTTCCCAAATCCAACAACATTTTTCACCGAGGCAATTCATCTTTTCTAAAAGATACAATCCAACATCACCAGCTATCGATTATCCGAGTCAGGGTATAATTCTATGCAACAGTCAAGGTTAACCCAGCTACCCGACTATAGATACTTATCCAACATTTCCGTCATGAGCAGTCAATTCCATCTCATATCATAATTCACTATTCGATACATACAAATCAAGTCTCATCCCACGATTCTATTTCCCGCTATAGGTCGACACATAATCCTCAAGGGTCAAACATCTCTAAGGTTCACATTGGAGCATATACTTACAACTTATCATTCTTAGGTCATACTTATCACCATCTCTCATTCAATGCCACAAGGTCATTCTATGGGTCGCCAACGGCCATCTATTATTCGGTCCAGTCTCAATGGTTAGCTATACCGACGGCTATACCTAATCATTCAGGTGACTCCCCTAGAGTGGACGGCTACTAGGGTTATACTAGTTCCTGCTTCTTAGGGCCAACAAGCAACCGACAATTCTAAGGAACTCTACCCAAACCTATGGGTATCAATTCAGTCTGAATAATGAATCGCCAATTGGGCTAAGCCAGCAATTGGTAAATCATCAACTGGTCGCTAGGGTCAAGTCTATCTATTCAGGGTCTTCCTCAAGGAAATAATTCCCACAGAGGTTCATTCTAGACTTACCCAACAATCGACTAAGATCGATCTATCAACATTACGGTCAATTCCAACCCGACATACGATTCTCATCGTTCTAATAATCCATCAAGTAAATTCCCAATGATCCACATTTCTATTCAAATTCCCTTGTACCCACACGAACCCATAAGCCAATGCTAACTATTCAAGGGTCATCGACTCCGATAGTCTAACATAACTATGGACTCATACTATTCGGTCTGTATGACAGAGTCAAACCACTAAGTCATAAGCCAACAATCTATATCCCAACCAACAATCACCTATACCGACATTATCCAACATGTTTGTAATTTCTCGTTTCCATTTGTTTCTCAATCATCAAACTATCTTACGGCATTCTTAATCTCATGCAGTAATGGTCAAGTAGTTCATCCCATTCAATCCGACAATTTATGTATCACTTAACCATCCTCTAGGCAACAACAGTATTCTGAGTCACTACTTGTTATTTTTCTAGTACAATTCAATTCTTCAGCATCATGCATCTATGCAATGACTATCCTTTGGTGATCAAGATGGATTGACATCTATTACACCTTAGGATCAAGGCACAGATTTCTAATATCCCTTTGATTCACCGACAATATTTTCAAAACTTTCAGCTACGCATCCCACTTTATATTAGCCACATTTGATTTGCATCCAACCAATCGAAATCGACATTCCAATGTTCTAAGCCACAACATTCTCTAGCCAAATCATTTACCCGTAGCATACTAACTGTCTTACTAGTCTGAGTCATCACTCGACTAAACAATTTCTAACCAAGCCAACCGTTACCATTTCTACAATCTCACTACCCAACATAGCATCACCGTCAGGGGACACTTGAGTCATCTAGCACAATACATGACTCCCAGCTAAGTCTCGGCACTACCCAGTACTCACAGATAGTCTCATTGCTATTTTATGGAAAGGGTCAACATACATCTCGTTCTGAGGTGGTAGAGGCAATATACCACTCAGAAACGAAGCCATCCTTAAACAATACCAACTCAATCTATTCCGGACATTCATGATCTATAATGATCACAATACTTAACTAACATCTCGGGGTCTCAATATTATAAGCCAACATTCTTAGGGTCTCGAAAGCACTTAGCCGACGCACATGAGTCAATTCAATGGTTCTGCCAAACTCATCCATCAATTATTTCATTCACAATTCTTTTCCAACATCACATGCAATTCTCATCTTGTCGCAGCATACATAGCCACCTTTCTTTTATTCCCACATTTCCAAACAGTATTCACAATATAGCATACTATGGCATCGAGTCATTGTTGGGTTATTTGTGTCCAAACCAACAACAATCATTCATTCAGAGGCATCACAATGTATATAGACTTATTGTATGGAACATCCAGTGAGCAGCCAAGAGGGTCAATAATCTTTCAGACACGAACAACATAAAATGATTACATAACAACAACAATATAATCGCGGAAGCAATCTTTGATTTAATCGCGGAAGCAACGTTGAGTGATCGCGGAAGCATCTTTGGTTAATCGTCGATGCAACTTTGATTTGAAACGAATCAAAGAAGAGACCAAGGACGTAAAGCCGTGCTCTGATACCAATTTGTCACGCCCCGATTCATAGAGTCATTTATTCACATATTTTATCTCTTGGAATCGATCGTCCTCGCTTGGGCGTGATGCCGTACAAGTCTGGTATTGCACTTGTACAAGGCAAAGATGGTACATAATCGATTATTCTTCAAATAGGAACACATCGCAGCGGCAGAAGCAGATAAATTGAATTTAGTGAGGACAATCTTTCTCATTGAATAGAAGTACATCACTTCTTTATAGCAGCGGAGAAAAAGAGTAACTTAAAGCCACACAGAGATATATAGAACTTTATTCTCTTTATTGATAATTGAAGAAGAGTACAAGACTTGTATTGAAGTACAATGATTACAGCACATCTCACTTTACATTGGAAACCAACTGAACAATGCTATACAGCTTACATTTGATATTTGGATACAATAGATTACAACTCGATATACCGACTTTGGCTTACAATCTCACTGGTACAACTGATTACAATGTTCCATACATTATGCCCTTTATAAACAGAAGACATCATCTTGTGCAAGGAGAGCTTCTGTATGCCCAACAAATCTTCGATGCCGCGGGACCAATCCAGCTAAACTTCGTGTGTAGAACATTCCAAGCACGAGCACCTGCCCACAAAACGTGGGTCAGCACATCATCTATGTACTGGCGAGCAGAATCCAACCCACTCGCATAAACCAACATTTAAGTGATCATTTAAGCATGCATTTATTAGAGTGATCTTTCTATTTGGGGCCTAGCATCAGTTTACAGTTCATGGGCAATAATCAGAGTGAAGCATGTAAACATATTCTTTGTAGCATTCATGTGGACATATCTTTTTAGCATTCTTGGTATTATCATGCAAAGGCATCATTGAGGCATACTAGGTGTTATCATAAAAAGGCATCATTGAGGCATCGTTAACATTAACATCTTAAACATTATGACAGTTCTCACTTTAAGCATCACTTAGCATGGATGTTATGTTTGAGCACTATTTATAGCAAGGCATCTTTCTAGCATAATGAATTGAACATGTTAAGTAGGCAAGTTAAACCAACTTATACAATATCACAATTATGTGATTTCTTACCGATAGCCGACTTCTCGTACCTGCATCAAATACAGGTTATCTGATATACTTACTCTGCCTGCACAAAACATTCATTAGCATGCATCCTGACTACATGGTCACTGGTGTTGTTAAACCATATGGACTCTTCTCATTTCATTTCATTTTAAGATAATGCGGTCAGCATAGTAGGTGACGAGCCTCTATGCCATCCCGTCTTATCCGTGCTCCCATAGCACTCATCATTATTTCCTCCTAGGCCGAATCGGTCCCCAGGGCCCTAGGAACCGTTCGAGGAAATTATTACTCAAACCTTGTATACAAGTTGTCCATGACCATGCGAATGCGTGTCCGACTCGATTGTAAACATAATCGCATGGTAAAATATATTAAGGAAAGTAAAGGCAACAGTGCATCATTAGTCATATTCAATGACTTATTCATTTCATCATTTCCATCATTTCATTTGGTGATCTCAACGATCCCAGCTTTATCATTTCTCATTCATTGCTTCATTGCAACGTATCTCATATCATTCCTTTCTTAAGGGAAACTTAACATTCATTCATTTCATAGGGACATTTATTCATTCATTCATTTCTTATAAGGGACAGGCAACATTTCATATTCTTGCAACAGTTATACAGATAGTACATGATTCTAGTGTTTCATTCAGTTCATTGGTTCGATAGCATAGCCAGTTCATTTCTTATTCTATCATTCATAAGGCATCTCATTATTCAAGTGTCTACTTGTTCCAGCAGTGTTAAGCATAAGGGGCAATGTTATCAATTCATTCTCAGGCAGCGAATCACATTAGCAGTTCAATGTGTTGTACATTTCAATAATTTTCAACAAAAGCATCTCTATTATTCAGCAACTAAAACATGGGACATTTAGGGACAATTCATAGCATTTCAATACTTCATTTATTAAGCATGAAGGAGTAAGGAGGAGGAAGGACAGTTCCACTCACCCAAAATTCCACTAAGCGTAGCTCTACCAGCGAGCCACGTTCCAATATCCATTCCATCTAGCCAGCTAAGAGAGACTACATCAGTCTCAACTCTCCCGATTCCCAACATAAGTCACGGTCCAATATTCTGATCCCATCCAATAAGCCAACCAAATGCCTCGTGCGGAGCGGGGCATTACAGTCATACTTTTCCATACGTCCTGTCTTTTAGTGATTCTATGCAAGATTGTCTTTTACAATTACCCATCATGCTTTTCTTAAATTACTGTCTCTTATTATGTAATTATATTATTGTGCTAATTTGCTGGCTTTGGTTCTTATTTTGTGGCCTCCTTTGTGGCACTTGCTCTTCCTGGGGTCTGACCCAGCTGGTTTTGTATGGCCAGATACCGGAGCAGCAGCAAAGGATCTACCTGTCTTCCAGCCCGATGGTGGTCACCAGGCGTAACCAGGGCATCGAGTGGGTTTCTTTTGTTCTCCCACTGTAATATTATAAATTATTCTTTTGAGGCGTTTAGCCGACGAGCAAGTGTTAGCTCGATTGTACTTATTTACTGTCTGCCTACGGGCTGTAACATGATTGACAAGCCCCGGGGGTTGATCATGTATGACCGAACTCTTGCTAGTCCTCACATTTTGCAACGACTAGCTTCATGATCATCTGGATATGTAATGTTTGGGACGCCTTACAATTGTATATTTGGTGATCTGATATCTTGTGATTATTATTAGTTGGTTGAGATTGAGACAATAGGCTATTTTATGACCTTAAGAGACTGATGGATTGTAGTGAAACCCTCACATATCTAGACAGCCGTGACCGTATAGCGGTATGGATTCCATTCCGTTATACGTAGCTGGCTATGTCTGCCCCCGCTCTCCAGTATTCTGGTTCTGGGGCGTGACAGAAACTTTCAAAATGGGCCACCATACATAATGTAAAAAAAGTTTAAATAAAATAAATTTTGTTGTAGTCAAGATTTGAACCAAGGACCTCCTAAATATAAGTCTAGCACTATAACCCAAGGTTGTCAAACTCGAGATACTATCAAGGATCGTTCGAAGGGTGAACGATCGTAACTCGTGGGATCGTAACACGGATCGTAAGATTCCACCAGAAAGACAAAATTATATTTAATATATATTATATATTATTTATATAACATAAATAAGAAAAAGTAACCTTAAAAACCAAAATAACCTTAATATAAAAATGTCATACATGAATCATAAGTCACAAACTCGTGGGATCGTAACATGGATCGTAAGATCCCACGCGTTTTCTCGCCGCGCCGGCCGCGCCGGTCGATGACCGCGCCGGCCGATGACCGCGCCGGCCACCAATCTGCTTCGAAGCTCCGTATAAAACGCGTAGGATCGCACGATTCCACGATCTATCGCGCGAGTTTAACAACATTGCTATAACCACTACACTACAATATTTTTTGTTAAAAAATGACACATGATACATACTAGTTCTATTGTAGATAGTTCCATGTTGGTGTCCCCTTTGGTCAGGGGGCCCTGGGCCGTCGCCCGGCCTGCCCTGGGCCAGGGCCGCCCCTGCTCGTAGTCTATGTTGCATGAATTTGGATATCGTAACGGACACGGTTACGGGCATTTTCAAATAGGTGCAGAGGATTACCTATGTAATTGGGCACGCACTGGTAGGAACACGGATAAGAACGGTCATTTTGTCGTGTCCGTGTAACTTAGCTGATAGTACTTTACTCGTTTGTTTTGAAACTGTTGCCTGATCCATCATGGTCCGCCTAGACACTTGATATATTTTGGACTTTTTTACTGTTTTCCATAATATGCATATTTTAAGGGTGTTTTATGCATAACTAAGTTGTAGAACAAAGTTTTTTGAAGTTTCAGTCTTGTAAAAGTGAACCGGGTCCATAATGCTTGCAAAACTGTTTTAACAAAATATCTAGTCATGTATTGTTCCGCCTAGGCGTCCACCTACGCAGCCTACTCCGCCGCCTACGACAAAAGCGGTGCGGAGAACGGCTACCTAGCACCTAGACGGCCGCCACGAACGCCATTTAGAATCATTGCAAACTCACCGTAATATTTTCTCCCCTTTTTTGAGATTAAGGATGGGATCAAGGAGATCCCCACCATAGTACTTTTTTCTTCTTCTTCTGTCGATGTGTTTAACAAGCAATGTGGCTCGCCTATTTTCGAAAACAAGGCCAAAATTATGTTAGTCGTGCTCGGTCGGTTCTCGAAGAGAGACCTTGTGGTATGTGTATCTATAGATCGAGAAAACAGGTATATAAATCCTTTATTTTGAGGCTAAAGTATTTTTGATATACAAGATGGGGCTATTTCAGGTTATGTTTGTTGGAGTCACGGGTGTGCTTCGGTTGTTGATGTTGTTAGTTGGTTTTTCTTAAAGGCCGTTGCTGTACTAATCTATTTATCTCGCAAATTTTATGTATGATCATGTTTTCTTAACTGTGAATAGATTCATCCTCGTTTCCTTGAAAGAGTCATGTGTTTGGAGTAGATCTTTTTTTGAAGAGAGACTTCCATTAGTTTCCTAACGTCATTGTTGACGTTGGGAATTTATATTTTAGCTTATTGCATATTTCTAGTTTATATTTAGAAATGTCATTTCTATTTTTTTTAATCTTATTATTAGGTTTAGGATGATGTTCTGACGAGCGCCAAGAGCCTTTTTCCATTCACCACTTCTGGCGAAACAATGGATGACTATTTCATTCGCATTCTCAGGCTGACATCATATATAAAGCAACATCTCATTAGATATGTTGGTGAGTTTTCCTCTTTAATGTTGAATATGCTTACTTTATCTTCTATTTGCTTCACCAGGTTTGTCATTTGTGATATTGTACTTCGTATATTGATATTTACTATTTGTTCTCTTTTGAGAAGGATGAAGTCAGAAAGACCTCAACCCAAAGCGCCTTCCGTTTTTACTATTTGTTCTCCTTCCGTTGAGATAATAAGAAATAGAAGCTTGGAAAGTAGCCCGGAATGATACTGTTAGGATATGGCCGAAGAAGATGAAGTCATAAATACCTCAACCCAAAACGCTTTTCGTTGAGATAATAAGAAATAAAAGCATGGAAAGTATTCCCGAATAATGATACTGTTAGCCATGTTTGGTTCGCAGAATCAGGGCCTTGGGAAAGGAAAGTATTTCCTTTCATGTGTTTGGATGCCAAAGGAAACGAGTAGGAATGGAAATTGATTTCCAAGAGCAAGGGAAATAGGGGGGAAATGGCCCTCCTACCAACCCAAGGATTCACTTCCCCCTCTAAGGATTCACATTTCCTTCCAATTTCCTTGACATTTCCAAACACCGGAAAGGAAATTGATTGGAATTGTAGTCTCCCAAAGGAAAGGAAAGAGCAAAGAATCGATTTCCTTTCCTTTCCTTTCCGCGAACCAAAAGGGGCCGTAGAATATGGCCAAATAGCCTAATAGGCTTTAGGGCAACCTTGTGTATGTATATATCCTTCATCATGATAAGCATAATTTAGGTTGGACTAATACAATATTTGGGAGTTTGTTCATGCTATTAGAGCAACGCTAGATCCAACCCAAGTGCTCACATCCTCTTCTTCCTACCCCCCACAGGGCTGTCCCCCCACCCCCCCCCCCCCCCCCCCTCCCCCCCACCCCCTCCACACACACACACACACACACAAGGTTTTGTTTTTCATATGTTATTTTTTGTTTTTGCTTTTTATATGAGTGTATCCATAACCAGCCCACCCCAACCTAATCTTTATCTAGCCCACCCTACTTCGGAAACCTAGCTCTGCCCTTGCTACCACCAAAATTTTCACAGCCATTCCGACATGCCGCTACATCCTTCTGCTGTTATAAATCCAATCATATCCCCTCATCGACGCCAACCTCTGCCCCGCACCGGCCCATGCCATTATGATTATTTTTCTATTCAAACAATTCTTAGGAATTTGATTTCTTAAATTATTTGTGATCAAGTGATTATAGTAATTTAATGATCTACTAATTGGACCAAGCAGTTAAGGAGTTCATATTTAGTATTTTTATTGGTTTTAAAATTTTAAGTTGGTTTCTAGGCTCCAATGTTTTGACGTCATAAAGTTCTGAAATTCCGCTTTTTTTGTTTACAGAGTTATAGTGTACTATGTAAATTGGCTCAAGCTAGCAGAACAAGTTTATCTTTTCAATTGTATTGTTATAGTTCAGAGTCATCTTAAGTTTATTTCTTGTTGACGACTTGACGTGTGTTGATTCCATACAAAACCTACAAGTAGTTCTACTCAGTGTATTTGATTGTTTGCTAATTTGTTGAATTTGTGATGAATAATGTTCTTGCAGAAGGTTTCCTGTTTGGTGATTGTGAAAGGCTCTCGCATGATCCGCAAATTTCACTTTCTAGATATGATGAAGGGTCCATCGGATCCAAATCTAAATTTGCACATGGGGATTGCTCTATGGGCCAACATTCTGTTGACATAACTATTGTACATGAAGATCTATCACTTAACGAGGGTTCCAAAACTGGTGTTGTAAGACGAGCTCGGATTCTCATTTGTCAGGGGTATAGTTCTTGACATTTTATCTCAATTTTGAAATTTAGGGACATCTAATCAGCTGCAATCTATTTTTATAAGTAGGTTCCTGTCTAAGATATGATATAATAATGATCAAACAGTCTGTCTCACTTGATATTAAACCTTCAAGATTGCTATAGTGGATTTTTATTTTTCACGGTGAAGGTTGATAGCATTGCATCTTTTCAATTAGTTTCCGCAACTCTTGTATTGCTTCCCTTGCATCTTGATGTTTATTTTTTGAGCTAACATGTCTGAGTTATCGAACTTTATTTTCTAAGGAAAATTTGATGCACCCTCTGAATTTCCTGACCCTAAAGAGAAAACCCTTCATATATATTTTTACTTTCTAGTAAGTCCCTAAATACCATTACCCCAATATACACCACATTTTTAAAGTATGCAGTATGGCCTCGTTGGGTTCGCGGAAAGGAAAGGAAAGGAAAGGAAATCGCTTCTTCACTCTTTCCTTTCTTTTCGGAAATTACAATTACAATCAATTTCTTTTCCGATGTTTGGAAATGTCAAGGAAATTGGGAGGGATTGTGAATCCTTAGAGGGGGAAAGTGAATCCTTGGGTTGGTGGGTGGAACCATTTTCTTCTTTATTTTCCTTCCTCTTGGAATCAATTTCCTTTCATACTCATTTCCTTTGGCATCCAAACACAGAAAGGAATGATTTTCCTTTCCCAATGCCCTCATTCCGGAAACCAAATATGGCCTATGTGTAAATAATACACAAGTGATTGTAAAAGACTAAAATGCCCTTCCATATGGGACAATTATTTTGAGAGGGATGATGATTTGCTTGGGAATTAATAGTGTTTTTAAACAATCCCAAAGTTTTCCTAATTTACAAACTCTAGTCCACCTTCCTCATTTTCTTTGAGTAGGAACAATGTCAGCCACAATTGACATGTGGGTCCCTTGGGCCCACTAATTAATTATTATTTTTCTACAATTTATGAGTCGGACTCCATTTTTTGACTCCGATTGTTCTTCCAGACTCCGTTTTGTCGGACTCCATCATTTTCGCTTCATTCAAATTTTGATCTCTATTTTTTATCTCGGTTTGGGTGCAATCTTGTTTATGTGTTGTTTGTGTCACCAAGCTCCGAACTAGGCGTACTTTGTGTCTACAAACTCGTCTCAGACCGACGAGCCCACATGCGATCTCTAATACACCAATATCACAAGTTAGCTACGACTATTACAAAGTTAGGTACATATATCATAAGTTAGATAAAAAATCACAAGTTAGGTACCAATATCACTAAGTTAGGTAAGTTACAAACATATATCAAAAGTCAAATAACAACAATATTAAAATATTATTATTTTAATTATTCTATATTAGAATATTATTATTTTAAACTTTCCTATTACGAGTTATGGTTTACTAAAAAATGGACTTGTGGTCTTGGTAGTTGTGATATACGTACCTAACTAGTGATATATCTACCTAATTTGTGATGGTGGTATCTAGCTGAGATATATGTACCCAACTTGTGATATTGGCACTTTAACTTGTAATATTTATACTTGTGATATATGTACCAAACTTGTTATCTTGGTACTTAATTTGGAATATATGTACGTAAGTTGTGATATTTATACCTAACTTTAATATTTGTGCATTGGAGATCACGGGCAAACTCGTCGATCTGAGACGAGTCCGTAGACACGAAGCATGCCTCGTCCAGTAGCACAAACGACACATGTAGGGTTGCACGCAAACCGATGCAAAAGATGGAGACCCAAATTTGATCGACACGGACGTGAAAATAAATCATATCAACGTAAATGGAAAAAAAATCAAGAATACGGAAGCGAACTGCGTCAAAGTTTTCGACGCGATCGATGTTAAATATGGAGTTCGACATGCAAATCGAGGAAAAAAATAATTAGTGGGTCCAAGGGGGCCCACATGTCAGCCATTGTTGACATTGTTCCCGTGAGGGTGTCCTTTATGTGTTAAATGCAATCAATGCGCATAATCTCTTTTAAATCTTCATCATTACCTTTTTAGCATAAAATAGGAAATAATATAGTGGTAAAGGGGAGCCACCAAAATTTGCCACGTGTCCAAGAAAATCGTTAAAGCATTTGTCCTACACAGAAGGGCATTATGGTCCATACATAATGGACAAATATGGAGAGTTGAAAGTTAAATATTCGACCATAACCATTGAGCCTTACCCCAACTATTTGGCCAGCCCCCTGCAAGTGGAATTACATGTTATTTAATGAAATAAATTTATTTCACCTTTTTGGATCGATGAGTGGTCAATTCAGGAAAACATAGTTACTCCTTTTTCTCTTTAGCCTATGCCCTACATTGGTACCCATGTTTATCCTTGAAATTCGTGAGTTGTGAGCTCCATTGGAAGTGCTATAGATGATGGAGTTCTGAAGCGACTATTTTTACTTTTTATTCATTATGAGGCAACAAGTGTTGTTTCACTCATGTTTTGTTACTATTCTAGTCTTAGTTCCCCTTCCGATCTTCATTAGATCATACCATAGTATTATTAATTGAAAGAATGCTGAATACAGTTTCCGATTAGAAGTCCAGAGAAGTCCTTAAGTAGTTATGTTAATATTGCATCCAATGCTCAATGGTGATTCATCTGATGAAGAGGAACTATACATTCAGGGGAGTCTGTAGATGGGAAAACAGGGAGTCAGAGACACGTGCAGAACTGGAACTTTACATATTTAAGGCAGAACTGCACCAAAGTTGAGGGATACTTCTTTTTGGATGTGTTGAGATGTGGTGTGTGTGGGGTGGGGGGAGGTCTATCTGATGAACGATTTTGCATGTACAATTTTACCTTACAATTGCTCTTTCATGTTGAATATTTATGTATGATGTTCAGTTATGATGCAGGTTGATGCTTCCGCTGCATGGCCTAAGACTAGGATTGAGACTGGCATCGGCTTGTGTCAGATATTCATGCTTATATGTCAGAAGTATCCAAAAAAAAGTATCAGGGTAAGAGTTACACTTTCTTCTATATTTAGACGTGTTATATAACACATACGAGTCTATAAATCACCAACTTTTTTCTTCTTTTCATTTCAGCATGACCTGTTTCTCCCTAATTCTCCTGTATTGCTTACCTTCTTTCTTCATTTTCTTTCTGTGCTCTAGGTTCTTATGTCGTGTAAGAAGAACATTGCAGGGATCCTCTAAGGAGATTGGCTGGTTGCAAAGAACTGAAGGGTTACCTCCTGTGGTGGATGGTACAAGTCGTTTTATGGAGGTCCTTCACGACATAAGGTAATATGCATTGGCATTTAAAACACAAGCATTTTTTATCTACCCAGGATAATTTGGTTTCAATATGCTATGAAAACTCGAAATTTCCATTCTTGTGAATAAAACACAAGTGACATACCTCTGCATAATGAATTGGAAGTTCCAATGGTAAAAAGAAGTAATCGTTACCTATTTCACATGCCACATGCTATGAAATCTGTATAATTTAGTAGGAGTTTTAAGCTTAACCTATTACATATATGAGTTAAGCCTCAAAGTTTGTCTTTAGGTTTTTCCCAATCATAATTCAATTTGTCAGTGCAGGCTCATTTTCTTTGTGCTTGAAATTTTAGTAATACTACTTACTAAGTTTCAAGGGCCTTAGAGATAATACTCCTTTCTAGGCAGGCAATATGGACTTGACCACTTTTAAGGCTACCTTGAAACGAATTTATTCCATAAATAGAAGAATTGTACATGGATTCTGCAAATGCCTATTGGAAGACTATGTAGGAAATTTTGTTATTACAGCTCACCTCGTCTTGCTTGCTAAGATAGCTTGAAACTATAGTTTATCACGAAAACCCTGCAGGTATGCGAAGGAACCTAGATCTTGTTAGTATGAATGCATCTACAGTTAGTTGCTTGGAGTGGGTTTATATTTGCACATGAAGACTTGTTTCTTCTGTTTCTGCAACCAAAGGGAGATTCATTTCACTAACACTTGTTTTTAGAGGAAAAAACCAGGAAATATTAATTGACAACCATAGATGAAGGTTTAATCATGTCTCCTGTTGTCTCTGCATTTCAGAAGTGGCAAACATCGTCTTCCCGACAGTCTGGTTTATTTATTGATTCCTGGTGAGATATTGTTCTTTTTCAGTGTGACATTGTTTTCAATAATGTATTTGACTTTGTATACTTCTTAGTTCTTATATTCATGATTGTTTGACAGGCCTATTTAGCAACCATAGTCCATTGTATTTTGTGAACACCAAAAGGTTCTTTTCAAAGATGGGTCTAACTAGTCACATTGCCAAGATACATAGTGAGGTAAAGCTAACTGTTACTCAACCTCCTCTACTGCACTTTCTACTGGATATCAATATTCCCCTCATTTTCATATTGACCGAAGCCTACGAGCTTTGAGATGGCCCACCGATTCGCTTCAAAATGATTCTCTTCATTTTTGTGTTGAAAGTTTATTCATGGCAGTATTTGTCATTTTATTGACGCGTGGTAAGAGGTTTATGTGAAAATTGAATTAAGTGCCAAATGTAATATCTCCAGTCATCTGTGGAGAAAAACGCATGGGAATTGAAGCAATACATTGAGGAGCTCTTCTGGGGATCTGGGAAGAAGGTCTTGCTTCTAGGCCATAGCAAAGGTGGGGTGGATGCAGCAGCAGCGTTGTCCATGTACTGGTCCGACTTGAAGGACAAGGTTGCTGGTCTAGCACTGGTCCAGAGCCCGTATGGTGGCAGCCCTATTGCTGCTGATATCCTTCGGGAAGGACAGATTGCTGACAAGGAAGCTCGCAGGATCATGGAGTTCATCATATGCAAATTGATTAAGGTTGTTTTTCCTTCCCTTTAAACCTACCTTCTAGCTTATTTGTTTAAGCAAAGTAATGCATTATATCAAGTTATAACACAGTATGAACTTTTTCCTGAGACTTGTTAGTTCTTTACCGCTAATGGTAAAATCGTTTACATGATAGTTAAGATTGTTAAGTGCAACTACCAAGGGGATGGTCCGGTGGTATAAACTGGTAAGGGAGGGGAGGAGTGGGTGTGGGTTCGAATCCCAGCTCCAGCAAAAATTTAATAAAGTGGGAGGGGGTCCTGGTGCTAATTAGAGCCCAGGACAGGGACAGACATTAATAACCGGCCTCATCTCAAAATAAAACAAAAAATAAAAAAAATAAAAAATGTAAAGTTTAGTGGATGATAATGTGAAGTTTTCACATTTTATGAAACTTGTACTTCTGAATTGATTCTCCTGTAACTTGTAAGTTATTTAGTACTAATCGCATTGTGATTCGTCTACTAATCTCAAATTTGTTTAAACTAATAGTTTAGGTTGTTAAAATTAATGGATGATAGTATGAGCTTTTCATATTTTATGGGACTTTGGATCCTGTACCGGCGCAACTTAATAGCTTTTTACTTATTGTTATTACAGAAGTGAACACAGTTGTCTTTTGTTATTCCCAGCTACTTTTGGCTTAAAACAACTATATATCAGTATTTCATACTCTTGAATGTAGAAGTATCATATTCTATATGTTCAAGTACTTTAGGATTTTTACATGGTACCCAAGAAAAAAATTCTTTATTTAATGCATTAGGAAGATGAAATTTAGAAGATCAATTATTCTGTCAGTCTTGATGTGTATCAATTGACTGGCCATGATAACTCTCTCCAAGATCCAAATAATCTTTCTATGGTTCAAAATTTGGCATATAGTTACAATTATTCTGGATATCTGAACTTGACTAATCCAGTAGGGTGACATGACGGCTCTGGAGGATCTCACTTACGAGAAGCGCAAGGATTTCATTACCAAGCATGTCCTCCCTGCAGAGGAAGTCCCATTGATCTCTTTCCACACTGAAGCCGGTATAGCTCCTGGTGTTCTTGCCACAATGTCTCTAATAGCCCATGCAGAGCTCCCCGGCATTCCCTTCCCCAACTTCTTGAAAGACCACGAAATCGGTTCATGTCAGGGTGCACAGAAGGTTCCTATTGTCATGCCTCTGGCAGCAGCAATGGCAGTTAGCGCGCTGCACCTGAGGCTGCGGTACGCAGAGCCAAGCGATGGGCTGGTGACGCGTCGTGATGCAGAGGTCCCTGGATCGATAGTGGTGAGGCCAGACCGGAAGCTGCACCATGCTTGGATGGTCAGCTCCCCGATGACGAAGGACGAGGTCGAGGCGGATGCCAGTGAGATGTGTGAGGCTTTGCTGACCATGTTGGTTGAGATTGGGAAGATGAAAGAAGAGAGCAAAAGCAGTGGAGCAAAAGCAGTGAAGGGTCTCTCGCCTGAACTGAAGGTAGTTTAGCATAGTGAGGTACAAGTGTGGTGTCTACATGCTAAGTTTATAGTTTTAAGTTGTTCGAGTGTGTTGTCTGGGCTAGACTCTAGCCCCTAGTGGTAGTGGAGCGGACATCCGGAGGGACCGGCAGGGTTCGAGCCTCCCAAATTGTGTGCGTGGGATTTCAAAAAAAGTTGTTAGTGTGTACCAATTACTACTGTTCTTTGGATTTTGCGTGTCGACTGCTAGTAGTGATAACAGTATATATGCTGATAATCTGATGTCTCGGTGTATGGGATTTTCTCGGGGATACAAGAAAATAGTCGGTAGTGCTACTTTAATGGCCGAGTACGACCAGACAGAAGCAGAATCATAGTCTTCCTCGAGGGATATAATGAAAATATTCGAGGTCGATTTAGGATCCTTAAACGGGGAGCTATGTTTTATTAGTCACTTGTTCTTGTACTATTCTTTTACCTAAAACTTTTATCACTCATGTTCAGAAGGTATTTTGTAGGAGCCGTTTGGTATATGGATAGATTGAAATATTACTATGAATGTCAAATTTTCGGGGGAAAATAGTTTTTTTAAACATAAACCTGGAACTTTATAACCGTATTGCTATATATATATATATATTTTTTTTTTTTGGTATGGCTGTGTTGGGTTAAACAATACTAACAAATCATACAATACAACAATCCAACAATCGACACCCTCAAGGTTTTTTTTTTTTTAAAAAGGTCTGTTGTTACATATATTTTTATAGATCTTCAGAAATGTGGTCATAATAGAGAAAAAAAAAAAGAAAAAAAAAAAGAATGCCAAGTCTACAACCAAATACTTACAACCTCTTTCTTCCACCTCTTACACATGGGTTCCACCGGATCCCACCTCCCCTCTCACCCCTTCCTGTTACATGGGCTCCATCTGATTTCACCACTTTTCCTCTCCTCCAGCCAAAGCTCGACCCGTGGCAGTTGTAAGGAGATTGTAAATATTTGGTTGTAGGCATAAGAAAGCTTAATAGAAAGGTTCCGGTTGGACTTCAGTTATATTCTGGTTGGGTAGATAGATCAGGTCAAGTCTAAGATGAGTTTTGGGTCGGTGACGGTATTGGTCATGTGATTGTTGGGTCTAAATGGGTTTAGGATATTGCTCAGGGGATAACCTTCGTAATCTCAACATTTTTTTTTGAATATCTTAAAATATTTTGTAGTTGTATGAGTTTGGGGATATTATTGTTGGATATATTTGCCTTTATCTTCAAAATTCTGTAAACAAAAATAAATAAAATTAAAGTTACCGGCCTCCGAGGAAGTCGCGCACGAAGCACTGTCCTAAGAGTTGATTCGGGTCTATGTGCAGACTTTATCCGAATGCTCCTAGTGGTAAAACCCCCGCTCTACCGGTATCCCGTCATCGCACACGACTCGGGGAGATTGACCCGAACTTAGCTTTGCCCAGAAGATAGAAAGAATTAGAATGGAAGTGGATGATTGAAAATAGAATGAATTTTGTAGGAGGAATAGACATAATTTTTAGAGGGTGGAAACCTTTTTTCCTCCTTTTTAACAACATAAAGGAGACATGTATATATAGGAATCATGTCACAAAACAATATATCAATGGTCTTTCAATAGTATTCAATAGGAATAAAGGTGTGATAATGGGTACTAATGTGACCGTTTTAGGGGTTAAAGAAATGATTCATGATAGGACTTTAATGTAAAATAAAGGGGATAATAATATGGAGAAAAATTGATTTTTTTTTCCACCAATTATTACAACAATCCCCCCCCCCCCCCCCCCCCCCCCCCAAAAAAAAAAAAAAAAAAATCAATTTTTGAAACCAAAGATAACAATATTCAAAAAGAGTAAAGATGAAGAATTTCTGGGCAATGATATACTATGCATAGATGAGATGGACTACAGCCTTGAATCTCACTTAGTGACTATTGTCTTCATCTGAAGAAGTGCTTGATGAACTACGTCTTGAATCAGACTTCTTGAACCAGATTCAGAAAATAGCACACATAGTACGCTAGAGGTTCTTGGGTCTATCGGATGGCGCGTTTGGTTGGCCATGCGCACTTTTACACATTCATGAGAGTTGTCTAGAATCGCCCTGTCCTATAGTCGCGGCCCTCACGACCTCTCATATAGGTAAGTCCTTAAGGATTGGTGACAGGAATCAACCCTGCATATCATGCTTGGACTTATTAAGAGTTTAAACTCAACCTATCCATATCACAAAAGGAACACTGTCACCATAGGGATGGGGTATGAATGTACATATGTACAGCCTCCTGGGCTTTTATTTTAAAGAGAATTTAATCTCAGGTCAGTGTTCCATAATAGTCACCTAGTCCAGCTTGTTTCTACCCATTGAACCGGCTTCTTGGGATCTCCAGTCAGACTCGGTTGGGTTGTCACTGCTAGTGACTATACTATGGGCTTAACCCCATCCCCCTCGATGATTCTAGGATTAATGTCCTAGACAAACTCTTCGTCAAGAGTAAACATCTCTTCGTCAAGAGATCTGTAAAGTTCTTTTATGACTTTTATAGTCAAGAACCACTTTCTTTTTGCTATTTTTAATGTCTTGAAACGCAGCTGCAGGTACCTGTTCATCTTAGAATTCATAATATCATGCTTTTAGCATAATTTTAAAATAAATTTCAGGTACAAAAATATGTAGATCATGTATATGCATAATAAGATGTTTGATCTATTCAATTTCAATATATCATGAAGTCATAGCACAAGTAAAATTGGCCTTGATCTATTTGATATATACATAGCAAGATATCTGAGTCATTCAACTTCAACACATACTATGTTAAATATACTATTTCAAATTCTTTGATACTCCTAGATATGATAGTTTGTCACATGGACCTATCAACTTATGACTATCTAAGTTGTTTTACAGATGAAACCTTACACTGGATCTTAGTGATCTTTTGCGTTTTTATAGTCGAAGAAATTGTCATATAATGACTCAAAAAATACTTAAAATTCTATGAAGCCAATTGTAGTCCATTTCATTAGAAATTTTTTGGTTTGACTAAACCAGATGTTTGGGTTACTCCCAAATCATACTATGTGTCATTAAAATTAAAAAATGTGATTCCACTAATTGCTAATATAAGTCTTAGGATAGTGAGTCAAAACTCATTTGACTTTGTCACCTCTTAAAGTAAGACATAATAACTTTAAGCTATTGCCCTAAAGATTTATCTTTACTAGCCATGTTTGTAAAAATGGCAGTCTAAAGTAGTAGAATAATAGTTTAAGTGATTTTGCTAATAAATCTTAAAAATCTTTAGTTTGTCAAGTATTGATTAACTTGGGTTAGCTATAGGGGCCGGATCCCAGCTAGCGGAGGTCCACAGGGGGACGATTAAGTACCGTGTCGCTTAGGGCTATTTACGTCCGGTTGACAGAATGACCCTTTCGGCTTGTACCCAATGTAACGCCCCAGTCCCAAAATACGTAGGAATAGGAACGTAGACATGCCAGCTGTATTCATACGAAGTATACTCCAATATATAAAAATCCTCGTATAAATACATAAGCTGTAAAATGCAGTAGAACCATACTAATCTCATCCACACAAAATATATGAATAAATGATATCATATAATCAACCATGAAATTGTTATTTGGTACATGTAGTTGGGCGGAGACAAATCCACTACCAACGATGAAAAGAAATACTTAACAAAAGAAAGATTTTTGGCGAGTGAAGCGAAGACGGTCCAAATGCGATCACCCTCGAAGAAATAGCCATGATCACGGCTAGAGCTAGAACACCTGCGAAAGACAATAGCACACACCTGGCGAGATAACCAGGTCCTCAGAGGGACGTAACAAGACACATAATATCATGCCAATAACTGAATAAATAAAGCTCAACAGAAAAGTATATGTCTAAATAGATAATGGTCCTTAACCGTTCTATGTGAAAATGCAATTTGAAGACAACGTTCCACACAGGGGCCTTTCGAAGCTAGAAACACGACGCGTTAGCGTTTCAACCAAGGCACTAGTGGCGTCTAGAGAAAAGTAAATACACGGCCCATTAGCACTCGAGCGAGATCTAAGGGGCATCTAGAGAAAAATAAATGCACGGCCACTAGCTCTTGGGTGAGTCACTAACGGCAGCTAGAGGAAAGTAAATGCACGGCCCATTAGCACTCGACTGAGTCACTAAGGGTGTCTAGAGAAAAGTAAATGAGTGAAAGCCCCTACGCCTAATAATTGTCTTCACCCTCCCCATGCACTACTCGTGCTGAATCCACACCACGATATTCCTAATAACCGCTAAGTCTTCTAGGCAATTATATTAGCAGTTATACCCTAACGCTCGTCCTGTACTCAGCGATGTACGGTCGGTACGTAAGTCCGAATCTATATGAGACACGTGACATCGTGGCACACAAGTGTCGGCCAATGAATGCGGCACAAACAAAGGTGGTCCCTTAACTCTAGGCCAAATGTATAAAGTATAATAATTTGCAACTACATATGGTTTTGAAAGAACAACTTATAAGAAATAAAAACATGCATGATATTGAGCAAGAAATTAAACAGTAAAGGCAAGGTGTCTTGCCTGGTGTGTCGCCTGGTGTGGAGCGATAATCCAACAAGCCCTGTTTTGTCCAATAATCGGGGTCGATGCGCAAGGGTCCGGATTTCACGAGGAATAGAAAACATGATCAGTCACGATCAAGGGTTGTGAATAAATGAAGATTTGCGGCAAGAAAATTTACTTGTAATATTTTTAGAAGCTTATTTATAATTGCTTGGAAAATATATTTTATTAGCTCAAAATATATAGGTAGTTATATATACAACTCATTTTAAGGCGAAATATCCTAAGTTTGTCAAATTATATTTTTGGGTAGGAAAAACTATTGTTTATTAGTTAAAAATATATCTAATAAAAATTAAAAATTAAAACTTAGAAAAAAAACCAAGTGTTGTTACAGTGAATTATTTTAGTAAAGCTATCATTTTATTACAATTGAAAACTATAGTTTTATCAAAAAAAAAATATTTTAGATAAATATATACTTGAAAATAAAAAATCATTTTCAGCTAAACTTTAAGTCTGTAAAAAAAAATAGGCTCATAGATGGGAAACTATCTACATAATTATTTGAGAAGACTTAGAAATTTACTTTATAATTTGAAAACTTATATTTTCTGATTCCAAACTATTTTATACAAATATAAAAATCTAAAAAAAAAAAAAAAGAATTTTTGTCAAAGTAATTTGTTGGTCAAAATACCATAAACTAATTTAATGGTATATTTCTCACAAATGTTTAAATATATTGATATTTTTATTGTGTATATTTCCCAAAATTAAGGATAAATAAAATAATGGAAGATATTATATTATTACTAACAACAAGTTTGACTAAAATTAATAATAATTGAAAGCAATAATAATAGCAAGTCTACTTACTGTACTTTGTATGTATACATACAAAATAATGCCTACGTACAATATTGTACATTGGGAGCAATGATAACATAGAAAATAATGGAAGATATGATATTATATTATCACTAAAAGTAATAATTGAAAGTAATAATAACAGCAAGTTTGACTAAATTATACATTGGGAGCAATGATAACATTAGGTACCAGTAACATTTTCTTTTCGTGCTCTCCCTTGAGAAGCACAACACGAAGTATTAGAATACAGAAAATTCTATAAAAAGTATCAAAGTTTTCATGAATTGTAAAAATAGCATTGAAGTTTTAGAACTTGTAAGTTAGGCATCCATACGGACCTTAAAAGTCCGTATGTTTACGTCAACCCATGTCCAGCATAGTTAACGAATGCGGGAAAGAGATTAGCAAAATAGGCGGACTTTTAAAGTCCGCATGCTGACGTCGGATGACGCAAGCAAGCGGACTTTAAAAGTCCGCTTGGACGGTTGCTCGCTGGGGGGTTGGGTAATCAATAGGAGTTGGGTAAATGCCGACAGTATAGAGTAAGAGAGTAAGAAGAGAAGGAGACAGTAAGAAGGAGAAGGAGAAGGAGACAGTAAGAAGGGGAAGGAGAAGGAGACAGTAAGAAGGAGAAGGAGCTTCGTATCCATGGTAAAAAAATTTTGTATTTTTTTTTTTCATGCCATTCTAGGAACATTTGTAGAGGGGAAATTTGTAGAGGGAAAAATTGTACTGGTGAAATTTCTAGAAAAATTGGTACAAAAATATTGTAGTGGTGAATTTTGTAAGGGAAAAATTTGTAGGAGATTTGTAGTGATGAAATTTGTAGAAAAAATGGTAGAAAAATATTACGAAATAAATGTAGAAAATTTGTAAGGGAAAAATTTGTAGAAAATTTAGTAGAAAATTGGACAAAAATTATGAAGGAATTGTTTGGAGAAATTTGTAGAGGGAAAATTTGTACTAAAATTGTATAGGAAAAATTGTAGGGAATATTTCCCAAAATTTGTATGGGATAATTTGAAAGAAAATTTTGTAGGAAAAATGGTAGAATTATATTACGAGTAGAAGATTTGTAGTGGTGAAATTTGTTGAAAAAATTGTAGAAAAATATTACGAAATAATGTAGAAAATTTGTCATGGAAAAATATGTAGTAAATTTTACTAGAAAATTGGACAAAAATTTTGAAGGAATTCTTTGGACCAAAATTTTGTAGAAATTTTGTAGAAAATTATTACAGTAAATATGTAGAAAATGGAACACAAATTATGTACGAAATATGACATAAATAGCAGAAAAATTTTGAAGGAATTCTTTGGACCAAAATTTTGTAGAAATTTTGTAGAAAATTATTACAGTAAATATGTAGAAAATGGAACACAAATAATGTAGAAATATGGTAGAAATATTTAGATATATTCGTGAAATATTGTTGATATTTTCGTGAAATTTTTGTTACATATTGTAGAAAAAACTAGATATATTTTTGACATATTGTAGAAATAATTAGAAAAAAAAATAGTTAAATATTGTTTTTATTTTGTCATATTTCAGATGGGAACACAAAACGATGGACGTATTCCTGGTGGACCCACCACACCGACTATTATTCAGGAGCGACATTCACACATTTCTGAGCGTGTATTCTTAGGATCGGTAATTTTTCTGCTGAATAAATTATGTCATGCCTCTTAGAATTTAAATACTGACGAATTAACCAAAAATATTTTGCAGTTATATGACTATCCAGACGTTAAGTTACGTGAGCATGGGGAATGGCGTCACGGTTGGGAGCTATCATTTCTTCAAAAACAACTGGTGGAGTCATTTGGATTTTCCTATGTCGACGCAGTTCGTATGTGACGTCACGATAGGGATCTCATTTTGAGCCTGGTCGAGCGGTGGTGGCCGGTACGGAACACTTTTCAGTTTCCCGTAGGTGAGATGACTATCACCTTGGCTGACGTTGCGATGATCTTGGGGTTACCAATTAACGGTACCCCTATCTATTTTGATGAGAGTGCACATGTGGGGTACCTCATCAGAACCTATCTAGGACGTGAGCCAGCACCAGATCAAGGTAGCAGTGCTGGTATCAAGCTTACTTGGCTTCGTGCCAATTTTCAGCATGTTGACCACATCGGCTCCCAGTTTGTTATTCCAGATGACGCGCGGGTATGTCAAACATATTTTGTACATTTGAATTATAATATTCCAATTTAATACAAACAAATGTTATTGTTTTCAGGTAATATGCTGTACCAGAGCTTACTTATTAAGCCTCTGTGGGTCTATTTTATTTCCTGATGGGACGGCAAGCAAGGTTTCCGCTTACTTGCTACCTTTTTTTGCAAATTTGGACCATCGTACAGAGTATTCCTGGGGTGCAGCAGTCTTGGCCCATCTCTACAGTTCAATGACTACTTTTGTTTCTGTTAGGGAGGGGGCAAGTTTGCATCGGGGTCTCTCCGGCTGTGTGTCTCTCATACAGGTACAATTGATAAACTGAGTGAATTTTTTACTCTTGTTGTACATTATTTTTATTGCAAGTTATTTTGATATGCAGCTATGGTCGTATGATCATTTTTATATCGGTCGACCACTTAGCCGTATCCCACTAGGCCAGCGGATCTTTCCGGCAGGAGTTAGATGGAACTCCGACAATGTGGATACCGCTCACAGTCTTACACGAGTGGTATCCATTTATCGAAACAATTTCGATACATTAGTTGCCCCGGAGGTAAATATCTTAGCTTTATTACATTTCACTTTTAGCTTTGTCTATACAATATGAACTATAATATTTTACTGTGACATAGGTAAACTGGACTCCACAAACGTGCCCGGAGGAGGTGATAGATAATATTGTTGAGAGTAGTAGACATAGATATTATGTCATGTACAATTCGTACATTATGTTTTATCCCGCTGATCGTGTCCTGCGACAGTTAGGGTTGAAACAAATTGTACCGTTAGACCCTCTGCCATCTAGTATTGGAAGATCATCGCTCGGGGCCCGAATTCAACAACATTGTTCAGGATGGGAGAACCGATATGTCACTCATGACGTGACCCACATGTCATCGGTTGTGGATAATGACATGGACTGTAAGTTACAAATTTTAATACTTATAGATAAGATGTAATTCAACATATCACTTCATGATCTGGTACACTAATTACAGTTTATGGCACATATCACTTCATGATCTGGTACGGTACTCCGTGCGTCCAGAATCGCCGATATGTCTATGAGGAGTCTCGGGTTACTCAACGAGCAATGGATGATTATAGTCATCGTATCAGGACCATGCAAGTAAATACGATGGTACGTGCATAAATCTAAATGAAATAAATAATGATATATATATGTCTGTGTGTTTGTTTGAACACCAATACATTTCCCATTTTAGCTGGATCAATGGGAAGCCGCTACCCAGGACCCCTCAGCCGATCTACATTCGATGGTACAATCATCTACTCAAACGCTCCGTCGTCCTCATATGCCCCCGGTGCTACCGTTGGAGATCCCTGAGGATCAGCCTATTGGTCATGTCCAACAGAGACATCCACGTCGTTGGAGAGAGGGTTCGGCAGAGGGATCAGAGCATCCATTTGCCGGGGAGGGCTCGTCGTCGCATCCATTTGCCGGGGAGGGCTCGTCGTCGCATCCATGTCAGCCGGAGCAGACCTGGTCGCCATGGTCTACTCGGTTCATAGAGGTTGGCCTTAGTGGATCACAACCACCGATGGATTTGGTGGGAGGCCTTGAGTCGCAGGAGGCGATGACTTGGTCACAGCTTGATCGAGATCATGGGCCGTGGGGACATCCTTCGCAGCAGACCTTGCCGCCATCAAACCCCGGTGAATTTGATTGGAGCTCATTTGCTGAGGATACCTGCAGGTCAATATTTGACACACCGCCACCGCCTTACACCCAAAACACTACAGAAGAGGCCGGAGATGACTATCAGCCATTGCCAGGGGAGACACCGGAGCAAACAGCGGCTAGGCGGGCTAGACTGGGTCTTAGGCCAGTCGATCGTAGGCATTATGATAGGATGCATAGAGGTGATTATTGACTATGATGTAGTTGATGTGTAAAAACTATTTATGAACTAATGTTAAAGTTAATCTTAACCCAAATTTGGTGCTCTTGTACACTTTCTTCTGTTGTCTCCAATTGTCCCGCAGTTGCTGCAATGAAGATCTCTTGTTCCCAACTCCCTTGTCAAAAAACGATTTTTTTTCGGTCTGCCGGCTCTACGTCCGACGTTCGGAACTCCAATTTCACCTCTTACCAATTCAGCTTCTGGAGTATATGGAGATGGAATTCCTTGCATACAGGGCGCATATACATTTTTAAGCTTTTCAACAGAAAATTGTTCAGGATAATAGTTTTCTACATGCAAGTTACTAGATTGACAAGAAAAGTAAGCATGTACACATGGTAAAAGTGTATGCTGCCAGCGATAACATGTACATATTCTATTTTCTAAATCCACTATATATCGTCTACTACTTTCATGATCATATATTTCAAATTTAAATGCATTAATATGCAACATTTGAAAATGATGTATCTCCCTTTTGATACGTGCCATAGTTTTGAGCATCCTAGGACAATAGTGCCTATCCAGATTTTCAGCAATTTGTCTATGTTTTTCATGCATAGTTATGATTTTAGCTCTAATGCCATCAAGCAATGTGGTGATTGGTTTATCACGCAAATTCTTAATCCAATTATTAAAATTCTCTGCAATGTTAGATGTGTTAATATCTAGTCTAGGACATGGTGCATAAGCAGTAATCCAATGTAAAAAGTTACGATTTTCATCGTTTGTCCCAATAATCCAATTAAAAACATCAATATTAGCAGATTTAATCTTTTCAAACCATTCTGTCGCATCAACATCATTATAAGATCGGGCAAGTTTATCTAACCATACTTGATATTGTCGTGTACTACTACATTGACTTCTCATATTTTGTTTAAAATGTTGAATGCAAAAAAAATGTGGAGAGCTAGGAAATATATCATGTATTCCACGAATTAAACCTTTTTGCTTATCAGATATAAAGGAGATACCATCCCACCGATCAAAACTAGTTTCAAATGAAGATTTTAAACATTGTAAAAACTATGTCCATGATTCAGTATTCTCATTTTCAGCAACACAATAAGCAATTGGATATAATTGATAGTTAGGATCATGAGCACATGCGACAAATAAATTACCTTAAAATTTAGATGTAAGAAAAGTTGCATCAACACTAATAACGGGTAAGCAACCTTGCAAAAAACCATCTATGCATGCCTTCCAACAAACAAATATTCTTTGAAAAATATTATTTCCGACGGTTTTTAAAAAACACTTCGTTCCAGGATTTGTTTCCATAATTGTAAAAGCGTATTTTTCAAGACTACCGTATGCATCAATATAACTACCATTAATTTTGAATAATGCAAGTTCTTTTGCTCTCCAAGCTTTTGAATACGTAACGCTTACTCGAAATTGTCTAAGAATATCCTTTACAATATTAGAAGCGCTATAAGAATTATTATCTCTAATTTTACCTATTATTTTATCACAAATCCATGCAGCAGTAGCTTGTTGATGTTGTCCTTGCGATAACATACCTGTGCAAGAATGTTGTGATACAAATGTCTCAATTAAAAAAGTTCACTTTCATCAACAGCTTTAGCGTATACTCTCCAAGAAGAATCTGGAGATTTGCATTTGTATACTATTCTTTTGGAATTGTTATGGTTACTTTTAACACTAAAATTATGACGAATTGCAAGATCTCGAACAAAATTTCTAAATTCATAAGAGGAAGAAAACTCTCTATGCAAAAATAATTCAGGAGTACTACCTTGTGAAGGATCATCGTCTGCTTGTAAATAATAGTCTAAATCTTCTACTAAGTCTCCACTATCATCACTATTTTCATTATCAACATTTATTTGGTTCGAAGTACTAGCTCCAGAAAGTAAATTTTGGTTATTAAAAACAGGTGCAATAATATGAGTAATATGTGTGCTAATATTTGCCAATGTTGCGGTTATATATATTTTTAAACAAGATGCATCTAAATTATTTTGAATAATAAATCTCCAAGATTCTTCACTATCTATTACTAAATAAGTATCGGTAAAAAAGAAACGTATTACAAAAGAATAGTTAATAGAATAACGTTCTATAATAATATTTCTTATATTTTCAAATGAAATACTTTGATAAGTAGAAATAAGATTAGTTGTGCCTCCTTCGTACGATAATCCGTTTAGAGCACCTCCACGATAGCAGATTAATGTTAGTGTTTGATCCATAATTTTTTGATATAAAAAGGAGACTATAAATTTTAGAAATATTCAAGTTGGAAGAAGTAGCTCAGATTGGAAGTAGGTTGCTGTTGTAGAAAACTGGAAGTAGGCTGCTGTTGTAGAAAACTGGAAGTAGACTGACGTAGACTGCTGTTGTAGAAAAATGGAAGTAGGCTGCTGGAAGAAGTAGCTCAGATTGGAGTAGACTGCGGGATAAAACTTGTAAAATTAATTTTGAAGGATGATATTTGGAAGATGAATGAAAGGATGGATATAGAAGGAGTTTATATAGGATTTTATAAAAAATAGCCGTTGGAAAATAATAGCCGTTGCATATAGCCGTTGTAAAAGAGACACTGTCCCAGCAAGCATATAGCCGTTGCAATGCGAGGGAGCAACCGTCCAAGCGGACTTTTAAAGTCCGCTTGCTTGCGTCATCCGACGTCAGCATGCGGACTTTAAAAGTCCGCCTATTTTGCTAACCTCTTTCCCACATTCGTTAACTACGCTGGACATTCGTTAACTACGCTGGACATGGGTTGACGTAAGCATACGGGCTTTTAAGGTCCGTATGGATGCCTAACTTACAATTTCTAAAACTTCAATGCTATTTTTACAATTCATGGAAACTTTGATGCTTTTTATAGAATTTTCTGATTAGAATAACACCATAGAGTAGAGAGAGAGAGATGGGAAAGAGAATGAGAAGGAGGAAGAGTAGAACAGAGAGGAGAGAGAGAGAGAGCACCATTAAAGAGAGAGGGAAAGGAAGGAACGGTGGAGAGAGAGAGCAGGAGAGAGTGAGGCTTACCAGATGGGGGTCGGCTTACTGGCAGTTGCGGAGCTGGCGCGCGACGCTGGCTCGGGAAAGAGAGGAGTAGAAGGTTACCGGAGAGGATGTCCAGCGCTTGGTCGGCGGTGACGGGATCCAGAGAATGCCCGGCGCTCGGTCGGCGGTGACGGGATCCAGAGAAGGTTACCGGAGAAGATGGTAGCACGGTGGCGGGATTTCTGCGCGCGGCTCCGGTGAGAGGGGATGCCCGGCGCTCGGCTGCCAGAGCGGGATCCAGAGGACGGCGGCGCAAGGGAGCAGTCGGCACGACGTCGGGGCGCACCGCAGGCGGCCGTTCGGATTTCGGTCGGCGGGAACGGGACGAGGCGCGGCGGCGGACAGTGCGGCCGGTCCTGGTCGTATGCGACGAACGCGGCAGGCGGCGCCTCGCCGACGCCCGACGGGAACTCAGGTGAGGGGGTTCGGCTCTCCTTCTTCTTCTTTTTTTTGGATGATGATGATGATTGATAGCTACGGTTGGGGTGACCACAGCGGTAGATGTGGCGAGGGTCTCGACGATGGTGGTGGTGTGGATGATGGTGTGATCGGGTCTGGGGGTTGAAGTGCTGGTGGTTGGCCGGATTGGCCAGGCCGTGGTGGTGATGACAGCGGATGTGGGCGGCGGATGATTGAAGCCATGGAGTGTGGTGGTGATGACGGCAATGATGTTGACAGAGATGGTGGTGGCGCTGGAATCCAGCCGGGAAGGGGACAAGAAACTAGGTTTAGGTTTAGGGTTAGATGATTGATGGTGTCGGGGTGTGTCCGACACGAAAAAGAAGAATTGTATATGTAAAATGGAATAAGATGTGGGAGGGAAAAACATGGACACGATGCACGTGGGTGGTAGCAAATTATGGACGAGTACCTGCCTATTTATAGGATGTGGGAATTCCCATTTGGATAAGGCTTAGGAATAGTTTAAATTCCCCCGTAGATAATACCGCTTATTTAATTTAAAACAATTAAATCCAAATCTAGTTCGAATCTAGATAATTCTATCTTTTAAATAAGGGCTATTTAAATTAAATCAACAAAATCAAAATTTAAAATTTAAAATATCATGACAATTAAACATTAAGCAATCAAATTTTAAAATACCTTTTTATGGATAAAAATAAAAATAAATAATTTCGAAAATCAAATATATATACATGAATTAAATTTTCATGTACCTCAATGCAATTAGAATATTTATGAAAATATAGTTTTTCGAAATACTACTTATATTTATAAAGTAAATTGGCATTTTTATGATAATTAATTAAAATAAAATTTGGACGAAATTTGTGCAACGTACTTCGTAGCAAACTATTTACCTTATACTATTTAAATTAAATCCATAAAATTAAATCGAGATTTAAAATGGCCACAAAATTTTTTAAGTATATTTTCCAAAAAAAATACCAATAATAATAATTTCGAAATAATAAATATTCTTAAATATCTTTTTGAATAATAAAATATTAATATTAATAAATTTTGAAAATAGAATTATATATAAATTCAAATTAATGTATCTCATATGCAAGGAATATTTGTATAAAATAAACCTTAAGTAAAATACAAATAATTATTATCTATATAAAAAATAAAAATATTTTACTAAAAATATGTATGCTCGTACATATTCGCACTCGTCGGACAATTATGAAAAAAGAAATTTCGCACACGACGTACAATACGACTATGCGACGTACAAAATTTTAATCCATACAAATTTTAATAAAAAAAATATAGTAGAAATTTAGGGGTTTTACACCCAAATAATCTTAACTTTTAGAACTTTAGATTTAAAGAAATTTACAATTTCACTAACTACTTTCTTATGACAAAATTGTTTTAATGAGTCAAAATAATTATAGCGTCACATAATATAAGCTAAGACAAAAATTGTCTAAATATTGTGACAGAACAATATAGTGATTTTTTTTTACTAGAAATCCTAATATTGTGATAACATAGTTATTTAAGGTTCAAACATGTAAACCGACTAAGGAAAGAATATCACCATATTCTACATACAGAAACCTAGAATGATGCCTCACATACTTCATATATTTGTCCAACTAAATTCAGTAGACAAAATGAATAGAATATGTGAATTGTAAATTTAAAAAATTACCTTTCCACGTGATCGGAGCAATTTTGTACTTCTTGAATTCGGCTTAGTAATAACACTTCATAATAAATGTCATTTTGCACATTATTTTGAGATAGTTCTATAATCTCACCGACATCAATTATGTCCAAGAAAAAAATTTATAAACAACAAGTTTAGAATAATAAAGCGAAGAACTTTATATTACTTACCTTATACCTTAGCATGTTTGCTCATTTTCTAACATGTCTAACTTCTGACTTGAAGAAATAAAAATTACAAAGATCATGTCCGAAAAGGATAAAAATCTCTAACAATTTGGTCTTCGACAAATAAAACGTTAGTTTGCATATAAAATAAAATAAATATATAATTTGAACCGATGCACAAATTGTTCATTCTGACACACCAATATATACTGTTTAAAATAATTGAACAATATTTTTATGGTAAATATGAAAATAAGAATTATAAGATGCTATCAGTATGTCCAAGTCTGACATATATTTTAGTTACATAATAAAGTGAAAGAAAATATTTGGCAATACCATATAGCAGCATGTATCATTTTTCATAAATTAAATATTACATATAAAATAATCACATAACAATAATTTTACATTTATATGACTTTGCAAAATTTTATTCTAAATGCCAAAATCTATAATTAATATTGAACGATGTAAAATTTTGTTATTAATGGTAGTAATACCAAGTTTTGTATCATGACTTGAACAAATTCTATGTCATTATCCATGACATCGGACTAATTAACAAGTTATTTATAATATTAAATTAAAAGAATTTCTCTCGATGCATCATGAATAGAACATATGGAATTAAAAATATGTGTTATGATCTTTGCACTATCCCAATGATATACAAAAGTAACAAAACACAAAACTAAAGCAACATGGATTTCTCATTCCAGGTGCCTTATTATATGTTGCACCATAAAAATTAAAGATGTTAAGCAGGTGCAAAATAATGATTTGCTATATATGTTAGCATAATTATCAGCAATCAAAATTGTGTATATATAAGAACAATAATCGAAATAGAATTGTTAAACAATGGACACAATTAAATCAGATGCGACAAAATGTATATATCTCTACGTACTTTATCCAGGTAATAGTTCTAATTTATTTGAGAACTATTAAAATATTCTATAGAATAAATTTTGGCATATGAATTTAGATTTACTAAAAATTCTTTTGTAATGCCAAATGCCTCTGCAAATGCATATTCTATTTATAGAGATGCAAAATTCTATTTATTGTAATTGTAGATAGCAAATTTGAACAAAGTAGCTTATCATAAAAAATAATTCATCGATACATGCTATATATTATTACCAATCAAGTTGAAATTGACAATATCCTCAAGATGTTACAATTGGCTCAAGATACTGCAATAAATTTGAAAATGAACTTTATTCATTGTCACTCCCCGTTTCCGAAATACGTAAATTTTTGATTTTTTGTGTATATGGTATCTGGCACATGTATCTTTATTACATTTATCCTGAATTTGTAACTGGCCATGGCATGGGACAGTATCTCGTCGCGGATTAGTGTGCCACCCCTTGTCCTTGTTTGGTTGTAGGCGTGGTTCACTATTTCGATGACAGGATTTCTGAACCGTGTTGTGGTTAGGATTTTGTTTAATTAATTTAATTAGTTGTATCATGTAGCATTTAACATGTCATTAGTCATGTGGTTAAGAGCATGCTTAAGCTTGGGATTTTTTTGAGTCAACCCAAATCATGAATATTTATTTAATATTTATCATGCATTTATTCTGTATTTAAATTCTTCAAATTTGCGCTTATTAATTTTTTTGTATTTTATTTTCTGCTTTTTCTTGGCTCTTGGTTCATTTCGGTTCATGGAAAACCAACTTGGTTCGGTTTGGTTCAACATGGAAAGGAATGGATGGCTTGGATTTGGTGGAGAGAATGAATGGTGGAGATCCACTTGACCTTGATATAAAAGTTCTTCTTCCACTCTCTCTCTTCATTCATTCACATTTACTCCTCCACCAAACCCTAACCCATTTGGAGAGGCAAGTACATCTTGCACATCATGAGGGATTTCATGCATCCCCAATTATTTTTAGTTTATGTTATTCATCTTCTCTTCCTCTACAAGTTTAGGTCTTGAAGTTTTTATTTTCCATGGATGGTTGGGTGTAGATCTAAGTTTTAAGTTTTGGTTTTTATAGTTTTGGTTTTCATATGAAATTTAGGGTTTTGATCTATCAAACATTGTTGTTTTCGAAATTAAGTGGTTCCATGTTGTAGAGAATTTGATTCTACTAAAGTTTGGCTTTTGAAAAGTTAGATTTCGATTTATTTTATGGAAGTTATGGCAAAAAGTATTTTGGTTCGTTCCTATATTCATCTGCAGCACGAACAGCATATCGCGGAAGGCACACAGCATGTCGCAGTAGGCGCATATCATGTCGCGCATGAGCCGCATTAAGGCACATGTCGCAGTAGGCGCATATTGCATGAGGCGCATGTCGCAGTAGGCGCATATCATGTCGCGCATGAGCCGCATTAAGACGCATGTCGCAGTAGGCGCATGTTGCATGAGGCGCATGTCGCAGTAGGCGCATATCATGTCGTGCATGAGCCGCATTAAGGCGCATGTCGCAGTAGGCGCATGTTGCATGAGGCGCATGTCGCGGTAGGCGCATATCATATCGCACTTGAGCCGTATGAGGCGCATGTCGCGATAGGCGCATATCATGTCGCAGTTGAGCCACATGAGGCACATATCATGTCGCAGTAGGCGCATATGGTGTCGCAGTTGCATGCATGTCGCAGAATAGGTCGCATATGCATAATTTGGTTGTTTCTGACTGTTATATGTCCTAATTAACTGAATTGTGGCTAGAATTTCTTTCAACTCCAACATGAATTTGTTGATCTTTTCCTTGGATTCAAGAATATGTTACCAACTATTTTATACTAGTTACGGACTGGACCATGCTTAATACTAATTGACCTTCATGCCTTGATACCATTGATAATAATGGGTATCTTGACTAATTGATCATGCGTTCCTAGTTGGAACTAAGAGACTGGCTAGTCGTCTTATTGAATGAAATGAATGAGACACGTTCATGTAATGAACTATTGTACTCGATTAGCCGATCCCGAATATTGGCATACAGGCACATGCAGGTTTCAAATTATTTATTTATCTATTTTACAAAAAGACAGCATGTGTACTTTATGGTCAAGGTATGATTACTCCGTGGTTAGATTTGATTGTTGCATTACGCTATGTAAGACCTATAACATAGCCGCACGGGTATCGTTGTAGAGTTGCGCATATCGTACCCCGTACGAAAGTACTCATTTGAACGACCATGATCCACGGCATGGAACTTCACGCAACGTAGAGACTATTAAGTTAAATAAAATAATGATGGCATGGAGAGAATGGATTCCCGAGTTCTTACATGGCAGCCCCCTTGGGACTATTAAGTGCCCGACGGGCCGGCTGGTTCCCACAGATACGGTAAATCTGTCACACGGGCAGGGAACGGTATCTGCTTATATTATTGTACATGCTATAACGGCGGGCGTCCCGCTGGGACTCGTCTAACTACATGATTGGCGCAATTGATTGATTGGATAGACTAGCCTTGCTTGCACATAGTAAGAACTGAGGAATCCCTAATTGCATAATTCCATGATAACTTGGGACTCACAATAGCAAGCCGTAGGAATTGATTGGCCGTTCAAAGATGATTTATTTGTGTATTGTATCTACTCTGTTGCCTAACTAAGATGATCAGAATGTCAGGGCGTGACGGGCCAACTTCTGTCCTTGTTTGGTTGGGAGGTTAGTTCGAAGTGTCGTGATGTTATGTGAATCCTAGTGGAAAGCAGAGATCTGTTATTATATCCTCTTATTACTGGTTTTAATTCCTCATATCGTGCTTTCTTGTGGTACTTGCTATTGGAGGTCTAACCTCTCTGGTTTTGCATGGCCAGATTTAGAGCCGGTTCCCGAGGACTCAGCTTACTTCCACCTCCAAGATGGTCAATACTAGAGGAATGATCGCAGGAGGACTCGAGTGGGTTCCTTACTCTCCCACTCGTTTTGTTATTTACTTAATACCTTGCCGTTTGGCACCGACATGTTAGTCGGATTGTCTTGTACTTACTTTTGTATAATTGTAATTAAGTCAGACTACAGCTGATAACAATTGTGTATACTTTTCTACATCATCTGGCTATATTTTGTAAAGCCAGATATCAAGAACATTTTGACTGAGCGTTTGGGACGCCTTACTGCTTTATCTTACATGTTCTCTATTTCTGTTTCTTGTTTTGAACGATTGAGACAATAGATGTGAAATGACCATAGTAAGACTTTCATGTAGTATGCACCCCCTCGTCTGGTTAGACAGCATTGATCGTATTATACGGTATTCATCTATCCGTAATACGTAGCTGGCTGAGTCATTCCCCCGCTCTCCAGTATTCTGGTTCTGGGGCGTGACAAGGTTTTAGTGGTGGCCCATGCAGGTCTAATTTCAGACTTGTGGGGTGTTTTGATTTATAGGATGTCTCAATCACACGTGTTTCCCCCTTGATCTCATAATTCGTTATTCTCAACCCTTGCTTGACATTCTGGTATCCTTTGACTTCATTGATCCTTCATGTCCGGTTGTTTGATTGTTCTCTTGTCCCTTTTCTTAGTGGCACTTCGTCCGCATCGGTCAGAGCTGGGCAGCAACAGCAGGAGCAACATGGACAACCTGACCAGGTTAGCCGACAACAAGGGCCGGTACTAACTCAAGAGGCTACCCAGGAAGAAGTGATAGTGGAACCAGCAGCTGGATCGCAGTATCCGGACATTCCACCACCACCAACAGTTCCACCTACCCAAGTGGACACACCAGCCCTTCTGGAGATCATGAGAGGAATGATGGCTACTCAGCAACATCAGATGTTGGCCCAGCAACGCATGCACACTCAGCTACAAGAGCAGAATGTGCTACTCAACCAAGGTTTGCAGACGGCTTTGGAAAGAGGAGCGAGGACTGATTCAGGAGCATCAGCCAGGTTTTGCAAGTACAACCCCCGCCGTTTCGAGGGCACGGAGGATGCCATATCAGCAGATGCATGGCTTAAGGATATGGAGGCTATTTTGACAGCAGCTAAGGTACCGGCAGCAGAACGTGTGGATCTAGTGAAGTTGTTACTTCAGGATCTCGCACGTGATTGGTGGGAATCAGAGAAAGTGGGCATCAGACGTCCTGTAGCTTGGGACGATTTCACTACAAGATTCAAGACCAAGTACTATGGAGTTGTGGCGCAGTTTGAGCTACAACAAAAGTTTATCAGCCTCAGGCAGGCTGGCAAGACTGTAGATGATTATGCAGCGGAGTTCTGCAGATTGAGTAGGTTCGCCCCAGAGATGGTAGCAACAGAGAGCCAGAGGGCCATGAGGTTTCAGCAAGGGTTTCATCTTGAACTCTTGCAATTGATAGAGGGGCACAATTACCAGACTTTTGATGAGATATTGACGGCGACTCGAAGGCATGAGATCATCATTCAGAGGCTTGTAGTAAGGACTGGGGGTCAGAAGAGGTCCCACAGTCAGATTGAAGGAGGAGGGGGATCAGCGCCCCGAACAACAACACCGTCCACTGGCATTTGTATCCACGATGTGGCGATACGAGGACCAGCACCACCACCCAGGCAGCAGCAACAGCAACAGAGGAACCAGCAGCAGCGTCAGGAAGCACCAGTGGGTTGCACTTACTGTGGTAAGGGAGGGAACACTAGGGATGTGTGTCGTTCAGCTAATGGATTATGCTTGAGGTGTGGCAGTCCAGATCATAGGATTGCCAATTGTCCCATGATGCAGAGGCCAGGAGGGCCAGCACTAGCAGTGAGGCCACTAGCCCAGCGCCCATTACTGACGCAAGCTCAGATGTACCGACAAGCGCAACATCAGGTTGGACAGCAGGGCCAGGGAAGGCCGGGACAGAGACAAGAAGAATTTGGAGTATTAGAGCAGAGGTTGGCCGAAGGCGGTCAGATTGTGGGTAAGATTTCAGTATTATTCATTATAATTCATTGAGTTCTATATTCGAAGAGTGAAGGCAACTTTTTCGTCTCACTCATCTGCTCTCGTATCATGTGATACGTGATATTCATCATGTGTCTTGATTTCGAGAGTACGTCCTGGGCAGAGTCTCGTTCTTGATTTAGTCATTGGTACCGACTTATCTCAGGCATTGACCCTTGTCCACTTTGAGTGTCAGTGTAGGACCTCGAGGACGAATTCCTACCTGACTTGAGAGGCATATTTTATTCGTATGTCTTCGATCATTTCCTTCTAGGGGATACTTATTGTTTGTGCTCTTATTTAATTATTCTTGCTTTCTTAAACTGTTCATGTGCCATATGTTGTTTGATAATTGTGCTTGCTATATGTCATGAGTGTATTTCGTGATCTGAGAGCGTGCTCAACTAGCCTTATCGAAATTTCGAGGACGGAATTTTTCTAAGGAGGGTAGAGATGTCACTCCCCGTTTTCGAAATACGTAAATTTTTGATTTTTCGTGTATATGGTATCTGGCACATGTATCTTTATTACATTTATCCTGAATTTGTAACTGGCCATGGCATGGGACAGTATCTCGTCGCAGATTAGTGTGCCACCCCTTGTCCTTGTTTGGTTGTAGACGTGGTTCACTATTTCGATGGCAGGATTTCTGAACCGTGTTGTGGTTAGGATTTTGTTTAATTAATTTAATTAGTTGTATCATGTAGCATTTAACATGTCATTAGTCATGTGGTTAAGAGCATGCTTAAGCTTGGGATTTTTTGAGTCAACCCAACTCATGAATATTTATTTAATATTTATCATGCATTTATTCTGTATTTAAATTCTTCAAATTTGCGCTTATTAATTTTTTTGTATTTTATTTTCTGCTTTTTCTTGGCTCTTGGTTCATTTCGGTTCATGGAAAACCAACTTGGTTCGGTTTGGTTCAACATGGAAAGGAATGGATGGCTTGGATTTGGTGGAGAGAATGAATGGTGGAGATCCACTTGACCTTGATATAAAAGTTTTTCTTCCACTCTCTCTCTTCATTCATTCACATTTACTCCTCCACCAAACCCTAACCCATTTGGAGAGGCAAGTACATCTTGCACACCATGAGGGATTTCATGCATCCCCAATTATTTTTAGTTTATGTTATTCATCTTCTCTTCCTCTACAAGTTTAGGTCTTGAAGTTTTTGTTTTTCATGGATGGTTGGGTGTAGATCTAAGTTTTAAGTTTTGGTTTTTATAGTTTTGGTTTTCATATGAAATTTAGGGTTTTGATCTATCAAACATTGTTGTTTTCGAAATTAAGTGGTTCCATATTGTAGAGAATTTGATTCTACTAAAGTTTGGCTTTTAAAAAGTTAGATTTCGATTTATTTTGTGGAAGTTATGGCAAAAAGTATTTTGGTTCGTTCCTATATTCATCTGCAGCACGAACAGCATGTCGCGGAAGGCACACAGCATGTCGCAGTAGGCGCATATCATGTCGCCCATGAGCCGCATTAAGGCGCATGTCGCAGTAGGCGCATGTTGCATGAGGCGCATGTCGCAGTAGGCGCATATCATGTCGCGCATGAGCCGCATTAAGGCGCATGTCGCAGTAGGCGCATGTTGCATGAGGCGCATGTCGCAGTAGGCGCATATCATGTCGCGCATGAGCCGCATTAAGACGCATGTCGCAGTAGGCGCATGTTGCATGAGGCGCATATCACAGTAGGCGCATATCATGTCGCACATGAGCCGCATTAAGGCGCATGTCGCAGTAGGCGCATGTTGCATGAGGCGCATGTCGCGGTAGGCGCATATCATGTCGCAGTTGAGCCACATGAGGCGCATGTCGCGATAGGCGCATATCATGTCGCAGTTGAGCCACATGAGGCGCATATCATGTCGCAGTAGGCGCATATGGTGTCGCAGTTGCATGCATGTCGCAGAATAGGTCGCATATGCATAATTTGGTTGTTTCTGACTGTTATATGTCCTAATTAACTGAATTGTGGCTAGAATTTCTTTCAACTCCAACATGAATTTGTTGATCTTTTCCTTGGATTCAAGAATATGTTACCAACTATTTTATACTAGTTATGGACTGGACCATGCTTAATACTAATTGACCTTCATGCCTTGATACCATTGATAATAATGGGTATCTTGACTAATTGATCATGCGTTCCTAGTTGGAACTAAGAGACTGGCTAGTCGTCTTATTGAATGAAATGAATGAGACACGTTCATGTAATGAACTATTGTACTCGATTAGCCGATCCTGAATATTGGCATACAGGCACATGCAGGTTTCAAATTATTTATTTATCTATTTTACAAAAAGACAGCATGTGTACTTTATAGTCAAGGTATGATTACTCCGTGGTTAGATTTGATTGTTGCATTACGCTATGTAAGACCTATAACATAGCCGCACGGGTATCGTTGTAGAGTTGCGCATATCGTACCCCGTACGAAAGTACTCATTTGAACGACCATGATCCACGGCATGGAACTTCACGCAACATAGAGACTATTAAGTTAAATAAAATAATGATGGCATGGAGAGAATGGATTCCCGAGTTCTTACATGGCAGCCCCCTTGGGACTATTAAGTGCCCGACGGGCCGGCTGGTTCCCACAGATACGGTAAATCTGTCACACGGGCAGGGAACGGTATCTGCTTATATTATTGTACATGCTATAACGGTGGACGTCCCGCTGGGACTCGTCTAACTACATGATTGGCGCAATTGATTGATTGGATAGACTAGCCTTGCTTGCACATAGTAAGAACTGAGGAATCCCTAATTGCATAATTCCAGGATAACTTGGGACTCACAATAGCAAGCCGTAGGAATTGATTGGCCGTTCAAAGATGATTTATTTGTGTATTGTATCTACTCTGTTGCCTAACTAAGATGATCAGAATGTCAGGGCGTGACGGGCCAACTTCTGTCCTTGTTTGGTTGGGAGGTTGGTTCGAAGTGTCGTGATGTTATGTGAATCCTAGTGGAAAGCAGAGATCTATTATTATATCCTCTTATTACTGGTTTTAATTCCTCATATCGTGCTTTCTTGTGGTACTTGCTATTGGAGGTCTAACCTCTCTGGTTTTGCATGGCCAGATTTAGAGCCGGTTCCCGAGGACTCAGCTTACTTCCACCTCCAAGATGGTCAATACTAGAGGAATGATCGCAGGAGGACTCGAGTGGGTTCCTTACTCTCCTACTCGTTTTGTTATTTACTTAATACCTTGCCGTTTGGCACCGACATGTTAGTCGGATTGTCTTGTACTTACTTTTGCATAATTGTAATTAAGTCAGACTGCAGCTGATAACAATTGTGTATACCTTTCTACATCATCTGGCTATATTTTGTAAAGCCAGATATCAAGAACATTTTGACTGAGCGTTTGGGACGCCTTACTGCTTTATCTTACATGTTCTCTATTTCTGTTTCTTGTTTTGAACGATTGAGACAATAGATGTGAAATGACCATAGTAAGACTTTCATGTAGTATGCACCCCCTCGTCTGGTTAGACAGCATTGATCGTATTATACGGTATTCATCTACCCGTAATACGTAGCTGGCTGAGTTATTCCCCCGCTCTCCAGTATTCTGGTTCTGGGGCGTGACATTCATCCATACATGTTGCATATTATTTCTAATTGGAATACAACGACAAATTCGTTCTGTGCTAACAAGTATAAGAATGATGGTATAGAATATTTTGTGCTAACATTGTGAACAAAATAAAGAACCACTCCAGAAGATATGGAACATAATTGAAAATTTACAAGAAATTAGTTATGATTCCAACCATTGCGGACTAAAGTAGTAAAGGGCTTGAGTAATTGTCAAGACATAAATATTCTCAAAATTATTCATTCTATCCATATATCAAAAAATATGAAACATTCTATTAATCAAATTTGAAAGATACTTACTCCAAAAAGGAAAAGAAAGAAAAATAGGAGAAACAGTTTATTGTATCATTTGGATATGCCTGTCTCTATTGGACAACTATGGTGTTGCACATTAAGTGTCCGAATTCAAATTTTTATTACTGGATGACACATAAGAAAAACTTCACTAAGTAAAAAACATACATGGAAATAATGAATAGTCCGTTAAGTTTGCAAAACAGAATAATTACATTAATCATAACATTTATATGTTATATTTATAAAACAGAATATAAAATGTGTCCATATGTTCGGTCACGTAAACAAAGTAGTGTGTACTGTTATCTAAACAAAAATAGTAGACATTAGTCACAATATTTTGTTGACAAAATGTTCTTGTATAGTATAAGAACATGTAACAACAAATAAGGTCAACAAAAGTTTCTAATAAATATGAGACCTCAACAATATTGTGTTAGAACTTGTATAGTTCAGCATTGACCTCAAAGTTGCCAATTTGTATTAGAAAATAACATGTCTGCATATTACAATGTTCCACAAAACTATTGCTAATTCTATAACCTTAACAATATTAAAGTAACGAATTCTTTCAAATCCGATCTGTTGTAGTATATCATTATTTCATACCAAAAAAAATAAACATTAAAAAATAGAAAATCACAAAATTCACATTAGGGTTAATATTTCCTGGCATAAAGGGAATAAACTTTTCCATGTCACAAAAATGGAATATGAAGGGCCTGTATTCTCTTCAAAACCCTTTCAACACAAAATAAAGGATAAATTTTTTTTCCGAGAAACCAATATATTAAATTAACAATTATGTTTCTTAAACCTAACATGTGAAATAAAATGATATGATAGTAGGATGACAATGATCACATTTAGAGTCTGACGTCTTTAGTATTTGAAGACATTACTTAGAATTACGTTCTAAGATCGGAACAAACCATATAATTCATCTCTAGATTTCAATCATATGAAACATATTAGTATATACATAATTAAGCAAGTAATAACTAACAATTTTTTTTTTTGGAATAAGATTTCTCAAATTTACAAAGTTATAGCATAAAGTTGCTTAGGGATTAATGCCTAACAACAATTAACAATAAACGACATATTCTTATGAAGAGTACAATAAACGCCATATATATATATATATATATATATATATATATATATATATATATATATATATAACGCTTTGTTGCATAGGCTAACATATAATTATATTGCCAAATAACATTCAAAAGATTGAGTAATCTTATGACGTCGAATAACATATACAAGAAAAATTTATTGAAAAAAAAAATCTATTGAAAATTTGACATAATATGTATATATGCATGTGAAATATCATGTGTCAAACTTTGTTTAAACAGAACATATAAAATAAACACATGAATTGAACTCTTAGATTGTTGGATATATTTGCCTTTATCTTCAAAATTCTGTAAACAAAAATAAATAAAATTAAAGTTATCGGCCTCCGAGGAAGTCGCGCACGAAGCACTGCCCTAAGAGTTGATTCGGATCTATGTGCAGACTTTATCCGAATGCTCATAGTGGTAAAACTCCCGCTCTACCGGTATCCCGTCATCGCACACGACTCGAGAAGATTGACCCGAACTTAGCTTTGCCCAGAAGATAGAAAGAATTAGAATGGAAGTGGATGATTGAAAATGGAATGAATTTTGTAGGAGGAATAGACATAATTTTTGGAGGGTGGAAACTTTTTTTCCTCCTTTTTAACAATATAAAGGAGACATGTATATATAGGAATCATGTCACAAAACAATATATCAATGGTCTTTCAATAGTATCCAATAGGAATAAAGGTATGATAATGGGTACTAATGTGACCGTTTTAGGGGTTAAAAAAATAATTTATGATAGGACTTTAATGTAAAATAAAGGGGATAATAATATGGAGAAAAATTAATTTTTTTTTTTCACCAATTATTACAACAATTATAGCCTAGTGCTTATTCTTGAACTGTTGTAAGCATTGTATTCCTTTTTTTCCCTATTAAGCTACATTTAATTTGCGGAATCAGAGTCTACGTCAAAGAAATTGAGCACAAAGAAAATTATTTTTAAGAAAAAAATAGGAAAGAAAATAATTATCCTACTTATCCCCTATCGATTCACTTTCTCATCTCTAATTATTATTATTTTTTTCAATTTTTTTAGACCTTTTCAAACACCAAAAAAATAAATAAATAAAAATTATAAGTTTTTTAATAAAAAAGAGCAAATAATCAAGGGCGGATCCAGAAACTATAACTGGGGTTGGCTACCAAATTTTTGAGTGGACTAAAAATAGATAAATCTATACAAAAAAAATCAAAAAAATTTATATAGAAAAAATATGTAAATTTTTTTTTGGCTTAATTGCTAATTGCTACCCTCAACTATCACACTTTTTCAAGTTGATACCCTAAACTTTTTTTTGTAACAACTTGATACCCGGATATTATTTTGGACAAAAATGCCCCTACCCCTAACCCTCCTTCCCCCCTGCTCGCTTGCCCCCCCCCCCCCCCCCCCCCCTGCTAGCTCCGGCCGCCCACCCGCCTGCTGGCTCCCCTCCCCGCTGGCTTCAGGCCATCCCCACCCCACCCCCCACCCCCCTCTCGCTCCGGCCGCCCGTCCGCTCCCGTCTCTCCCCTAGGACGTGGCAGCGCGGGAGGAGGAGGGCAGGGGAGGGGGGTGCGGGGCGGGAGGCGGGGCAGGGGGTGGCCCGGAAGCGAGGAGGGGGGGGGGAGGTTGGCCGGAAGCGAGGAGGAGGGGGGGTCGGCCGGAGCTAGCGGGGGGGGAGGGGGGGGGGATGGCCGGAGTGGGGGAGGGGGTGGAGGGAGGGAAGGGATAAGGACATTTTGGGGTTTTTTAAAATGTTAGGTATTAAGTTGAAAAAAAAAATATAGTTGAGGTATCAATCTGTTACGAAAAAAAGTTTAGGGTATCAACTTGAAAAAGTGTGATAGTTGAGGGTAGCAATTAGCAATTAAGCCTTCTTTCTTTTTTTTTTTTTCTTTTTTTTTTTATTAGACCAAACGAGAACAGATTCATCGTACTTTCATGAAAAGAGTAATGAGTAGATGTTTTTTTTAGATATTTTCTTGAAGAGAGTCATATGTAGATATTCTCTTGAAGAGAGAGCTTCCACTAGTTCCCTGACATCATTGTGCCTCATATTCTTTTCTTCTATGAGCTACGTGCTTCAGGATTCCAAGTTATTGTACCAAAACTAACTATAACTACGACTATTGCAACATCCCAAGAGGTAAGTAATTGTCCTTGTAATTTGACTCCTTTGTTCAGAGGTGAGGAGGATCAACTTGTATCCGGGATAGAAGCGGATTCTCTTATTTCCTATACATATTATATGGGACCATTAAATAAGACAAAATTTATTGGTAACTCAAATTTTACTTAAGGGCCGCCTAATTTTTTTAAATTTGTTTTCCAATTTTTTTTTACTTGAAAACAGTCCACATATTTAGATTTAGACTGCCAATAAAGTTGACAATTTTAACATAAAGTAGAACTGCCAACATTGGCAGTCTTATTTTATGTTAGGATTGCCAACTTTATTGACAGTCCTAAGGATTTGGATAGTTTAGATTTGGATTCAACAAAGTTGACAGTCCTAAAGGGGGGTTGGGCAGCCAAAAATAAAATTGGGAGTGTCCTGAGTAAATATTATACCAAGTTGGACTGTCATGAAGTAAGGGTTGTCCTGAAATAAAATGTGGAGTGCCTATATAATTTGCCTAAAATAAATATCCAACATCCTTTTGCGTTTTTTTTTTTTTTTTTTTTTTTTTTTTTGCATTATCTTAGTAAGTGAACAAATTCAAAGGTCCCCTTTCGATAGCGGTCGACAAACTCTAATCCAACTGATCCGTGGCTGAGATGTTCTGAAAAAATTTGGTTAAAAAAGCAGAAAAAAATAAGATTTCAGTCGTCAGAATAAAGATTACTACAAAAGATAATATATGTCATAATTCAAGAAGATAATACCGGCCGAATTTCTATATAGTCTTCGACCAACGAAAAAAATATTTGGCTATATCGAGCATACATGAAATTGGAGGTAGCATTCCATTGATGTTCATGGATCAATTCTTCCACACAAAAAAAAATAAATTAATGTGTTGGTATTTTATATGACCGGTATAAGACTCGAGAATTTGAAATATAGGGTGATGTGTGTGCGTTGGGTTGACTTGTAACATATTTGGTTGTAAACCTTGTTAGCAATTCGGCAAACAAAAAAAATTCGGGATGACAAAAGTACAAGTATAAATCGACACAATATAAGTAAAATACGGTAAAAAATTCGGTCAAAAAATCGTCTAACGAAAAACATTCGGATTAGATTTAATTCGTGTTTAGTACGTTTCATATGAACAAATTCGACACTAAAAATTCGGCATATATATATGGCCCACCCACCTCTACTCCTTCATAAACAAGGGTCCAGTGTGAGAATAAGATGAGGTTGGGGAACATTATATAAAGAAAAGAAAGTGAAAGTAGGATGGAAAACCGAAATGTTTTTCTTTGATTGTTGCAAGCAACATGTGCAAAGATTCTTAGGTTTCTTTTTTTTTTGTTACAGCTGTGAGATTTTTTTCTTCTTTTCTTTTGATAATTGTGTCGGTCTTAATATTTAATAGTAGCAAGAGTCAAGAAAGTGAAAACTGTTGGGTTTCTCAGTCAAATTTTTTTCGCCGAATGTTTTAAAAATTCGTACGGTACGTGTATAAAACTCTACAGGCTTAAAATTCACGTACAAGTCCAAATTTTTTAAACGTACGTAAATATTATACGTTTATGTAAGATACGAAAAAATTTACGTATAATACGCGTTTTATTCGGGTGATTGCTAACAAGGGTTGTAAACTTAACATTGTTTCAAAGATAAAGGATCTCCAAATCGGATCAATTACTGGCCCGGGCCCATTACCAGCCCAACTAACAATTGTCCTCCAATACCAATCATATCCGCATTAAAATCAGCGACTCATTTGCCTCTAGAAATCCCCGAAATAACGGATTTGCCCCTTCCCTAAATCTTAGTTCCCGCATATTACTTTCTATACTGACACAATGACGATCACCGTCCATGTCTGATCCCGAACCAATTCCCATCCGTTCAAACCTCCCGCATAATCCATCCAGCAATTAATAAGAATCGCAGGACTTATTTAACAATATGGTAGAGTTAAGGGACTCATATGCAAAAAAAACATATCAGCTAAAAAAGAAGTCTCTCTCGTTCGCGGACAGAGGAGTCGAAAGAAAGAGGAAAGGACTCAAAGGAGTGGTAAATTTACGAAGTAATTATTATTAGGTTTTTAGGAAGAAGAAGAAGAAGAATCGACAGATCTCGTCCGTCGAATTGAGAGTGGGGAGATGGCTTCGACGTCTGTGATGAAGGGGAAAGGGCTGGCTTTGGGCGACGGGAAGAAGAAGTCCGTAGCTGTTGTTTCTAAATTGGAGGTATCAATTAAAATTTGAGTTTTGGGGGGGATTTTTTAGATGCCCAATTGATAATTTGGGCGACAGTTTGCATTTTAATGGCTTTCTTCTATCTATTGATAGGTTGGTGGTTGAAAAATTGGCATATTTGAGTTAAAGTTGGAAACTTTAATGGGAACCATTTGAGAAATTGGTTTCAATATGCTCAGATCTTAGGTTTCAATTGGTTTTAATAGTTTTTGGTGCTTTTCTTAGATACCCGTTTGAGAATTTGGTAGAAAAATTGCAGTTTGTGGTGTTTTCTAGCTGTGGATGATGCTTTACTTGTTGATTTGGTTGGTTGGTGGATTGGAGAATTAGTTATTTGAGTTATGTTTGGCAATATTTGGTCGCAGTTTGTTCAGATCTTAGATGTTCTTGTGTTGGTTCATCAATTTTCAATGGCAAGTTTTCTTAAATTTGCTATTATTTTTGGTGGTTGAGATTTGGTTGGTTGGTTGGTTGGTTGGTGAATTGGAGAATTAGTATTAAATTTGGCATCTTTAAGGTGTCCTATGTGAGAATTTGTTACAATTTGTTCAGATTTTTGATGTTCTTCTGTTGGTCCATCAATTTCAATGGCATGTTTGAACTGGAGAACTGGGTATTTGAGTTTAAAGTTGACACTTTTCGGGTGCTTGTATGAGAAATTGTTTGGAACTTGTATAATTGTTGTGTTGGTTCATGGGTTTCAATTACAAGTTTTCCTAAATGTGCAATTGTTTGGTGGTAGGAGTATACAGATCTTAAATTATTGGCATCTTTCTAGATAGATTCTATAGGTGCCATTCTGAGAGAGACAAATTTAATCTGTCTTGATTCAACTAGCCCGCCTGGAAGCTAAACTCATGATTTTGATGAATTTCAGTCAAGTGCCCATTTGAGTATATAGTGGTCCAGGAATAATTGGTGTACCCTTTTACGTTGTGTCGGACATGACATAGATAAGCACTCTAGAATATGCTAGGACACCAAAATTGGTCCGTGTCACCATACCTGTGTCGTGTTTGTAAGATTTTTATGATAGAGAGAAATTATTTCTCGTATGACTTTGTGGTTTCGGTTAGTGGTGTGATTGGAGTAGAAGTTTTATAGTTGATTGGGCTTCCCTAGAGGTTTTAATCTGCACATATGAGGGGACTAGTTCAATTGTTTTAGATTTAATTTCTCTCATTGATATGAATTTGTGATGTTTTGGTGTTTCAGAGAGGTACAAGGTGACAGTTCTGTTATAAACTGGCAATCTTGGTGTTTGTGGTCTTTTAATGTGGTGGATTTAATGTTATGTATGGTAACATATTTTACGTGTGTGAGTTTTATTGTTGGGTTGTTGGTGTAGAAGTTTTTTGGTTAAATTTTGCAAGATGGTGATGTTTCCAGAGGTGCCCATATAAAAAAGTAGATAAATTTTTGTAAGATGTCACTCACATGTTTTGGTTTTTACTCACCATTTCAGAGGGCTACTGTTTGAATAGGAATATTTTAGATGTTGGTTTAAATCCTTCATGTTCTTCCATAAAAATTATTTAAATGTCTCAGAGATGCAAGAATGAAGTGACTAGAAAGTCATTCATTACTTAATCAAAGAACCAACATCTTTTTTTTCTTGAGATGACCAGAGTTCTGGAGTGTTTTAGTGCAATTTCCCTTTGTACCCATAATGTAGGTGTGTTGTTCACTTGTTTAATCTTATGCTTTGGTTGGTTTTGAACTGCGGTCTTTTTTTAAGACTCGTGCTTAAATTTCATGCTCATTCATTAATTTATATGGCATTTCTGAGTTGTTTCTCTTATGTAATTCTTGGGCTACAAAAATAGGTAAAAGGAAAGACTTCAAGTTCGTCATCAAAGACTGTAACTAAGACGACCACAGTTAAAGTAAAAGCTGAGAAGAAAGTTTACACTTTGCCTGGCCAGAAGCATGATCCTCCTGAAGAGGTCTTACAACTGCACTTTCGCTTCTAATTTTCTTGGTTCATAGTTTGTTGATTGAAATATGCATTATTCTTATAACTGTTGGTATTCCTTGGCAGAGAGAACCCTTGAGGATATTCTATGAATCCTTGTCAAACCAGATTCCAACTAGCGAAATGGCTGAATTTTGGTAAGGTTCTATATCTCTGTTTTATCTACCAATTATATCAGTTTTCCACTAAAACATCCAACTTTGTGCTGGGGCAAAACAGAGTGATTTCGTAAACACGGTGTGGTTGTGATAACACGATTTCAATCACAGTGATTAGAAATGCTATTGTCGTAAAATTTGAATTTTTGAAGTTGACGATGCATTAAAGAAAATGAAAAATGTAAAAGCGATAGGATATGATAATATTCCTACCAAGGTTTGGAAATGTTTAGGAGAGAAATGATTAATGTGGCTTATTGAATTATTCAACAAAATCATAGGGACTAAGAAGATGTCGGATGACAGGTGAATCGGTATTATAGTACTCATATATAAGAAGGAAGATATATAAAGTTGTAACTATCGAGGAACTGAGCTTGTGACTTATACCACAAACTTATGGGAGAAAGTGATTGAGCAAAGGTTAAGAAGATAGAACAGAACTTCAGAGAATCGGTTTGGTTTTATGCCAGAAAGATCTACTATGGAAGCCATTTACTTAAGAAGATCAATAAAAAATTTATAAAAAAGAGAGATTGCATATGGTTTTTTATGGACTTAGAGAAAGCTTATAATCGAGTTCCTAGGGAGATGTGGTGGGCTTTTAGAAGAAACAAGTTTCTAATAGTTATATTGAGACTATTAAGGATATATATGATAGAGTTATGACTATCGTGTGAACTATTGGAGGAAACAGTAACCCGTTCGCTATTATCATTGGCTTACATCAAGGATCAACATTGAGGTACTTACCTTTTTTAATAGTTATGGATGAAATTATTGGACATATCAAGGAAGTGGTTCCATGGTGTATGATGTTTGTTGGTCATATTGTATTAGTTGATGAAAGTAAAAATGGTTAGATGTTAAAATTGATGTGTGGAAATAGACTTTGTAATCCACGAATTTAGGACTAGTAGAATGGGAACAGAATATGAAATATAATTTTAACCCAAAGTCAAATAGAAATGAGGAAAAAGTCCATATAGATGGACAAGAGTTACCTAAGAGCGATAGGTTTCGCTATTTATGATCAATCATTTATTGTGATGGAGAGAGTGAGAAAGATCCCATGCATAGAATTAAAATGTGATTGTTGAAATGAAGGAGTGCTTCTAGGGTACTTTGTGACTGCAAGATACCTTTGAAGTGGAAAGAATTTTTTTGTAAGACTGCTATAAGACCGGTCATGCTTTATGGATCAGAGTGTTGAACAATTAAGAAATATAAAAAATAGTGTAGTTGAAATGAGAATGATAAGATGGATGACATGCATTACATTAAAGGATATGATAAGAAATTAGTGTATCAATGGAAAGTTAGAGGTAACGTCAATCGAGGTGAAAATGAGAAAAATCGACTTAGGTGGTTTGGACATATGAAATGCATACTCATAGATGCTCCCGTGAGGAAGAGCAATAATATACTAGTTAATGGAACCGCTAGTACTAGAGGTAGGCCTAGAGTAACATGGTTTGAAGTGTTAAATTAAGTATATAAATCTTATTAGCGTAACAAAGGACATGGCATGTAACATATACGAATGAAAAAAGAGGATTCGAACAGCCAACACCAGAAATCTGGGATAAAGGCTTCGTTGTTGTTGTTGTAATCATAGTGATTACACAATGTGTGATGTTGTGATTTGAATCTGAAATGGCACCCATACCAATCACCAAAAATACTAATAAGTCTAAAGATACTTTTGATTAGAAATTTAGAACAAGCCCAAAGATCTCCCAATGAGCAACCTATGCATGGATGGAAACATCTCATATGGCTTGCAGGACTAGCTCAGCTACATGTACATGATTCTTGTTCATATAGGACTTCAATTAAGTGGAATTTTGAGAGATTAAAAGTCTTAGGATTTTTTTTATGTGGGTACCAAGGGTATCTTTAGAAATTGATACTAGACTAAAACCCTTGTGAAATCCTCAAAGCTGTCTAATATCAATTGTGAAATCCTCGATTGCTTCACAATGGTTTCATACATGATTTGCAGTATCAATATCGGAAACGGTATCAGACCCTTCTTAATTTGACAGTTTCAAGGTGGTTTCCGGTGGTTCAGTGGTTTTGAGTTGCCTGGTTTCGGTAGTTTCTGCACTTTTGGCAATTCTGATATTGGCCGATACTGTGATCTATGGTTTCACAACATATATGGATTTCACAAGCACAATGGTTTTACATTTATTTTTCTTTTTTAGAGTATCCCTTGTTGCTGCTTTTGTTTACTGTAGAGAAGAAAAAGTCTACTAAATTATCCTAATTCCTAAACATCATTAGGTTGTTTAAGAAGGGTAAAGATATACAGTTAGATCATTTTTTTTCTGTGCGAACACATATATGAGCAATCCAATGCCATTACATATGCAAGTAATGGACATTCCAATGTCTTCAGTTGGCTATTGTCATTTTCCAAAGGAACTTCAAATAAGAGGACGAAGTGGTCATATCATCTTCTTTGTTGTAAAAGGTTGCACTGAAGCTTTTGGTTTAGCTATCCGTTTATTTGAATTTTGAAATTTATTATATTTACTATCAGTATGATTCAAAGCAGGGGTAGATCCAGGGAGAGTAATGAGTGGGGGATTGGAAGAAAAAGTTGGAGAAAAAAATTCAATTGTGTGTGAGAGGATTCGAACTTGGACCTACAAAGTATACACTTAATTACTTTACCAACTGACGTATTCAGTAAGAATGACTATAAAAGGGGTTGAACCGTTGAGAATATATAGAAGTTTTGGATATTTTGGTAAAATACCTACAAATTATTTTTCTCCAAAAATCCAGTGGGGGCTTGAGTCCCAGTCCTCTGCATGTGGATCCGCCCCCTCGTTCAAAGTACATGATCTCCATCTTATTAATTTCAAACAATTACTTCAAAGTCCTGACGGTGCTTAGGTTGAAATTACCGATCTTGAGACATTTCAATTGTTATCAAGTGTATCTCATTAGATTTATTCATTTCTACATTTAAGGATGATGGAACATGGCCTGCTATCCCCAGAAAGAGCAAAGAAAGCATATGAGAGGAAGCAAAAGAGGCAGCATCAAATCCGAACCGGAACCCCAATCAAATCCCTGAAGCAGGAGCGACCAGAAAGCTCAAAGAAGCCACAATTTTCAAAGTATGGAGATACAAATCCCAAGAAGAGATCCAATTACAGTGATGAAGATGACGACTTCATAGTAAAACGCAAGAAATCAAAGTTTTACTAGACATTATTCCGGCCAGCAGTCTAGCCTATTTCCTGTTTCAGGGGATGGAGTTCAGAGATGTTGGTTTCGGATTGTAGCTTGTACTTGCCTGAAGGGGTGTAGCGATGGATCCAAATATGACAAGAACCATTGGGTCAATTTAGATATGTTTACTCGCGTCCTCACTACAGAAGCTTCTGACATTTGTATTCTCTAGTTTTATATGAAATAAAAAGGTTTAGTTGTCAAGTTGCTTGAGTAACTTGGAGAAATTCTCAAATAATGGTTGAAGGATGCTAAAAAGTTCTCAAAGTTGTACTTAAATTGCTAGACAAATGATGTCTAAAATATCTGATACTTGATGCCCATCTCACTCGAAAAAATGTAATCAGAAAAGTTATGAGCTTGATGATTGTTTTATTTGCATGAAAAAAAATTACAGAAGTAATTATATGTTACTTGTATAATAATCTTTTATTTCCTTATTTTGTCCTGCGGTCAGTTTATCCTTGCAGCTATTCATTTTGTATACATAATATTTTTAATTATTGTCAAATGCCTGGAGGTTTTGATTCAAGTTCCTCAATATGGACTTGTTACACTCAAAGTGTGTAGTATATATAAAATTAGCCACTGTTTTTTATGTTAAACATTCCATATGGTGTTGGATACTCTGCGAAAGAAGAACTGGGAAAGAGTATATAGAAGCTAATCTTAGTTAGTAGTCACTATTCAAATTCCGACCTGATGAGTCTTCTTCCTCTGGGACTTTGTTTGATTTGAGAGAGTGGGAGAAATGAATGAAGGGAAAATGAGTTTGAATCATTTTTGCATGTTATATCATTTTCCTTCTGAATGGCTAAATGGGAGAGATTTCATTCTCCAATTATCCCACCTCCCATTACTTCTTCTTTTTTCTCCTCCGGACACACTCTCTCCCCCTCCCTTTTTTTCCAACTCTTTTTTTTTCAAAAATTTCATCTCAATTTTCTTTTGAATTTCTCACCAACCAACCAAACAAAACAATTTTCTTTTCCTTCTTTTCTCTTTCTTTTTCATTCTCTTTCCTTTTCCCTATTTTCTTACAAAACACAAACCAAATGCAGTCTAGGCGAGATCCTAAGCTCCTGTTAGTCCAGAAATTAAGGGTACTGGACCTCTTTGAAAGACCTAGCAATTTGCAGAGGTAAGGCATGTGAGTAAAGCTATCAGAACCTTATAGTGATATAGTAACAGTAACATCAATCCGTCAAAGGTTAGGAGGTGTCCCTGCGAGAGCATTGCCCTTGTAACCTAACCCTAATTTGATCAAATAAACTAAAAATATACTCGGGTGTTATTTCACAATGTACCTAGTCAAATTCAACATTTTGTGTTAGAATCCTGTTGCTATTTAGCAGCATCTAGTTAAGTAGCATAATAGATGGTGGGCAATGTATTGTAGATTTAAATTATATGATATTCACAGATTACATTGTTCTTTCCTTGAGGTGAATAATAGTAATAACATTTATGTGCACCAATGGTAAAGGCTATGCTGCTCCTGTAACAACTCAAATGGCTTCAGGATAACCTGAGCAGTGACTATAGGGCAACTCGGTTAGTAAAACTCTTCATCTTGTTGAAGTTAGACTTGATTCCCATTGCCCAAACTATATTTAGCAGTAGAAGCACCGGCGGCTGGAAGCTTTGGCCTATCGACAGATCGTGAACTTCCTCGATTTGCTGAATGAGGTTGTTGAACTATGACCAGTAGTGGATTTCCAGACTTTCTGTTCTTAGCAGGAGGAAAAGAAGTTGGCTGCAAAGTACGGATGATAGTTACATCAACTGGAAGAAAAATGATGAAAATCACAGCACAGACTAGTGAAATGACTAGGAAAGTTTGAAATAAGAACCAAGAGAGGTCGATGGATACGATCATCCCTTCTAGACTTGACGAATGAAACGAGTTTCTTATAAAATTAAATTTTCAATTACTTACCACTCCTACATGCCATTCTTGAGATGCTAGATCATTGAAATCAGCAGCATCCATTTCCTACAAAAATTTGAATAGAACATCCTGAGTGAAGCTTAAATTGTCAGCACACGACATAAAAGTCATTGTGAACATAGTGCAGCTAGTGCATTGGAGCTTAGCATGAGTCCATGTGGGATCTGAAATGAACTCCTAGCTAATCCAGGTTGGATTAATAACAGGAAACAAACTGTGATACTATAAAATACCTAGAATGTTCAGTTCACATCTACAATCCTATTTATTCTGCTTTTACTTAGGTTATCACAACAGAGTATAAAGTAATAGTGGTGACCATTTGCATTTCAAATTAGGATAGAAGATGGATTCTGCAGTAAATGCCAATATACACTCATATACGTAGTAATTATTCCTATTGTACATTATGTAAGTTGTTACTTTGTTCTATACCGTTTAAATATAAAAGTTTAAATACTTCCTCTTTGGCTTTGTCGAATATATGCATGAAAATAGTAAATACTCGGTAAAAATACTTGGAAAAGGAACATACTATACTGTATATAGGGGGGACTATCAGCTCCCACTTGGACTTCAAAGTAGGCATTACAGAGAAATTTGGTGATCCTTCCTGCGCTCTAAATGTCCACCTGGAAAATGAAGCATAACAACATGCATAATGACTACACAGTTATCCATTCCCATTAATAATAGGAAATCAAAAATAAGAAATATAGGACATGAAAGACGAACAGAAAACAATTCTAGTGCAAGAGTAAGCATAATCTTTCAAGTTTCAACCTACCCTATGTACAAAAATATGCAGAATTGTGCCCATTCTCGAACCAACAATCGTAACCAATACTTATCTGGTGTCTTGTCGACATTCATATAGACCTGAAGATCCAAATAGAATCGGTCAGTGGAGACTCAAAGTTTCTGCATGTGAACTAATGGTACTAATTGTAATGGGAAAAAAAGGTTTTCAAGAGTATACCAAAATTTCTACCAATGCTACAATCTGCATTGCACCTTGAAACTTCCTGATTGATGCATAAAAAGAAGAAAGAAAAAAAAGCTCAGTTTACCCAGAGAACGCCTCTTTTTACAAATTTCAGCTAAAGACCACTGTATATAAATGCATATTACGTACTTTAACATAGTATACTTCGTATGCAGTACGTCATGCATGGTGTGAACACCCTCATCCTCTATAAAACTTAGTTGTTCATGCAAAGCTAAAAGATTCTGGGAGATGTGACGAAAAATCACATAAAATGACACGGAGTAGTTCAGCAGAAGAAAGACCTGGAATACAAGTATTTAAAAAAAAAGATTAGTTAAAAGAATGATTAAGAGCTGCGAGCAAATTAAGGGGCAAATGAGTCTCACTGTGAAGTAAGGCACAGCAGCCTTGTGACCAACAAGAGTCAAGTAGAGAGCACATCCTAAAGCAGCAGTCTTACGGCGTTCACGTATTGAAAGGCGCTCGTACATGATGCAGTAACCATGTGATATGAGCATAAATGACACAAAAGAGGCTGTCTGGAAGAGTATTCCAGTGACATACACTCCGAAAGAAATCCACAGAGAGCATATCTCAAAATTGGTACAGGAGTACCTACATAAACCACATAATTAGAAAATGAAGCTTTTCAGAAGAGAAGATTGATACCCTTTAAAATAAAATAAATTATACACAACTATTTACAAAAGTAAAGAAATTGACTTGATCATAGCATATTGACGTTTCCCAGAGATGCTAAGTTCTTTGAGCTGATGGAATGAAACCTAGTTGCTTTCTAGTTTTTAGGCAGATTGCAGCAAGAAATCCAGTTTTAAGTATGTTTCACTTTCTCATTCGATACTTTTATGAGCACATAATAATTGATCAGGCTATCTAAGCATATAAGGACACCTATATTAACCTGAACTGGGTCACAACAAAATACCTCATGACCACGCACCATTTCGCCTCTTATAACACAGAACGCAATGCTTCCATTTTGCAATTTCTAAATCATGCAGAAAGTCTTTGGAATCATAGAAGTGCTTAAAGACATAAATGCATCTGCTTTGGTGTGGAATTGAACTTGCAAAGAAAGAAAAATGTTTCACCCATTGGAATTTTGGAAGGCACAAATACAATAAGAGGAATCATATGTGGTCATCGCACTTAATAGTCACCAAAATACAAGAGAACAACAACATCAACAATAAAGTCTTTATCCCAAATCATAGGATCGGAGTAAGCCGGACAATACTTCGGGGCTTAGGTAACCCCCCTCTTCTGAGGGCAACACCCCAGGCCCAGCGTGACCTACAGAGATCAGGGTCGCGGATGACCCCCAAGGACATAAAGAAGTGCCTCACAATAGACTGGGGCAAGGGGCAACCAAATTTAGCTCCGGCTAGGGCAACCAAACCCCCCGGGCCGCCCTTGTCAGCTACATGAATCCTTTCCATGAATCCTTTCCGTTCATCTTTGAGTAGGGGGTTTGTATTGGTCATATGCCAAAATGAAAGGTATTATTTGCCACAAGGATTAAGTGCATATTGATTTATCAATCACATTCCGCTAGCACATATAAATCTGTTTGGAAATTTCCCCAATAACCTTCTCATACATGATATACTCAGGTTACATCCATAATGTGAGAGGGAAAATTCAACTGATTGAGAATTTTTTTTAATTGTATATAAAAGAACATTAGTAAGCATGCAGTAGACATGTCTATATTAAGCTTGGTATTTTCTTGACAACATATATGAGTTATTTATTTGAGGGAAGTATGTAGAATAACAGTAGGTATAGACAAATACACTTAATTGATTACTGGGTGTGCAATTACTAATATTAGTATCATTTGAATGGTAGCCTAGAAGAAAAGACCCTCCAGAAACAGGTGTTGCATCGTGTCGGACACATATCGTGCACAATGGAGATACTACAAAATACACTAGGACACGAAAGTCAGTGCCATGTCAGCGCTCCGTGTTTGTATTAGTCTGATATTCGTGTCCGTGCAACACAGATGGTGTCTTGCTTACCAGAATGAAAAGGATAGCGCCAACTGCAAGGCTTTAAGAAGAGGAACGGAGGCCAGCATCCATTGTAGGTTGCTCATCTGCACCGCCAAAAAGAAATCGCGTAAAAACACCAATTATAGTTTTTTTTTCTACAACTAATGCCTTCTAAATCCTAACCAAAACCTTGAAGGAAATACTTCTAACAGAGAACAAAAACATAACGGGCAGTGCCGACCATAACGCAAATGGAAAACAATCCTACAGAGAATTAGAGAAACAAACGTCTACGACCTAGGAAGCACGGCCACTCCGAAAATTGGTGTCACGTTGTTGTATCATGTCAACTGCGTATCGACCCTGACACGGACTCGGAAATATATTATGACACACTATAATCATTGCTCTGTTTGGACATAGCCATCCACAGTGGCAATGATTTGCTTGCAATCATGGGTAATTTAAAGGAATTTGTTTTTAAGAACCTTGGGTTTTTTTGTGTCTAGGTCTTGTGACTTTTCAACTCTTGCAACTCTTGTATTCGATGGAAATTCCCCCATTTTTCATTAAATGTAATTACTGAAACATGTCCCAATTATAAAAGGAGATAATTTCGGATTCAAATTGGGGGCTTTAACCTAAATTTCCAAAAAAAAAACCTTTTTTTTTCCCTGAATAAAGCCTGATAACATCGAATCAAATACACAAAATGATCCAATTTCTGCTCAATACAACTGAAAAGAGGGTATTATATGGAAAGAAATAAAAATAAAAAAGAGGAAACACTTCGTTTCAGCTACTGAAACTTGATATCAATAATCAAATCGATTAAACCCTAGGGGAGAAAATAAGTCCAATTTGAAGGAGAAGGACCTGGAAATGCCGATTCCTCCAGGTGTTGAGAGTCCAGGAGAAGGCGGAGAGCCCCCATATCGCCAGGAACGACAGGTACAGCGCCGGTAGCGGCCGATACGACTCGTCCACCAACGTAGCAGTAGCAGTAGCAGCAGCAGAAGCAGCTGATTCCATTCTTCTTCTTTTTCTTTGGGGGTGGAAGAAGGAGGAGAGAGAAAGTGAGAGGGGGGGAGCTTCCTTTGAGTATAAATGGGCGGGAATTTCTCGCGATTCCCGAAATTATTTGTTGTTAGTTGGTTAGTTCTGGTGGGTTTGGTGAGTGACTCGAAATAATTTTAAAAAAAAGTAACGTTAATTATACTCGAATTTACTGAAATGCCCATGCGTTGTCATGTTTAGAAATTGAAATTAGCAATCACTGTCAATAAAGGGAGGCAGTAAGTAAGTAGCTCTTGTGATAGCCGGTCATTAATCCGCTACTGTCTGTAAGCCGCGCAGTTGGCTACCGAATTTATCTTCTTAATAACATATTTTGATCCCCAGAGATTCCGGCAATTTTTGATAGTCAAAATCTCATGCAGTTACCGAACTCGAGTGGCTCTTATAGTTATCGAGAATAGGTATAAGATTCCGGTTGGATGACGGAAGATCAGTGAATCGAACCTCGGAAGCGTATTATTCCTTCCATATTTGGTGGGAGTTGGAGACAGTGGGTCCAACAAACATACAATACAGCGTGTACTATATTTCGTGCGTATCATCGGATATCTCAAAAAATCATAGTCCCTGATTTGTTTGTTCAAACTATAACTTGATGTAATTTTGGTAAGTACTCGAGGAAACTAGGCGGCTGATTTTTTAGCGAAATCGAGGTCTACGATATAGTATCTCTCAAAATTAATATTATTTGTTGCACGGTAATTCATTAATTAGTATAAGTTATTGATTTATAGAATATTTATTTTAGAAAATATATTTTATGTATATTTGCTAATAACATTACACACTTCTAGGTAGTTAGAAAGTGTTTGCATGCTAATTTAGTCTTGTATATTTGTTGTTTGTAAGTTATCAATGAACTTGGTATACATCTCTAATAAATAAAAAAAATGTAAGGCTGACACCAATTAACTAAAGAAAATCCAAAAGAACAAGCAATAGAACAATTCATTGATCAACTTCCAATTCATCACTTAATGTATATTAATGTCCTCTTAAACCCATATGAGAAATAACAAATTGTTGGATTGTATCTCGTTTCGGGTTGAGCGCTCAAATGAGAGGTGACAATGGAGTTGGTAATTTAATTCCACATCGGTTAGGATGTGGGATCACATGGTGTAGATAATTGGAATTGGTTCAGATTTTATATGAGAATTTTCTTTTAAGACATATGGGTCCAATTCAATATCGCACCTCATAAGTCAACTCCGGTTCGAGTCACACCGCGTTTCCAACAAAATTGTTCATGAAAAAAAATGGATGAAGATCTCATAGCAACTTCATCGTCATGAAGAGAAAGTCGATGATACCCCCAATGATCTCTTAGTTACTATATTTTTTTTCTTCCAGTTTTTCTATTTTCTCCTCTGAAAAAGATGTATCAGCATGTTACATAGATTCTACTAAATGTCATGTTGTTATTATACCGAAAGTATATAGTAAAATCATTCTAAACTCATTAGTTCTTAATTTTAAAATCTCAGCTATTAATAACCGTTAGATTATATGTATTTTATCTCTCAAGTTTTTTCAAGAATCTAATCATAAAATGTCGAAAGCCTAAATACAAAAATAATACATGTCGAGTTCCTGTAGTCGAGTGCAAAGCTCGTGTTTTGTTCTTTGGTTCTCCAAAGGTTGTGCTTCCGGTTTACATGGAACTCTGTTGGCTAATGCAATAAATCATGCACAACATGCCGAAAGCATCTCCAAATTGTCAGCAAGCAAGACTGGTGTGCTTGTGTGATCCCCACTCTCTACTTGTGACTACAAAACACGCATCCCAAGTTTTCTCTTCAACTAACTAGCCGTGCACTTTTCGTCTCAACCGTTAGCACACATTTTCATGAGGCCTCTTTTGGTTCGCAGAATTATCGGATTGAAAAAAAAAAGTAATTACTTTTCTATGTTTGAGTGCCAAAGAAATTTAGAAAAAAAGAAAAGTGATTTCCAATAGAAAGAAAATTATGGAGGAAAGTGATACATCCATCCAAGCAAGAAATTACTAATCCACATTGAAGTATTCACTTTTCTTTCCAAATTCATTGGCATTTCCAAACATCGGAAAAAAAAAATCAATGGAAATTATAATTTTCCAAAGGAAAAAAAATGTCAAGTAATTAATTTTCTTTCTCTTCCATTCTGCGAACCAAACAAGGCCTGAAGGTGTACGATAAATCCGACACATAAAATAATTTCGTCCGACACAGAAAATAATCTCTCTCCAAGGAAGCACATCGGATGAGCTCAGTATGCACGTACTTTTGTCGAGCCAGGGATTGCAGGTGAGCAGACCAACAACTCCAACTATGACCCATACAAATGATGTGGACGGCACGGGCTTGGAGATTTTGCAATTTTGGTGAACCTGCTCTTCCTTCCACACCCATGTCAATCTTGACCGAATGTGCTAAGAAAAGGGGGGGGGGGGGGGGGGGGGGGGGGGGGGGGGGGGGGGGGTACGTTTTAAATATCATATTTAGTAAAGTCAGTGACATGATACTTCTACAATATATCCACAGAAGAGAAGACAGTATATCCACAGAAGAGAAGACCATATATCCATATTGAAAATATGTTACTTATGATTGCCTCGAGGCCTCGTTTGGTTCGCAGAAAGTAAAAAAAAAAAAAAATTAATTTTTTTGGCTCTTTCCTTTTACTTAAAAAAATTACATTTTACACCAATTTTTATTTATGATGCTTGGAAAGGCCAGAAATATAATCACATTGCATGAAGCAGGGATAATATAGCTCTATATTTTTTGTAATAGATGCAAAAAATTGGGAGAAAAGTGAACCTTGAAGAGGAACCATTTTTTTCTTCATATTATCCTTTCTTTGGCAACCATTTTACTTTCACAAAAAATGAATCTTTTTCCAATATCCTGATTCCACGAACCAAACGCGACCCAAAAATAACAAAGGGATTGACAGCAAAGGTGACATTACAGTTCCTTGGAAACATAACTCCAACAATATCCTGATTCCGCAAACCAAACGTGACCCAAGAGTAACAAAAGGATTGATGGCAAACAAAGATGACATTAAAGTTCCTTGGAAACACCACTCCAACAATGTCATGATTTCGCGAGCCAAACGTGGCCAAGGGATTGACAGCAAACAAAGGTGACATTACAGTTCCTTGGAAACATGACTCCAACAATGAATTTGAAGTTTGTCATGATCTTATTTACTTCTCCTTTGAGATTCCAGGTTTTCGAACAGCTTTTTGCACCCTTTTTTTTTTTGATGTTTTCTTAAATCAAAATGAAAACACTATTATATAAGTAGCAATACATAACACCTCAACCATGGCTCAAACCATGAGTATTCTTAGTATTCTACATCACTGAAATAATTATTTCTCTAGGTGAGCAATAGACGAACAAGCCAACCACCAGAGAATAAATAACACCCCAAGGCACAACCAAGTATGTCTTTTGCCAAACATAACCCCAGAAACTCTATTCCTCACCCCCATTTGCAGGAGTATCCACAATCACTAAGTTGAGTCCTCCACCACCAGTCTTTGTGACCCTTCAAACAAAACAAAAGCAGAAGCTTTTCCTCCACTCAATTAGAGCAGATTATTACTACTCTGTGAGATCTTCATGGCATATAGTTCAAACCATAGAGGAGATGAAAAGGCTAAAGAAAGGCAAACAAGCAGTTAAAGTCATATTCAAGATGGGCGCATAGGACAAATAATGAAACGAGAAAAAACCTGGTTGTGAAATCTCGGGTTTGGAGTGTCATAGGCACGCCTCAATCATCAAGGTAGTAATAGGACCCTGCGGATTTCTGCTCCCGGTCTTTGGTGGAATGCTTCTTGTTTATCCGAGGCCTGTAATTGGTCGGGTCTCGTCTAAACGTAATGTCAAGTTGCTGAAGCACAAGAACAAACATTAAAAAAAACTACTATAGAAAAGAAATGATTTGTCTGAAAGCATCATGAATATGAACATCGAAGAACATATGAGATTAAGAACATGGATTAGCCTGTGATCTAATAACTCAATAATCCAGAGCATCATAAGGCATTAAAATTTCAGAAGTTAAAGCCTCTAATGATGCAGTCCTCTTAAGGCGATATAAGTTTTTTTGTCATATTTAGATATCATTGCTGATATTTTTGAAACTCAATAATTACTGGAGAATTTGGTTGCCCCCAAGGGAAATTTCAAGAAAGGAGACTTCCTGGAGAATTTTGTTTCCTCAAGGGTATTTTCAGAAGAAAAAAGAAGAAGACAGAAGGTTATATGTTTTAAAGAAGTGAGAACTTTAACAGATTTCTAATCAAATTCATTGATGAACCCCACAGTACTACTAAGAGCACTGGGCATAATGGCTTCAATCTTGACAGGTCCTAAAAAGACTTGTTAAGCCAGTAGACTGGCTCAAGGTCTAGCAATAGCATCAACATAAGTCATTCTTATAAACACTATTTATCTTTTCCCTAATTTCCTCAACATTACACAAGAAAACAAATTGCAAGAAGCTGGAAATACATCATCAACTGAAAAAATCGTATGCTTAAAATAATTCGGAAAAGAACAGGATGAACATCTTATGAACTTACAGATAAGAAGGTATTCATCCCAGATACCAACGACTGGGGAGCGTTGGCCGTACAATCAATTGATGGTTGTCCCTCGTACACGATAACTTTGTCAGCCAGATAAGTTGCCATAATGAAATCGTGCTCGACAACAAAGGCAGTTTTCTTTGCATGGAGAATAAATCTCTTTATAACCTTAGAGGCAACAATACGCTGCTCTGAGTCAAGGTAAGCGCTTGGTTCATCAATTAGATAAATATCTGCAGGCTGCACAAATAATTCCCGGAGGTTGTGCAACGATAGGATTAGAGTACATCCAATGTAATTCATCTCGAAAGAGTATCAGAAATAGCTATCTAAATTCATTTTTCATTACTAGCCTTCTGAGTTTTCAGTTTTCTAGATGAATGAAAAGAACACCACCCAATTATTATTACACCATCTACTCTGGTACAAAAATCTTCATTTTATTCAACAGTGTGCTATAAGCATCTAAAAGACCTCATCCATAAATTCAGTCAAAACCTATGTTATGTTTGGTTCGTACCTTGCAATGTCCACTGTCCGGTTGGAAAAAATGGTTTACATATGTATATGCAAGTCATTTCTATAAGAATGTCCTTATTTCAAATGCAGATAGAACTGTGATATACAGATACAAGCAAAAAAAATTTGAACACGGCTGGGATCTAGCATCCACTTTGGAGTTTGGACATGTAAACTCCAGATTGTTGGGCCCTTCTCAAAAAATAAAAAATTAAAAAAAGTGGCAAGGATTTAATCATCAGGGATTTATCTATAAAAATCGTAACGAAAAGAGCTTATACATAAATCATAAGTCCGCTTGTACATTTTTGGTCTTATATTGATTCAAGTTAGTTAACAATAGAACCTGTAGTTTTTTTTTTGCTTTTGAATTGTACATTTCGAGAGTAAAGGGTTTGTGTTGGCATTGCCTTTACATTTTTTTTCCTCTCTTCTTTTTGTTTGTCATTTTTGGGTTATGGGTCGCTTGGTGGTGTTGGGTAGGTATGTTCTGAATTTGAGAATGGGTAGTTGGGGGTCCAGGCAGTCCAAGGGGGAAAGTGAGCTCATCAGCTAAACAGTACCCAATGACCATTCATTGAAGATGCTTTTGCTGTTAGTTATAAAGGTGTGTTAGGTTGCAAGCGGAGGAGTGGGAAAAAAAAAGTGACTTTACAAATGTCCACTTAAGTGAGTTTTTGAGACATTGTTTGGTTACAAAATTTGTCCCCTTCAAAGTGTCCCTTCTATCACTATACCCAATTTATATGTTTGGTAGTCTGCCAATGGAATGACTCAAGTGTGAATTTGCACACTTCACATAGTGAAAAGTAAAAATGAGAATAGAAAGTTTATTATAATCCCACTTTCAATCCACTTAAGTTTGAGAGGGAGGATGTGAATCCAAATTTTGAAGGGGACAAGACCCATTTTATGTCACGTTTAAAAGTGAAAGTCAAGCTTTTAAAAGTGAAAATCAAGCTTCACTTTCTTGTAACCAAGAAAAAGTGGTAGGTAAAAGTGCAACAAAAAAAAGTTAGTACTTATACCACTTTCACTTTACTTGATTGCAATCAAATGCACCCTAATTAAAACATAAGAAAACTTTCATGAAAGCAGGAGAAAGCAATAAAATAAAGCATCAACAGTTCTTAACGACTGAGTAATTGCTAATCCTCAAGCATCAATTTCTGCAGCATTATAGAGTTGAATTTGACTCCTGCCATTCATTAAAGTTCTCAATTGGTAAATACACCAAACAAAAGAATATATGCAGGCTTATCTGCAAGATTCATTTCATTTAACTAATAATTAACACCAAATTTATTTCAGCAAACGTCAAGAAGATAATTAAGTGAAACTTAACAAGCTATTACTTTTAGCAGAAAAGCATACCTTTCCAAGACATAGGCATAGGGCAACTCTTTGCAACTCCCCACCAGAGAGATTTACAACTTCCTGATCCATTAATTGCTCAATTTGTAGTGGTTTCATAACATCAGACGTAAACTGAGGATGCATATATGAATCCCGAATTTTTTGATGCAGCAAGTGTCTCACAGTAGATTGAAATTTAGGACTGATCTTCTGAGGCTTATATGAGACATTAAACTCGGGTATTTCCACATCTGTGCCTTCCACCACATCAGGCTTCAATAATCCAGCCTGTAGTCACAAGACAAACAACAGAAGACAAGAAAAAACTGTTAAGAATAGTGATGCTCCAAGAGACGAAGCTTTAAACTATAACATCATCTCCAGAAATTAAAAATAATACTTGATGGACAACAACATGCCTAATTAAAGATCATTCAATGAGTGTACCAGACGCGTTAGGCAACACCATAAGTATCAAATGCATTTACCGGTAAACATGTTTTCTGCGCAGGCTTTCTTGTTTGTGCTTGTAGGTTTTCAATGCGGAACACTAATGGTAAAAGTTACCATAATATATGGACATAACATGTTAACAATTTCAACTAAACTGTGAGCAAAATAACACAAGTAATAACCTGACAAGGTATACACACAAGATATTGTCTTCAGTTCCTGTGACAAGGATCTTAGTGAAAAGGTGAACAACGAGAAGGAACCCAACAATAGTGAGCAAGAGTCGATATTCAGTCTTGTTTCCTCTAAAGGATGACTTTCTTCAGAATGCATAGACAGCAAAGGAATAGTTTTATAGTGGTTTCCTTGAAGTAAGCGTAAAGCGTGGGAAGGAAACTATGACTTGAATTGGCCTCAAGGAATAGCCTAAACAGAAATCAGAGTGATGACAGTGTGAATTAGAACAGGCTGGGTCAGAGGAAATGAAAATCAACTCGATTAATTGTTTGACAAGCTGATTATTATAGGCAAATGTAGAAATCAAAACATTAATTCAATAAGAACCAATTAGTCCTCCACGTGCATATCTAACCTTAGCAAGAAAAGATAAATTTAGCATACCAGCATTCGGATAAATGTTGTTTTTCCTGTACCATTCTCTCCCAACATTACTATAATTTGTGAATCAGTAAATTCACCCTCAACCACAGAAAGCTTGAAACCACCCTGAGTTTTGCTCATTGTAGGGTATTTATACCGCTGATATGTCTCAATCTCCTCAGCACTCTCCTGAGGAGTCTCAGCAACCTGTAAAAGGCAGTAAAATAAGGTGTAATGCAAAAAAATAAAGCATGCACGTTTCAACTTTCCACCACTGCAAGACAGTCACCTTGAATGTGAGTGACTCTTCCCGGAACCGTAGATTCTCAGTAGGAACAAAACCAGCCAAGAAAATGTTAATTCCTTCCCTAACCGAGAAAGGTAAAGTAACAACTCCATACGCTCCTGGTTTCCCATATAAGCAACAGATGAAATCCGATAAATAATCGAGGACGCTAAGGTCATGCTCCACAACAATCACATAGCTGTAGACAGAAAGCAAATGGAGTTAACAATTTACATAGCAAACAAAATAAGGATGCAAGTTATATTAAATATGAATGGAAAACATTTTTGACAGGAGTCACTTGGACCTGTTGGGTCTGAGCAAGGAACGAATGACTTCTGCAGCTTTAAGTCTCTGCCTTACATCAAGATAACTTGATGGCTCATCAAACATATATATTTCTGCATTCTGTACTGCAACCACAGCAATGGCAAACCTTTGCAACTCCCCACCAGATAAATCTCCTACATTCCGATCAATAACCTGATTTAATTGGAGGTCAACACAGAGTTGAAGCTTCATATCTCTCTCATCTTTTTGGTCCAGCACCTGCCCTACATTCCCTTGGACAGCTTTTGGGATGTGATCAACATATTGCGGCTTGATGATCGCCTGTGAGTTGTGGAATTAAGTTAAAAATAGAGTAACAGAAGTATCACTATCTCATAATAGATTAATATCATAATTTGGAGGTGGACAAGACATAGTCATTAGAAACCTACAAGAATAAGAAAACTTTACCAAAAGATTTCATTAGTATAAGACCAATTCATATCAATATATTAGTTCTCCAAATAAAAAGTTCTGTATCCAATACTGAAAAACTGCAAATGCTGGTAGTGAATAATCAACGCTTAATTGGTACGTGCTATAAAGTGACAGCAGATAACTGAGTCTACCATCTCATGTGACCCACTTCTTGCGCGATTGTTTCTAATTATGTACGCAATGGTAAATAGTGCAAAAGAAATCACAGCAACGATCATCATGTCCAAAATATATATATGAATAAATGATAATTTATCTAATCCTATCAGTACGATATGTAAGTATCAACATGTATCAATTATTTCAAAGAATATCTGGGTGGTTTCAATGCAAAAGACATCATAAACTGGAACAAAGGCAACTGAACATGATTATATGCACTCTATAATATGGTCCCATAAAAACTTAGATTAGGCATTTCAATGGAAGAATCCTCCAACAATATCAACAAGTAACAGATTGAACTGCTCAAACTCAGTGAACAGATGTGGTTTATCCAATACTATACTTAGCTGCACGAATTCATTAAGAGAGAAATTTTGGCCATAATGTCCTGTATTTGGGCTTCAGGCGTAGCCTTACCCGAGAGATAAAAGATGTATTCATATACATAATCCATCTAGTATATATATATATATATATATATATATATATATATATATAAGATAAAAGATGTATTCATATACATCATACATCTTTTATCTTATATATATATATATATATATATATATATATATATAAGATAAAAGATGTATTCATATACATCATACATCTTTTATCTTTATATATATATATATATATATATATCTTATCTTATCTTATCTTATCTTATCTTATCTTATATATATATATATATATATATATATATATATATATATATATATATATATATATATATATATATATATAATTGTTTATAAATCGTTATTCGCCTTGCAATCAGTTCCAACCAGCCACAAAATAAACAGTATATTCAACCATATCAATGAATCGCGGATGTCCCCTCTCATCCTACTTCTCAGATTTGCAAGATGGTATGAACCTAAAAGCATATTGACTACAGAAATACTAAAGAGGAAACATGTTCTTCTTAACCAAGGAAAGATGCATCAAATTACGTAGTACTCTTAACATCTTTATACGAAAGTGGAACGTAAAAACCCAATACAAAACCAACAAAGACAATCAGAAGGGCAATATCTCATTGCACAAAACATATTTATTCTAACAATGCCAACCACATTACCTATTGCTAGCACCAACTTCAAAATTCTGATATCAATCTTCCAAAACCCTAATATTCATTGTCCTTGCAAACATAATGTTTGTAGGAAATGTAAGAGAAGGTTTACAGTCTTAATCAGATCAAGCATTCTGTTCCAAGATACTTAAAAGAATGGCTTGCTAACCTTCAGATTATCCTCTAATATCCTGGTGAAATAATTCTGAAGTTCAGATCCTCTGAAGTATGTCAAAATCTCCTGCCAATCAGGTGGATTCTGCAAAGGAAGTAATAATAATATCAATTATTTGTAAACTCATAAAAAGATTTGTCTGCCAAAGTCGAGGACATTACGTTAAATCGACCCAAGTTGGGTTTTAGTTTCCCAGCCAACACCTTAAGGGCAGTTGACTTCCCAATGCCATTAGTTCCTACCAGACCTAGTACTTGCCCAGGTCTGGGAACAGGCAACCTGTAAGAGAGATTTAAACAATGTTATCTGCAGCTAAATTGAAGAAGCCAATATTTACTGTTGTAAGAAACTTAAAAATCTCTGTTGACCTGTGCAGCTTAAAGGTGTTTGGTCCATAGCGATGGGTCGTATCTTTGTCCAAATCCTTGGGCAAATTGATGATCTGGATGGCCTCAAAAGGACATTTCTGCATCCAGAGAAGAGTATATATATAGTAAAGCATGATATTAGATACCTCAAAACAATAATACATTAAAAGAATTGGAGAGGGGAAAGAGAGAGGCAAGTATAGCTGACATTTCAGACCTTGACACAAATACCACATCCGATACATAATTCTTCTGAAATGAAAGCAATCTTCGCGGCAGAAGTGACCTCAATGCATAGTTTTCCTGCCATAGAAAGCAACAAAAAATGTAAATTAAGTCTCTTCTACTTTTTTCCAAAAGTCTAAAACCAAATATCAGCATACCATACATGAATACAATTGTACCATTTCATCACTCTCTCTCCTAAAGAATAGTATTTAAGATGAGAACCTTATAAGAAGCATACCAAGCCAACCTTAGTAGGAAGTACGGGCACTCTGAAAATCAGTGCCTACGTCGCAACATATCAGATGCGACAAGACAGTCCAAAATACACTAGGACCATCAAAGTCGGACCACATTTGGTTCGCGGAATCGGGGTCTTGGGAAAGGAAAGTCATTCATTTCATGTGCCTGGATGCCAAAGGAACTGAGTAGGAAAGGAAATTGATTACCATGATGAAGGAAAATAGGGGCGGGGGGGCACCCAAGGATTCATTTTTCCCCTCTTTGAGGATTCGCTTTCCCTCCCAATAGTCTTGACTTTTCCAAACACCGGAAAGGAAATTGATTGGAATTGCAATTTCCCAAAGGAAAGGAAAGGAAAGAGCAAAGAATTGATTTCCTTTCCTTTCCGCGAACCAAACAAGGCCTCAATGTTGTGTGAGCGTCGTCATGTCAGTACACCAGGGGAGGACCCAACATAGGCTGAGGGGGAGCAGCCGCTCCTGTGAATTATCGCTTTCCTTGTATATTGTCTTTCTTTATTCTATATTTTATTCATTATCTTAAGATAAACAACAATTGAATGGCGACTCGATTGGTTAAGCAACAAGTTTCGTACTCAGAGGTCTTGGATTCAAACCCCATTAGCCTTAGATAATGTTGTTGTTGTTGTTGTTGTTGTTGTTATTAATAATAATAAATATATAATTTTATTTGTCGCCTCCTTGAACATTAAGTTAGTGTAATAATATCTTCGCTCCACCGGAAAAAATATTGTCCTCCGCTGGCCCATAATGTAACGTCTCCTTGTCCGTATCAGCGTAAAATAGCCACCGAGCTACTACTATTTGCGATTTGCGTAGAACAAAAATCATGATTTTACACATTATAGTCGAAATAAGCGAAAATATAATATGGGATCAACGAACAACGCGGTTAGAGAGGAAGAACAATTTTTACTGATTAAATAATGAAAATACAACTTAATCAACTCTGTTTCATTAACAAAAGAAATAGCACAACTTGTCTATGGCCAGATCTAATATAATAACCTTTGCACAAAGTATTAGAGCTCCACGTAATCAACAATTCCACATGTTAGGCAAATTAAGATTAGCAATCCCTAATTTGATCGGTTCGGCAGCAGTCAATTTGCTTCACTGAGAACAAAACTAGTCACCAAGAAATCAATTTGTTTTGGGCATGGTACAAAAATTCAATTTCGGGACAATAAATTGACCAAAAAACACCTGTTTTGACGACGGGGCAACTCTTCTTGCACTCCTGTCGGCACTTCTTCGGCTTGCACCGATCCGAACTCACGATGGCGATTCGAGTCAGTCGATCCGCCATTGCTTTTCCAAAGAGAACGAAAGAGAGAGAGAGAAAGCCCTAGATATAGGTGGTCCGGACCCGCCCGGCCCAATTTCTGAACCCTATGTATATCGTAACAAATAACAAAATATGAATAGGTTATGATTCTTGTATTTTTATTATCGAACAATTTACGTTAATTATCTCTATATTTTACACTTATTATTATTACACAAATTGTTCCTACTTTGAAACTAATTAGCTAACCAACAATATAGTTTATATTTTATAGAAACTTATAGCACTAATCAGTTTTATTAAAACTATAAAGTAGATGGATGATCAGTGTAATTATTTTCGAAATATAAATCAGTTTTGTAATACTCATAAAATATACAATATTTTTATTTATTTTATTATCTAAATTATATTGTATCTATTTTTGTTATTTGTCGCGCACTTGCGCTTGCATCTAACACCGTACATAATAAATTGTCAAAAAATATTAGTTAAAGCATACAGTCCAAAAGTGTCCAAAAGTTAATGTTGAAAGCAAAACCTCTTGATCATGATCTATATATTAAAAAAATAAGGTACACCAAATTAAAATGAATTTTAACAATTCTTTAGTGTTTCTATATAAAAAAATATTGTTTGACTACTGGATGATCATGTAGATATGCTGGAAATCCATGAGTTCCAACTACATAATCTTTTTTGTTAATGGATATGTTAAAATACTTAAATAATGATAGATTGTGTTAACATGTGTCATTAGGACACATGTTAATTCATTTATCTCTAACTTTTATATGAATATTTTGTCCAACACATTTATTAATACAAAATTTACATTTCTCAAAACACATTTTAGGTAAAAAAAAAATACATTAATAAATGTGTTCGTAGAAATATTCATATAATAATATAAAATAAACATCTATCCATTAAATAACATGTGTCCTTAGAACACATATTAACATACCCAATAATAATAGACACTATGAATATGTCAAAGGTTGTTAGGCAAGTGGACGATTGAGGATATAATTTGTTAGTCCCTTGGCGAACAATCGATGGAAAAACTCGATTTCAGAAACAATTGTAAAGACAATGTTTCCAGCAACAACACCCTAAAGAAGGTGATGTTGTATTATGAGAATCTAAAAAGATTTCTTAATTATTCTCGAAGGCAACTGAACCGTATAACTTCTAAAGAGAAGCCACAGTATTCTCGAAGGCAACAGAGGAAGAAGAAAAACTGCTGGGGTGAAAGATCACCGGCGCTCAAAGCTATATCCGCCTTACGGACAAGCCTCCAGGAACCAGCAAGTTCGAAGAGAACTTTAGAACGCTGGCCAAAAATGTCGACTCCTCGGAATAGCAGCAGCACTTCTCTCTCTCTGTGGAAAAATTTCTGAGTATTTTTTGTAACCTTGGAGAGAGGAGATGCTTCTGATATTATAGGCACGAGATGGGCTTTTCAAATTTTGAACGCACGTCCTGGTTTAATGTCAGATCCGGATTTTCTGGATCTGAGCCATTTTCGGATCTGAGCCCACAAGACCCGCGGACGTTACATAATTTGAACAGCCCACTCGACCCGCTCGACCCGTACGACCCGTACGCTCAGTACGCCCCGCTCGCCACGCAGGGCCGCGCAGAGGCTCGCGCAAGCAACTAAAGCGCACAATGCGCCTTGCGACGAGCTGTCGTGCTAAGTGCAAAGTGCCATCAAAAAGCCACATTAAGCCTCAAAAGCCCATTAGCCCAAGCCCAAGCCCAAATAAGAGTCCGAGTCGCTAAGCCCCTTCGGGGCTTAGCTCCAATAGATTTAACTCTATTTTCATTTGGCCAAAAGTTGGTTTCTTATTCTCACCTCTATGTAAAATCCCCCCACATGGCACCCTCCATTGGGCCTCAACCCATGTGCATCTCTCTATTCCTTCATAAGTAATATATAGAGATACATATTGGTGTGATTTTCCGATGTGGGACTATCTTTTAACAATAGAATGTTGTGAACACACAACACATAGAATAAAACACCAACAATTCCCCACATATCTCTATATATATGAGTTAAGCGTTCCACATAATAACTGTCCATTATGCTTAGGATAGATGTCGCTGACGACTTGAATCTTCCCGCATGGGTTGAACAACAGTATGATACAAGAATGGACTACGCCTTGAATTCTGTACCACAGCTGTAATTTTTTCCACTCACATAATGTAGTTATCTGTGCTTCTGGCTGCACATTAAAGGCCTTGTGCCAGCCTGGATTTCAATGTATGTATTTTGGACGTCTACAAATTTACCCTCAAGAGATGGCCTATTTTTCTGTCCATACATTATAGGTGAGTTCTTTATAAAGAGTCATGGCATGAAGCATTGCGCTCCTTTGCGGTGCTACGCCGCTATGACATGGCTCAACGCCGAGGCTTTATCCCACATGGGTACCTCATCGTAGTGTCATACTACTGTAGCATGAGGACACAATCCTCTTTGTAGTGCCAAACTACTCAGCATGAAGCCTTGCGCTTCCGTGCGGTGTTACGCCGCTATGACATGGCTTGCAAAGCCGAGGATTTACCCTACCTGGTACCTCTTCGTGGTGTCATGCCACTGTAACATGAGGATACCGTCCTCTTTGTAGTGCTGTCTACACCTCTTTATGATTATGCAACATTAGGCTACCTGCCTATATGCGGTGCTACGTCGCCTGTGACTTGGCTAACAAAGCCGAGGCATTACCCCTACCTAGGAACCTCATGGTGGAGTCACCCCACTATAGCATGGAGTTGTAACACTCCTTTGTGGTTGTTGCGCCACCATGCTTTCTGTAAAGCATAACAGACCTTCACTCAGTCTGAGAACTCATTAAGGCATTATGCCATCCTTCCCACAGGATCAATTTTTCGTAGAAAATTCATAGTAGACAACAGTGGTTCTGGGTCCGAAACCCTTCCATGTTCCGCAGAACAAGTACCCACTGTTAACTAATATTTTTCTAGTCAATAGTCCTCCCTTGAATCAAAAAATTAGATATCTGGTAGATTTCTCTTTGAACCAATAACATAAAATTTATTGATAGGATTATAATGACAGAATATTAGAATACCTTCAAACCCATCTTCCTTGCTGTGTCCTCGACCAGCTGTCGTTTGAGGCCTTTCGTGAACGGATCCGCCAGGTTCTCCTGACTCCGAACATCGATTACTGCAATGACGCCTCGTTTGATGAGATCGTTCACTGCTCTGTGCTTTAACCGCACAGTCCTCTTCTTCCCGTTAAAGAGTTCATTTGATGCTACTGCTGCTGCCGCCTGGTTGTCACAGTATATCGGGATTGCCGGTATCTGAGCTCCAACCACTGGAAGATCATACATGAGCTCCCGAAGCCACTCTGCTTCATCTGCAGCAGCATCCAATACAAAGAATTCAGATTCCATGGAGGAGCGAGATAACATTGTCTGCTTCTTCGATTTCCACGATATAGCAGCTCCGCCCAAAGCGAATATGAATCCACCTGTAGAATACTCGCTCTCCACCTCTGAACACCAGCTAGCATCACTGAAGCCTTCCACTACTGACGGATCTCCGCTGTAGTATTGTTACCCCCAGTTTTTAAATTAGGGATATTTTCGTCATTTTCAAGTTTTATAATATTTTAGGAATTTTATTTGATTTTATATGATTTTTAGGAATTTATTTGGGTTGGTTTGGATTTTATCCAATTCGGACTCAAATTGGAGACCCGGGTAGCCTGGACCCTAGTGGAACCCACATACTAGCTGGGCTTGGCCCACATACCACCATAATTAGGTTAGAAATCATAAACCCTATTTCCATGGCTTAATTAGTCATTTTAGAGCTTAATTAGTCATTTAGAATCAAACCGAACCAAACCGAATCCAAATTAGACCCAATTAAGTCTATTGGGTTGGGGGCTTATTGGATCCCAACCCAATAGCCCCCCAAGGGGTGGCCGGCCATGACAAGTCCCCCCCCCTTTCCTTCACAACCAAGCAAATACACTCTCTCTCTTTCTCAAATTCCTTTCCTTCTCCCAAGCTTTTCCCTACAAGAAACCTATATTAGGTATGTGATTTCTCCCCAAATTAATATTCTTTTCCATTTATTGCTTTTACAATAAATGATGAGTAGGAAATTCTCTACCATTTGTCCACCAATTTATAGGTTTTTCCTAGAATCTAGGTTAAGAAAATAAATGGGGGTTTTAATATATATAGGGGTATATGTATATGTATATGTATGTATATATATATATATATATATATATATATATATATATATATATATATATATATATATATATATATATATATATATATATTAATGTGTATTTGTTTGGGTAGAGGAATGGAAATGGTGGTGGTGTTGTCATGGAGTTTGGTGAGAGGGTGTGTGGTTGTGTGTGTGGTTGTGCTTGTGTGAGATTGTGTGTGTTTATATATATATAATTGTGTATATATAATTATAGGTATTAATATGTATTTGTGTGTGTAGAGGATGAGAGTGGTGGTAGTGGTATTGGTGTAGAGAGTGGTGGTAGTGGTATTGGTGTAGAGAGTGGTGGTGGTGTTATGTGAGAGAGTGGTAGTGTGTGTGTGGATGTGCTTGTGTGAGAGTGTGTGTTTATATATATATATATGTGTGTGTGTGTGTATATATATTTATATATAGGATATATATATATATGTGTATATATATGTATATGGAGATGTGTGTGTATGTGTATGTATATATAGAGGAGTGTGTGTGTTTGTGGAGATGGATGGATATTAGATTATGTATATGTGTAGATAGATATATAAATAGATAGATATATATATAGATAGATATATATAGATATATATATAGAGAGTAGAGATGAAGAGGAGAAGAGGAAGAAGAAGAATAGGAGCTGCAGCAGCAGCAGCAGGTAGCTGCTGTTTTCAGCAGCTACCCCCCCCCCCCCCCCCCCCCCATTTCACCCCTATGTTACCCCATTTAACCCCTATAAACCCCCCCTATTTATATATATATATGTATGTATATATATATATATAGATAGATGTTTTTAGAGAGGAAATGAAGAGTAGAGAAGAAGAATTAGAGGGTAAGAAAAATTAGAAGAAGTCAAGAAAAGAGTTAGAAGAGAAAGGTTAGGAGGAAAGAGGAGAGGTTAGAAATTAGAGGAAGAATGGGGAGAAAAAAAGAATAGGAAGAGGGAAAGGAATAAGGAGAGTTAGAAGTTAGAAGGAGAATAGGAAGGAGAGTTAGAAGGAGGAAAATTAGAAGAATAGGAAGTAGAAGGAAAATGGGAAGTAGAATGAGAAGTAGGAATGAGAATTTGAAGAATAGGTTTTATGAGGAGTCGAGTTAGAGGGCGAATTTGAGTCCGGAGTATCGGATCGCGATGAAACTTGACGTAGGCCTAGGATACGTGATTTAGATTTTGCCGGTAGGCTCCCGAGTTGAAATCGGGGTCGTAGGGCGCCGGTATCGCGCCGTATCGGTGCGTATCTTGAAATATTCAAGATTTTGACAACGGACCGTATCATGGACCGAATGTCCACGTTACCTAGGTATTTTGGTAGATATTATATGTATAGGCTAGTATCATACTATCCTGGGAAGATCGGGTCAAAATATCAAGCGTAGGTAGGCTAACTAGATAATCGCTGAAGGTTGAATTTTGCCCTTTTTAAGGGTAAAATAGGAATTTGGCCTATGGCCAAGAAATGAGTTTCGAAGTCCCAGATAGACTTGGATATAGGTTGTAGAGGTTGGTTATGGGTAGAAATAGCCGTCTAGACCTAGTCTTGACCCCGGTTGACCACGGTTGACTTTTTAGGCCAAAAGTGAACTATGGGTCAACACTTTACCCAATTTAGTCCCAAATTCCTTTAGACTTGGGCAGTTGACCGAAAGTCAACTATTAGTCACCATTGACCTAGGATTGACCTAGGATTGACCTAGGGTTGACCAGAGTTGACCATGGTTGACCAGAGTTGACCGGTTGACCAAAAAGTCAACCGTTGACTCAAATCGACCTAGATTAATTCCGTTTGACTTGCGTTTACCCAGTATGACCTAGCTAGACCTAAAATGACTTAGGTTGACCTCGTACAGTCTAATTTAATGTGTCTTGACCTAGAATGACTTAATAGGATTCAAATTGATTTGATTTTACTTCCTAAACATAGTATTGATACGTCTTGTTCTCTATAGGTCCTCGAGACGCTGCATTTGCTTCGGTTGACATATCATACCATATTACAGGCGAGTACATTCTCTGACACTTTTCTAATTTATAATAATTGTTATGATTCATGTAATTAGTGTGGATATGCTTGTTCTCGACACATTGGTCACACGGATTGGTATTCATGGATCCCGACATGAGATGTTATTCCTCGTTATCTTGGTATATCTTGTGCAAGCCCCTTTGTAGTTCTTATGCAGTATATGGACACCGATTCTCGAGGAGACTTGCTTCCTTCTCGTAGAATCCCGTGTCGTAACGTGTCTTGCTTGGATCCACTCTACCAGTCGGGGACGGAGAGTACTAGTGTAGATGTGTGGTCATTATCCACCTTGTTTATTCTTGTAGACCTTGAATGCTACCAATCCTACACTCCACGCAGGATTGGCTGATCATAACCTTGTGCAGACCCAAGCCGGCCACATATTGTAGCTAGTACTCACACACCTAGAGATATGATTCTTGATTCTTGTACATGCCATGATCAATTTACTTACCTTGTTCTAGCTCTAGTTTTACAGCTTACCTTGCCATGATACTCACATGTATATTCCATGATTTTCTTGTATATACTCTCTATTTACTGTCTTATAGCTTTTGTCATATCTTGTGAACTGTTGTTAGTAGATTGTACTCGTTCCATCCTGACAGGATATGTTGAAAATATTACAGATGCAAACGAGGGAGACTATTCTACCTACTACGGTCCGGATGACGTAGTGGGCCTAGACCTGGAGACTTTGGTCCAGCAGGGCTTAGCTCCGCCTGACGAGACCCTACCTATTACTTAGTTAGAGTAGGTCTTTTTGTACTGGACATTATCTCCAGCTACTTTTGAGACTGTTATTATTATGGACTGTATTAGAGACTTGGACTGTATATATTCTTTGTGTTGGACTTGACAGGTTATATATTATTTTATCGTCTTGTTGTCTTTTCATTTCAGTCTTTACTTTGTTATCTTAGAGTCGTGATTGAGTACTCATATATATATATTCATTGCTTGTCCTCCGTTCGGAGTTGATCATATTCTCGACAGGTTTTTGTTATATATATAAACTGTTTAGAGTAGAAAAATCTACAGTGTTCCATGCCGATTTTTCGGTGAGGGCTGGGCGTTGTCGCGTCACGTGCCCTTTTAGTGGGTGCGGGTCGTGACACGTTTTAGTGGTGGTCCACGCAGGTCTTGAAGTCGCAATTAGTGCAATGTCGTAGTGGCACTCGACTTAGAGTGCTATTACGAGCCTGCGGTACGTATCTAGGATAGGCTATAGGCTAAGGGTGCTCAATCACAGTAGGATCTTTTCTTGCTTATCTTGCTTACCGTCTTTGATATCGATTTACTGCATTCTAGCTGTCCTCCTTTGATATTGCCTTCATGTGCCATATTGATATTTTCTTTTCAATTTGTCTCCAGGATAGTGATGACTCATTCTCCTGGCGAGGAGCACGGGGAGACGGAGAGGTCTGCCACCTCTGGCGGGCAGGCTCCGGTCACCTCCCCTGCAGATGGGACTTTTGTTGGAGCCCTCGGGGGTACTCCTCCAGCTACCTCGATAACCGTCCCTGGGGCCATTGCGGGTGCTCTTCCCGTAGTGCCAGGGGCTACAGCGGGAGCTGCCGGGGGCGTTCTTCCTCCTCAGCAGGGGACTCCTCCGGTGATGATGGGAGTTATTCCTCCATTGCCTTCTCTGCCCACAGACATGGGGCAGATGCTAGCGTTCTTTCACTAGGTGATGGAGTCCCAGTGGGCCCAGCACGAGGCTCAGTTGAGGCAGATAGAGGCCATGCGCCAGGGCATGGAGGATGCACACAGATTGGCTATGGCGGCAGTGGAGCATGGGGCTCCACAGAGGGAGGTTCAGCAGCAGCAGCAGCCGAAGATCGGGGATATCCAGGCTTTCAAGAAGCTTGGTCCGAGGGATTTCAAGGGGACGGAGGGCATTATTTATGCTGATGACTGGCTCGAGGATATCGAGCGCCAGATGAGGGCCTGCCGCCTGGCAGCCGACCTGAGGGTCGAGGCGGTTGGGTTGCAGTTGTTAGATATTGTCCGGACATGGTTCCGGAACGAGCCGGCTCTTGCAGGAGAGGGCCATACTTGGGCTGAGTTTCGGTCCCTGTTCAGAGAGAAGTTCTTTTCCCCCACGGACAAGATTGGCCTGGTGCGGCAGTTCCAGAACCTGCAGCAGGGCAGTATGACCGTAGAGGAGTATGCGACGGAGTTCGACCGGCTGAGCCGATACGCCGAGTACATGGTGAGTGACCCGGTGATCCGAGCGGAGCGCTTCCGGGAGGGATTGACATGGGATATCAAGATCCTGATCCCTTCCTTCTATGCGACATACGCAGAGGTTTACGCGGAGGCTCGGAAGGTGGAGAGGGAGTGGGGCTTGAAGCCGAAGAGGGATCGAGATTTGTTTTCAGGGGCCAGTAGCAGCGCAGGGCCTGCTAAGCGCCCTCAGCTTCAGCATCAGTCGTTCCAGCATCACCAGCAGCAGGTGCAGCACACTCAGCAGAGGCAGGCACAGCATGGGGCTCCTTGCGGCTACTGCAAGAAGCCCGGTCACATCTGGGAGGTCTGCCGAAAGAGGCTGGGCTTGTGCCTCTATTGCGGGGAGGCTGGACATCAGTTGAGAGATTGTCCTACGAACCATCGCCGTGCAGCTCAAGGAGCACAGGGTAGGCCACCTATGGCACCGCATCACGCCCTCCACCAGCAGCGGAATATACCCCGTCAGGACAGGACTTTTGCGATGGCAGTTGAGGATCCTGCACGCATTGGACTAGGAGGTAGGGTCTTGCTCTTTCTTTTACCTGTTTCTTTCCATCCATTGATTGTTGATTGCTTTCTTAGTACCTTTAGTTGCATATGTGATGATCATGCTAGATTAAATAGAAACCCCAATGAAGACTGCAATAACACGATACTGTAGAGATTTAAAACCATGCATGTGTTCTGATTTCCTGTATTACATGTTATATAACTTAGGATAAAATTTAGTAGACCTTGATTGTTGGGGTGCTTGACCTAGAGAAGAGTACGACCGTTTGAATTTCGAGGACGAAATTTTTTAAGAAGAGTAGATTTGTCACCCCCAGTTTTCAAATTAGGGGTATTTTCGTCATTTTCAAGTTTTATAATATTTTAGGAATTTTATTTGATTTTATATGATTTTTAGGAATTTATTTGGGTTGGTTTGGATTTTATCCAATTCGGACTCAAATTGGAGACCCGGGTAGCCTGGACCCTAGTGGGACCCACATACTAGCTGGGCTTGGCCCACATACCACCATAATTAGGTTAGAAATCATAAACCCTATTTCCATGGCTTAATTAGTCATTTTAGAGCTTAATTAGTCATTTAGAATCAAACTGAACCAAACCGAATCCAAATTAGACCCAATTAAGTCTATTGGGTTGGGGGCTTATTGGATCCCAACCCAATAGCCCCCCAAGGGGTGGCCGGCCATGACAAGTCCCCCCCCCCCCCCCTTTCCTTCACAACCAAGCAAACACTCTCTCTCTCTTTCTCAAATTCTTTTCCTTCTCCCAAGCTTTTCCCTACAAGAAACCTATACTAGGTATGTGATTTCTCCCCAAATTAATATTCTTTTCCATTTATTGCTTTTACAATAAATGATGAGTAGAAAATTCTCTACCATTTGCCCACCAATTTATAGGTTTTTCCTAGAATCTAGGTTAAGGAAATAAATGGGGGTTTTAATATATATAGGGGTATATGTATATATATATATATATATATATATATATATATATATATATATATATATATATATATATATATATATATATATATATATATATGTATATATTAATGTGTATTTGTTTGGGTAGAGGAATGGAAATGGTGGTGGTGTTGTCATGGGAGTTTTGGTGAGAGGGTGTGTGGTTGTGTGTGTGGTTGTGTGTGTGGTTGTGCTTGTGTGAGATTGTGTGTGTTTATATATATATATAATTGTGTATATATAATTATAGGTATTAATATGTATTTGTGTGTGTAGAGGATGAGAGTGGTGGTAGTGGTATTGGTGTAGAGAGTGGTGGTGGTGTTATGTGAGAGAGTGGTAGTGTGTGTGTGGTGTGTGGATGTGCTTGTGTGAGAGTGTGTGTTTATATATATATATATATATATATATATATATATATATATATATATATATGTGTGTGTGTGTGTGTGTGTGTGTGTATATATATTTATATATAGGATATATATATATATATGTGTGTGTATATATATGTATATGGAGATGTGTGTGTATGTGTATGTATATATAGAGGAGTGTGTGTGTTTGTGGAGATGGATGGATATTAGATTATGTATATGTGTAGATAGATATATAAATAGATAGATATATAGATAGATATATATATATAGATAGATATATATATATAGAGTAGAGATGAAGAGGAGAAGAGGAAGGAGAAGAATAGGAGCTGCAGCAGCAGCAGGAACATGCAGTAGCAGCAGCAGGTAGCTGCTGTTTTCAGCAGCTACCCCCCCCCCCCCCCCCATTTCACCCCTATGTTACCCCATTTAACCCCTATAAACCCCCCTATATATATATATATATATATATATATATATATATATATATATATATATAGAGAGAGAGAGAGAGAGAGAGAGAGAGAGAGAGAGAGAGAGGAAATGAAGAGTAGAGAAGAAGAATTAGAGGGTAAGAAAAATTAGAAGAAGTCAAGAAAAGAGTTAGAAGAGAAAGGTTAGGAGGAAAGAGGAGAGGTTAGAAATTAGAGGAAGAATGGGGAGAAGAAAAGAATAGGAAGAGGGAAAGGAATAAGGAGAGTTAGAAGTTAGAAGGAGAATAGGAAGGAGAGTTAGAAGGAGGAAAATTAGAAGAATAGGAAGTAGAAGGAAAATGGGAAGTAGAATGAGAAGTAGGAATGAGAATTTGAAGAATAGGTTTTAGGAGGAGTCGAGTTAGAGGGCGAATTTGAGCCCGGAGTATCGGATCGCGATGAAACTTGACGTAGGCCTAGGATACATGATTTAGATTTTGCGGGTAGGCTCCCGAGTTGAAATCGGGGTCGTAGGGCGCCGGTATTGTGCCGTATCGGTGCGTATCTTTAAATATTCAAGATTTTGACAACGGACCGTATCATGGACCGAATGTCCACGTTACCTAGGTATTTTGGTAGATATTATATGTATAGGCTAGTATCATACTACCCTGGGGAGATCGGATCAAAATATCAAGCGTAGGTAGGCTAACTAGATAATCGCCGAAGGTTAAATTTTGCCCTTTTTAAGGGTAAAATAGGAATTTGGCCTATGGCCAAGAAATGAGTTTCGAAGTCCCAGATGGACTTGGATATAGGTTGTAGAGGTTGGTTATGGGTAGAAATAGCCGTCTAGACCTAGTCTTGACTCCGGTTGACCACGGTTGACTTTTTAGGCCAAAAGTCAACTATGGGTCAACACTTTACCCAATTTAGTCCCAAATTCCTTTAGACTTGGGCAGTTGACCGAAAGTCAACTATTAGTCACCATTGACCTAGGATTGACCTAGGATTGACCTAGGGTTGACCAGAGTTGACCACGGTTGACCAGAGTTGACCGGTTGACCAAAAAGTCAACCGTTGACTCAAATCGACCTAGATTAATTCCGTTTGACTTGCGTTGACCCAGTATGACCTAGCTAGACCTAAAATGACTTAGGTTGACCTCGTACAGTCTAGTTTAATGTGTCTTGACCTAGAATGACTTAATAGGATTCAAATTGATTTGATTTACTTCCTAAACATAGTATTGATACGTCTTGTTCTCTATAGGTCCTCGAGACGCTGTATTTGCTCCGGTTGACATTTCATACCATATTACAGGCGAGTACATTCTCTGACACTTTTCCAATTTATAATAATTGTTATGATTCATGTAATTGGTGTAGATATGCTTGTTCTCGACACATTGGTCACACGGATTGGTATTCATGGATCCCGACATGAGATGTTATTCCTCGTTATCTTGGTATATCTTGTGCAAGCCCCCTTGTAGTTCTTGTGCAGTATATGGACACCGATTCTCGAGGAGACTTGCTCCCTTCTCGTAGAATCCCGTGTCGTAACGTGTCTTGCTTGGATCCACTCTACCAATCGGGGACGGGGAGTACTAGTGTAGATGTGTGGTCATTATCCACCTTGTTTATTCTTGTAGACCTTGAATGCTACCAATCCTACACTCCACGCAGGATTGGCTGATCATAACCTTGTGCAGACCCAAGCCGGCCACATATTGTAGCTAGTACTCACACACCTAAAGATATGATTCTTGATTCTTGTACATGCTATGATCAGTTTACTTGCCTTGTTCTAGCTCTAGTTTTACAGCTTACCTTGCCATGATACTCACATGTACATTCCATGATTTTCTTGTATATACTCTCTATTTACTGTCTTATAGCTTTTGTCATATCTTGTGAACTGTTGTTAGTAGATTGTACTCGTTCCATCCTGACAGGATATGTTGAAAATATTACAGATGCAGACGAGGGAGACTATTCTACCTACTACGGTCCGGATGACGTAGTGGGCCTAGACCTGGAGACTTTGGTCCAGCAGGGCTTAGCTCCGCCTGACGAGACCCTACCTATTACTTAGTTAGAGTAGGTCTTTTTGTACTGGACATTGTCTCCAGCTACTTTTAAGACTGTTATTATTATGGACTGTATTAGAGACTTGAACTGTATATATTCTTTGTGTTGGACTTGACAGGTTATATATTATTTTATCATCTTGTTGTCTTTTCATTTCAGTCTTTACTTTGTTATCTTAGAGTCGTGATTGAGTACTCATATATATATTCATTGCTTGTCCTCCGTTCGGAGTTGACCATATTCTCGACAGGTTTTTGTTATATATATAAACTGTTTAGAGTAGAAAAATCTACAGCGTTCCACGCCGATTTTTCGGTGAGGGCTGGGCGTTGTCGCGTCACGTGCCCTTTTAGTGGGTGCGGGTCGTGACAAGTATAGTACAAATGTCTGAGTCTTTTTTAGATATCTCATAACACGCTTCACAGCGTTCCAGTGTTCAACGCCTGGGTTGCTAGTGAACCGACTCAGCATTTCCACCGCAAAAGCTATGTCAGGCCTTGTGGCAGTAGTAGCGTACATCAAGCTTCCGATGACGCTGGCATACTCCAACTGCTTGACGCTCTCTCTCGAATTTGGCTCCAGCTTCTGATCACTCCGGTACGGTATATCAATTATAGGAAGATCTTGATACCCGTATCGAGTGAGCATTTTCTCAATGTAATGAGATTGTGACAGTGCTATTCCCGTGCCTGTCCGGATGATCTTGAGCCCTAAGATAACATCGGCATCCCCCAAGTCCTTCATACTAAACTTGGTCGAGAGAAATTTCTTTGTCTCTGTGACACAGCTTAAATCCGTACCTAGGATTAGCATATCGTCTACGTATAGACAAACGATAACTCCTCTTCCGTCAGCAAACTTAGTATAGACACACTTGTCTGTTTCACTGACTTTGTAGCCATTTGACTTATCACTTTGTCAAACTTCTCATGCCACATTTTGGGAGCTTGCTTCAAACCATATAGAGACTTCATCAACTTGCAGACTTTGTTTTCCAGACCTCTGACGACAAATCCTTCTGGTTGTTGCATGTAGATCTCTTCGGTTAGTTCGCCATTAAGGAATGCCGTTTTCATATCCATCTGATGTTTCACTAGTTTGTGTATTGCTGCTAGAGCAATTAACAATCTGATGGTTGTCATCCGAGCTACTGGAGCATAAGTATAAAAATAGTCGATCCCCTGTTTCTGAGCAAACCCTTTGGCCACTAGCCTGGCCTTGAATTTGTCGATGGTTCCATCTGCTTTCATCTTCTTTTTGAAGATCCATTTACATCCGATGGGTTTTGCTCCTTCTGGCAGGTCAACTAACACCCATGTATTATTGGAGGTGATTGAGTCAATCTCATTGTCTATCGCCTCCTTCCAGAATACAACATCTCTGGTCTTCATCGCTTCATCATAGGTAAGCGGATCTGCTTCCACATGATAGGTGACGAAGTCATCTCCGAAGTCTTTCGGTCTCCTTACTCGCTTAGTTGACGGCTCAGCGAGTTCTGGTTCAACTGGTGTCTCTTCGACAATAGTTTCTTCTTGGACTACTGGTTCGTTAAGGACTTCTGTCTGCTTTGTACTCTCATCATTCTCCGGAAGATCCGCGAGAACAATATTTTTGTGCCTTGCAAACTTGTCTTCAAAATATTCAGCATCGCGAGATTCAATGATATGATTTGATTCTATATCAAGGAATCTCCGAGCATCACTCTTCTCGGCATAACCCAAGAAGATAGCCTTAGTAGTTCTAGTCCCCAGCTTCTGAATCTTCAGATCTGGGAGCTTCACATAAGCCAGACACCCCCACACTCGAATGACATTCAAGTTAGGTCTGACTTTGAACCAGAGTTCATGAGGGGTTATGTCCGAAGTTGCATGCGGTACTCTATTGAGAATGAAAGTAGCCGTTAATGCAGCTTCTCCCCAGAAGCTCTTTGGAAGACCCGCAGTCAACAGCATAGAGTTCATCATCTCTGTCAACGTTCTGTTCTTCCTTTCTGCTACTCCGTTGGATTGAGGAGAGTACGGAGCCGTCGTCTCATTTATGATTCCATGTTCTTTACAGAATGATGAGAAATCATGAGACTGATACTCCCCGCCTCGATCACTCCTTAGCCTTTTGAGTTGTTGTCCAGTTTGCCGTTCAGCCTCGGCCCTGAACTCCTTGAACTTCTCGAATGCTTCGTCTTTAGACTTGAGCAGGTAGACAAAAGCATACTTTGAGAAGTCGTCGATGAAAGTAATAAAATACTTCATCCCGACTTTTGTAGAGAATTGCTTGAAATCACAGATATCTGAGTGAACCAACTCCAGAAGATCTGTGCATCGATGGACCCTGTGAAAGGGTTTCCTTGTGATCTTCGTCTGAGCACACACTTCACATTTCTCTACCTTACCCCCACACTTGGAGATAAGTCCTAGGCTAGACATTTTGTTAATTCTTTTACAATGAACATGTCCTAGCCTATTACGCCACAACTCAAAAGAATAGTTCAAAGTAGAAATAGCATTAATATCATTTTGCTGGGTTACAACAAGCTGAATTTTGTACATTCCTTCAGTCTGGAAAGCTTTTCCGAAGAATGTACCCTTCTTGGACATCACCATCTGGCCAGCATTGATGTCCATCCTCAAGCCTGCGTTACAAAGCAGGCTCCCAGAGATCAGGTTCTTAGCAATTGCAGGAACATGCTTCACTCCTTGAAGCGTCAGAGTGTTCCCCGATGTGAGTTTCAGCTCCACCGTCCCGATCCCCAGTACTTCAGCTTGTGCCTGGTTTGCCATTATGACTTTTTCGGAAGTTGGCTCATATGAGTCGAACCATTCCTTGTCTGAGCAGACATGACATGTCGCACCAGTGTCTATCCACCAGTCCGAGTCAACCCCCACATTTGCAACCTGTGCTATCATTGCAACCAGATTAGTAATCATAGAAACCTTACTAGGCTCACCTTTTTCTGGTTCCTTGCAGTCACTTTTGTAGTGGCCCTTCTTGCCACATTTGTAACAAGTCACATGGGACTTGGACTTCTGATTCTTGAATGAAGGACTCTTCACTTTCAGATTAGTGAAGTCCTTCTTCTTCTTATGAGGAGAAGCCGCCTGTTTCCCCTTGTACTCTCTGGTTTGGACCAGATTTGCTTTCGCCAGTTGTTTGGACAGAGAATCCATCTTCTGTTGAGAGCGCATCTCGTCCTCAACATGGATCTCTTGCATGAGATCTTCCATACATATGTCCAGCTTCTTGCGGTGCATCATTGCATAGAAGTTGCTCCAACCCGCAGGAAGTTTAGAGACGATTCCTCCAACGACAAACTTGTCGACAAGAGGCATCTTCTCGTCATCCAATTTTTGGCGTAGCTTCAGAAACTCCTTTACTTGGGGCAGCATAGCCTTCTCATCTTCGAAGGTCCACTTGTGGTATCTTTCAACCAAGAAGATCTTGGACCGATTCTCGTCATCTTCATACAATTTCCCCAAGGAGTCCCAAATCTCTTTGGCAGAATTCTTCTTGGAATAGGACTCTGCCAGAGAGTCTTCCATGCTATTGAGAATCAACAGTTTACAGATACTGTTTTCTCTAATCCATTTTGCCTGCTTGGACTTAGCAGCGGCAATAACTTCTGCGGTTCCGGTTGTTGGAACGATCGGTTCTTCCTCATTCAGCACGTGGTCAACTTCCACGAGTTGAATGTTTAAGGTTACTTTTCGTTTCCAGATTTGGAAATGTTCGCCGTCGAATTTCTCTAACTTGTTAAAGTCGGTATTGACGAGCGATGCACGTGAGTTATCCATCTTTTCGATGTAGCTTTGAGATTGTTAGTCCCTTGACGAACAATCGATGGAAAAACTCGATTTCAGAAACAATTGTAAAGACAATGTTTCCAGCAACAACACCCTAAAGAAGGTGATGTTGTATTATGAGAATCTAAAAAGATTTCGTAATTATTCTCGAAGGCAACTGAACCGTATAACTTCTAAAGAGAAGCCACAGTATTCTCGAAGGCAACATAGGAAGAAGAAAAACTGCTGGGGTGAAAGATCACCGGCGCTCAAAGCTATATCCGCCTTACGGACAAGCCTCCAGGAACCAGCAAGTTCGAAGAGAACTTTAGAACGCTGGCCAAAAATGTCGACTCCTCGGAATAGCAGCAGCACTTCTCTCTCTGGAAAAATTTCTGAGTATTTTCTGTAACCTTGGAGAGAGGAGATGCTTCTGATATTATAGGCACGAGATGGACTTTTCAAATTCTGAACGCACGCCCTGGTTTAAGTGCAAAGTGCCATCAAAAAGCCACATTAAGCCTCAAAAGCCCAAGCCCGAGTCCGAGTCGTTCGGGGCTTAGCTCCAATAGATTTAACTCTATTTTCATTTGGCCAAAAGTTGGTTTCTTATTCTCACCTCTATGTAAAATCCCCCCACATGGCACCCTCCATTGGGCCTCAACCCATGTGCATCTCTCTATTCCTTCATAAGTAATATATAGAGATACATATTGGTGTGATTTTCCGATGTGGGACTATCTTTTAACAATAGAATGTTGTAAACACACAACACATAGAATAAAACACCAACATAATTCAACTTCGTTAGTTGATGGAAAGTGTAGCGCATGTATTTGTATCAATAGACCTATATATGGAGTAAGTTATAATTGTTGATAAATTATTTTTTATTGACCATAATTTTTTGCCCAGTGGCCAATGTTCAGTATAAAAAATGTATGCAATTCTTGCATAAGTTATGAGCAAACAGAGTCGCATGATATGTGTGTTTTGTTAATTTATTAAAACACTTGAGTGTTAATATGTTTATGGAATAGTAAATTAAAATCTAAGAAAGGATCAATACTGCATATAGTGTTTTCAATTAAAGGTTACAAGAATATTTATTTTTGTGAATTAAATAAATACAATTTATGAGAAATATATATATTGCTATTATTTCATTAAGCTCAGAATGACCGTGTTTAGTTTGTGCTAATTTCAATGCTTAAAAGAATAGTGTTAGAAATCTTATTCACTTCACCAAAAAGTCAATAAATAGGATTACTATATAACAACTCACAAATATGTAATAATTATAGTATAAAGAATTAAAATATTATATTTTAAAACGTAGAGCATATTAACTGTGTTATAATAAACGGCTCTCGAATTAAAATTTTAATATATATACACACAATTTTTCGATCCAAGCAATTTGACAAATAGGGTTATATTTTTGTAGACAAGATATGTTGTCCTCAATTACGTGTACCAAATATGTTCTCTCTCTCGTATAAAAATGTGGGTCTCACTGATTATTTTAAAAAATAACATCCAGATTAGTGGGATTCACAGTTTTATAGAAAAACTGTCAGATTTTGTACACATAATTTTAGGACACCATATTTGCACCTCAATTTCATTTGAACAACTAGAAAGTAAAATTGAAGTTATTTTTTCGCCGTTGATGAAATAAATTTTTGATAAACTTTTAGACAACATCGATTAGAGCCTCGAGCCAAAGTCTAGTATCGATCTCGAATATATAGTTTATGTTCCATGGTCACTTTAAGTTCTACAAGAGTGGTTGGACATTTTCAACCAAGTTTTCAAAGAAGAAGTAACGAAGTTATGGCTTGCCCACCCTCCAACAATGAGGGAATAAAAAATAAAAAAAAGTTTTTCAATACGTCCGCATAAACTCCAACCGTCTAACCTAGACTTCGTCTAATTAATTGTTTCATGTACAATTATTTTCGAGTTATTACCAAACGAAGGGATTCAAAAATGTAGGATTGGCACAATTTTAGCCATTTTTAAAGTTTAATTAGAGTTTTATTTTCATAATATGTAGTTTCCAAATGAGAAACTCTAATATAAATCTTGTAGCTTCACTAGCCTCAGTGACTCAGTCTATATTTGTTTAGACACGACATAACGGGAATGAAAAAACTCTATTATAAAGTCAAATATCTTCATGTAGGCTTCATTGTACTTGAAAAAAAAAAAACAAGTTGTTCGTTATTATTTACTAGTGGATAACCCGTGCCATAATTGCACGGACACGAACCCGGCCTTCTCGATGTAGGCGTGCAGGCACCGGACCAGCGCCAGGGAGTTTCGGACGGAGACGCGGCCTCCGAATCCGGCCTTCTCGACGTAGGCGTGCAGGCACCGGGCCAACGCCAGGGACCCGAGTCCGGCGGAGGCAGACACGGCAAAGACCATGGTGGCGGCGTTCAGGACGGTGTGAGGCCTCAAGGAGGCGAAGACGCACATGGCCGTCGCGGGACGTCTGAGGGCGGCGAGGTCCGAGACGACGGCGGTCCAGGAGACGACGTCCCTGTGCGGCATTCCGTCGAACACCCGCAGGACGTGGTCGGCGGAGTCGCGTCGGGAGTAGACGGTGAGCAAGACGGTCTGCACGAAGGGGTCGAACCGGAATCCGAGGAGGAGGGCATGTGCGTGGAGCGACCTGGCGGCGGCGGTGGTAGTGTTGAGCAAGGAAGAGAAGGTGTGGGAGTCGGGAGGGACGCGGCGGCGGAGCATTTGAGAGTAGATGGAGAGTAGGTCGGCGGAGATTGCGATGGCGGTGTTGAAGGAGAAAGGGTTGGGGTTGATCATGGCGGAGAAGAGGGAAGCGGCCAAGGAAGGGTCGACGTCGGCGGTGCGGTGGAGGAGGCTGCTTGCGACGATGGGGTTGCGGAAGAGGCCGACGACGACTACGTGGGCGAGGATGGAACGGAGGCGGCGGAGGGAGGGGCGGTGCAAGAGGAGCTGGAGGCGGGGGTGCCGTTGGAACAACCGGTTGCTCCGCACCCAACATGGGACCTTTTCCTCTTTTATAGAGAGAGGGACAATTTAGTCCTTTCATCATCGTTGAACCAAAGCACATGGATCAGACCAAAAACGCACTGGGCTTTATATTATAGAGATATATTTTTAAAATAATACAAAAGGAAATATCAAAGATAATTAAGGCCTAAGATTCATCTTAAACCAAGATGACTTATTGTGCGTAAATTACTGAAAATAAAATGTGGAAGATTTGTTAAGGTAATTTTACTATTTGATTGAAATGAACCAGCACCGATCAAATTGGTTATTCAATAAGTTAATCGAGTTGCCTTTATTGTACAGCCATTATAATATAATTGGCCGGAGATTCATCACAAGTTTGACAATTTTAGGACTTAAATTTTTTGGGAGCCCTAATCTATTTGTACATGATTGTCAAAAAAAATACCATCATGAAACAAATAAACTAGATGAATGACAAAATTTTGACAGTCATGAAAATATATTTATTTTTTCTACATGTTTGCAACTAACAGATTTTTGACAATCCTATGCATATACAGGTCTGTCAAAATTCTAATGCCCCTATTTAAAGATGTAGTTCCCCAGTAATCACCGGTAATTGGAGAGAAAAACTAATCATGGAAGAGAATACCAAAGCCAATTAAGATTAAAGCTTCACCTAACCTCTCATGATTTATTGTGCATAAATTACCAAAAAACCTCAATATATTTGTTAGTATATTTACTCTCTTATGCGGCTGAATAGGCACCGCCGAAAGAGTTATCCAATTGAGTTGGCTAACCGTACCTAATTGTTGCTCTATGGAATATACAAATCCGCTGCGGAAGCATTATAATTAATCTTTTTATCTAGTGTTAAATGTTAAGGTACCTAACCAAAGTATCAGTGTCCCTCTCTCCTTCATATGTTTTTTTGTACAATTTTTTTTTTTTTGCCATAGATGTAAATATGTCCGAGAGTGTATTTGTTTGTGGCACGAGTTGTTATACGTCTATGTGATATTATACGTAAGACCAACATGATCTGACCATTGTAAAAATGTAGATAAGTTACTATTTATGGTATATTTGTTAGTTTAAAGTATTATATAATTCGGTAAGTTGAATAATTTTCCGAATAATATTTTGTCTGTGTCAATTTTAAGCCACTAACCCTATAAAGGAGGTGGTTGTTTCCTTTTCTTTTACTAATTAGAAGCACAATACTAATTAGAATTCAGGTCTCCAGTATTAATTAGAGTATTTAATTAGTGATTTATAAACATTACTTACTTTTTACTCATTACTAGTTACTAATTATATATTTATTTTTATTGTCTATTTAAACATAAATTTAACTCTATACAATTATAAAATATTATGAAATACAATATTTTGCTACTGCTACATTGAAATATAATATGTGACAACTTTAAACTGAATTTATATATCCATTAAAAATTAAGTAAAATATCACATTTCTAGATTATATCGTGCAAGTCAAATAATTACAACATGTCATAAACAAATACAGAAAATTTACTGTACCGAAATAAATTTCTTATAAATCAGTCAAAACGAAACAAGTTTGGAGAAATTCCTTTAAACGAAACATGTAGTTATCCAAGATGGCGGAATAAGAAAAATAAAAGAAAGTAAAAAAAAAAAAAAAAATTTGAAATTCTGCCAACCAAGTTGGCGGAATTCGGCCACTTTCTGAAAAAAAAAAAAAAAAAAAAAAAATTGTGCCAACTTGGTTGGCGGAATTGGTAATCCGAAAAAAAAAAAAAAAAAAAAAAAGTAAAATTTGAAATGTTGCCAACATAGTTGGCGGAAAGTAAGTTAGGTTTTTTTTTTTTTGGTTTTTTTAGTTGGTTTTTTTTTAGGTGTTTTAAGTTGGTTTTTTTAGTGGATTTTTCTTGGCTTGGTTTTTCTTCATGGGTTTAGTTAGTTGGTTTTTATACATGGCTACATTTTGTGGTTCACATTGATTCATAATTCATGTGGTTCACATTCCTTCTTCCTTCACGGGTTCTACTTTTTTCTAGTTCACGGGTGAGATGAGAGAGCGAAAGATGAGACGTAGACAATTTTGCTATAAGAGGAGAGAAGCACAACTCTGAACATCACACAAGAAAACAGGAAAACACCAGAAAGAAGAAAAAGAAACAAGTCCGAGAGAATAAGAGTTTGAGGAGGAAGAAGTAATCCGAGGAATAATTAGAGTCTGGGCAGAAAGAAAAGTAAGAGATAGAAGAACACAAGTAATTATTTTTTATAGTTTAAATCATAATCTTCATCCTAAAAAATATTCGTTTTCATGATCATTGTTTTACAGATGGCTAATCAAAATGATGGACTTATTCCCGGAGGACCTACTACTGATTTGATAAAGCAGAAGCGTAATTCGCATATATGTAGTTTAATATTTTCCGGAAAGGTATATTAAAATTTAACCGTGTAAGTCAATATAATTTATATGTTTTACATGCCTAGTAATAACTTTGTCTATGTATTTCATATATAGTTATATGATTATAATGCTGGTGAACGATTACGAGAGCATCCTCATGGCGTTATGAGAACGGCCTAGGTTATTGGAAGTTGAGTGCCGAGCAAGTGGCATTGATCAGAGTATTTGGCTTTCAGTATATTGACCAAATATATTTTCTACAACACAATAGAGACTTGATCTTCAGTTTAGTTGAGCGTTGGTGGCCAGAACGAAATACCTTTCAACTCCCATTTGGTGAAATGTCTATCATTTTAGCAGATGTGGCAAATATTTTAGGATTGCCTATTACGGGTGAACCTATAATATTTGATGAATCATTTTCAGCTCAGACTTTGATAATGGAGTACCTAGGCGTGGACGTGCCAAAATTATATGGAAAAAACTTAGTGACGTTTACTTGGCTCCGTCACAACTTTTTGCGCCTAGATCGTATTGGCGATCAAGAGATCTCGGTAGATGATGATCGGGTAAGTATAAATTTAATATTATTGTTTGCGTAATATATTTGTTTATTTAATCTTACACGTAATATTTTTTCATAATATGTTCAGGTTATTGCTTGCACTAGAGCCTACTTACTAGGCCTAATTAGCGCAATTTTGTTCCCAGACTCATCAGATAAGGTAGATTTGCGTTTTCTACCTTTTTTGGTTGACCTGACCGAACCTACGCGCCACGCTTGGGGGGCATCAGTGCTAGCATATCTATATAGTTCTATGTCAGATTTTGTACAATTTCTCTCCGTGGATAAAAGGAAGAAAAATTTAAATGGATGTATGACATTAATACAGGTATAAAGTTGTTAATTAATTTTATTTACGTTCAAAATATGTATACTTATATCGTGTGATCATAATTTCTAGGTATGGTCATACGAGCATTTTTATATCGGTAGACCGGTCTCCCGTATTAATACCGATGATGGTGTCTTCCCGTCAGCATTACGGTGGACTACGGCGGCATCAGATCCCGTACACTGTAAACACTCGGATGTATCTCTATATCGGGGCCAATTTGATTCACTAAAGTATAACGAGGTAAAATATTTCTACTATAAAGATGATCAAGTCAATATGTTTATTATCTTATAATGGTTTTGACATCAAATAGGTAATATATCTTCCGTACCGCTTGAAGAGCAAAATCCTTCAGAGATACAAACTACAGCCTTCAACCATAGTCTCCATAATTTCTTCATAATATTCCATGGTGATATAATGTACCGTATCAGGGGGCTGATGAAGGAACATCTCCTTGGGCTAGCCAAGGAACTTCTCATTGGGATGGTGAGGGAACATCTCAATGGGCTAGTCAAGGAACTTCTCATTGGCCTGGTGAGGAAACATCTCAATGGGCTGGCCAACAAACTTCTCAATGGCCTTGTGAGACTGAGGGGACTGGTCAGTGGGATAGCATATTCGCCCCCGGATACCTCAATTATACGCAAATCATGACGACTCCATCGGCACCGATGCCTACTCAACACGAGGATGCCCAAGGAGGAGGTGGTGATGCGGCCTCGGAAAATACACGAAGAAGGCGAGACCGACTCAATCTACGGGAAATTGATCGTCCGAACTATTTACAATTAGACAAGAGAGGTCGATGAAATTATGTACTTCCTTTCATTCTCTTGGTTGGTTTGTACATCTCCTTCTATTGTGTCCTAAACCATTGCAGTTACTACATCGAAGATCTCTTGAAGAATGATCATTTGCTAAGATACGGTTCTTCTTTGGTCGTCCCGCCTTGCGCCGTACCTCTGGTACTCCAATATGGCCTCTCACCAATGTACTTTGAAGGTTGTAAGGGACTGGAATTGGCTCCAAGTGCGGCTCATATACGCTTCTTAATGCTTGTTTAGAAAAAATACCTGGATAAAAACTCTCGATGCTAATTTTTTTAGAATTAGACGCATAACATGCATGTATACATGGAAGACAAGTATGATACCACTTTAAACATGAACAATAATTTTCATATAAGCGAACAACATATGTTCTATTTGTTTTACGATCTAATATTTCAAATAAATAACCAACTATACTCAATATTTGCAACTGGTGTTTTTCATTGGTGATTCGGGCCATAGTTTTTAACATTTTCGGACAATAGTCGGTTTCAAGATTTTTGGCTTTTTGCCGGTTCTTGTCCTGAAGTGTTATAATTTTGGCTCGAATACCATCAAGTAGTGTTGTTATTGGTTTATCGCGTAGATTTTTAATCCAATTATTGAAGCATTCAGCAAGGTTCGACGTGTTAATATCTAATCTAGGACAAGGAGAATAAGCTGTTATCCAGTGTGATAAAATACGTGTTTCATCATTAACCCCAATGAGCCAATTGTAAACATCAATATTTGCAGCTTTAATCATTTCAAAATAAATGTTCGCATCTATTTCATTATAACATCTTGCAAGATAGTCTAATCTACGTTGATAAATAGGCAATCTACATACCGATTTTAAATTTTGTTTAAAATGTTGAATACAAAAAAAATGAGGAGATTCTGGAAAAGTAGCATGCATGGCATTTATCAATCCTTTCTGTTTATCTGATATAAAAGAAATTGTGTTCCATGCATTAAAAGAACCTTCAAAAGCAGTTTTCAATCCATTTAAAAACCAATTCCAAGAATCCGTGTTTTCACTTTCAGCAATGGCATAAGCAATTGGATATAACTGATAGTTAGGATCATGAGCACAAGCAATAAATAAAATACCTCGATATCTAGAGGAAAGAAATGTGGCATCAGTACTAATTACAGGTAAACATCCCCTTAAAAAATCGTCAACGCATGCCTTGAAACAAATAAAAATTCTTTGAAAACTACCATTTTCTGTAGTCTTTATACAACATCTACTACCTGGATTCGTCTCGATAATTGTAAGAGCATACTCTTCGAGACTATTATATGCATCAACATAACTACCATTTATTTCAGATAGAGCAATTTCTCTAGCTTTCCATGCTTTACAATATTTAATATGTATTCGGTGTTCCCTATATATATCCTTTACAATATGAGATGGACTATACGACTGATTGTCTCGAATTTTATCAATAATCTTGTTCTTAACCCATATAGTAGTAGCTAATGGATGACACCCTGTTGTAAGTCCACTTAAACAAGAATGCACATTTTCTAACGTAGTAATAACAAAACTTTCGCCGTTACCAATGGCTTTAGCATACACTCTCCAGTTACAACTTGAAACGTTACATTTATATACAATTCCGGTGGCATTGTTTCTAGTAGCCGAACAAGTAAAATTATGCTCAATTGCTATATCACTAATAAAACTTCTAAATTTGGAACGATTCTCAAATTCTTTTCCAATAAATAATCCAGGAGTGGTCACACTTTCAACATTATCATCAAATTCATTATCTAAATTTTCAATTAAATCATCACTATTTTCATCGTCATTGTTACTATCATCTAATACATGTTCTTCTTCAGCAACATGAATACCTTGATGAGAAGAACTAGGAGCACTACTAATATTTTGTGGTGGTGGTGCAGTCACAAAAATACTAATATACTGTGATTGCATATTAACTGCAAGAATAAATTTTCATGCTTCTTCACTAGCTATATTTATACAATTAGACTGAAAAATATGTACCAATAAAAACTCATAATTAACAGAAAACTGATCAATAATTAGATTACGTAAACTCTCAAATGAAAGATTTCGATCAATTAAAATAACTTCAGTCAAACCTCCTTCGTAGGCTAACCCATTTAATATACCACCAATCGAGCATAGTATCGTTAGACTTCTATCCATTGCGAAAATTGAGTTGATGACTTCTTCTGTGAAAAAATGCTGGAGGTGAGAAGTGAGAAGAGGATAAGAAAATTAGAAAGAAAGTGGTGTGTACAAGTATTTGATGAAATTTTCTTTTATAGAAATTTTCATACAATGAGCCGTTGAGAGCCGTTGAAAAAGTAAGTATACGTTAAAAAAATACAACCGTTGCAAATCAAATCAGATCAAATCTCTCGTCTCTATGCAACATGTGAACCAGGAATAAAGGGGAGCAAGTACAACCCGTGAAGCATGAATCAACATGTGAACCACTAAAAAAACCAACTTAAAAACCTAAAAAAAAACCAACTAAAAAAACCAAAAAAAAAACAAACCAACTTACTTTCCGCCAACTATGTTGGCAACATTTCAAATTTAACTTTTTTTTTTTTCGGAACACCAATTCCGCCAACCAAGTTGGCACAATTTTTTTTTTTCTTTTTTTTTTTTCAGAAAGTGGCCGAATTCCGCCAACTTGGTTGGCAGAATTTAAATTTTTTTTTTTTTTTTTTTACTTTCTTTTACTTTTCTTATTTCGCCATCTTGGATGGCTACATGTTTCGTTTAAAGGAATTTCTCCAAACTTGTTTCGTTTTGACTGATTTATAAGAAATTTATTTTGGTACAGTAAATTTTCTGAAACAAATATTATACCACTCACAATAACTAGAAAATCAAAACTAATTAAACTACATCAATTATATAAAAAAATAGTAGTGTGCACAATTTTTTTTTTAAAAATTTAGATATGAATTCATTGTAAAAAATGCCAAGCCTAGAATTCAAACTCAAGCAATTGAGAAAATACCCCAATTTAATCACTCGGTTTAGAATATTTATTTATAAATATATCATATCATGTAGTTAAATGTTTGATTAATTTTTTCTAAAATAATTAGTAGAGTATTTATGTAGTTATTAAGTTTATTATTTTTTAATTAACTTAGATAGTAATATTCATACGGCTTAGACGGCTGATTTTGAACCGTCTATATGTCGCATTGTAATGGTAGAGATTTATATGTAATGCAATTTAATTATGCAATTCATGCATAAATTATTGTTTTATATGTCTTTTTGTTCATATTATATTATTAGTGTTAAGAATATAAGGGAACAATATTTTTTTTTTTAATGATTATAATAGTTTTTTTTATATCTCCAATTGCAAAGATAGAATTATGATACCGATTATTATTTTTTCAAATCAAAACCTCTAATTAATATTAAATGTAAAAAGAAGAGAAAAATTGTGGGCCAACCTTTAATTAGATCCAATTAGTAATTAGTGATTAGCAGGTAAAAAAGCAAAACCCCCTGAAACCCTCCTTTTGTTCTTCTCCTCCTCCCTCCTCCACTCCAATGGCGTCCCAACGTCGAATCGGATCCCTAGCTCGCCATTTCCGACCTCTCTTCTTCTCAAACCACTCTATCATCTCCTCTCAAGTCATACTCCTTCCAATTTCCCATTTCCCCGCTCTCGGAAACCCTAACCCTAGAAATTGGTTCGTGGGCCCGCTCGGATCCCTCTCCACCCGCTGCTTCTCGTCTCGCCCGCCGGAAAGCTCCGGAGAAGACGAGGACGAGGACGAAGCGGGGGGAGAGGAGGAGGAAGAAGACGACGACAACGACGGAGAGCGCTGCAACGGGACGGTCACGAAGTACCGAGTCAGCGGGAAGTCGGAGGAGGAGAAGGTCTCGGAAGCGGCGGAGATCGGTTACAGAGTGGTTGGGCCGCTGGATCCTTCAGAGAAGCCTTTCAAGCCGTGGGAGCCGGCATTTGCGGTTGTTCAGGTCGAGGAAGTTCTCTACTTTTTCTTCTTCTTGTTCTCGGGAGAAAGTGTTAGGATCCAGAGTTTTGATTTGCGTTTATTTGATTGTTTTTTGTGTAGATTGGTTCACATCAGTTCAAGGTCAGCAACGGCGACTCGATCTTTACGGAAAGGTTGAAGTTTTGCGACGTTAACGACAAGGTATGCTATTTTCATATGGGGTTTCCTGTACCTAGTAATAATTGAATTGTCTAATATTTAATTACTTAATAATTAAAATGAAATTGTTGCGAAAACCGAAATCTCAAGTCTGAACCCACAAAATGGACATTTGACCAGCGGAGATGTACTACAATAACACAAATGTATAACCCTTAACCCTCATCATAACTCTAGTCTAGAGCTTAACCCTCATCACAACTCTAGTCTAGAGCTTGGTGCAGTGGCACTGTGGCAGGATCTTCAACAATAATAACAGCGGTCATGTCTATATCAATTCTTTTGGCTGTATGTCTTTCTTTTTTATGTAAACGGTTCGACGTCTTATTTACTATGATAAATTATCTTCTTAGTTGTACATAGAATCAAGCTTTACTTGTAACAGTTACTTGTAAAACTGTCAGTGGACTGATATTTGATTTTAGGCTTAATTGCACTTTGCTACCCTCAACTATTACCATTTTTCAACTTTGTACCCTAAACTATTTTTTGTAACAATTTGATACCCAGATGTTATTTTGGACTAAAATGTCCCTACCCCTACCCCTAACCCTCCCCCCCTGCACGCTCCGGCCGCCCCCCCTGCTCACTCCGGCCACCCCCCCCCCCTGCTAGCTCCGCCCCCCCCGCCCCCCACCCCCCCCCCCCCTGCTCGCTCCGGCCGCCCCGCCCCCGCCTCTCCCCTAGGCCGCGGCAGCACGGGAGGAGGGGGGCTGGGGAGGGAGGGCGGGGCGGGAGGCGGGGCAGGGGGTGGCCGAAGCTAGCAGGGGGGGTGGGGGGCGGGGGGGGGGGGGGGGGGGGGGGCGGAGCCAGCAGGGGGGGTGGGGCGGCCAGAGCTAGCAGGGGGGTGGCCGGAGTGGGGAAGGGGGTGGAGGGAAGGAAGAGGGAAGGACATTTTCGGAATATTTGAAAAATTAGGTATCAAGTTGAAAAAAAATAATAGTTGAGGTACCAATTTGTTACGAAAAAAAGTTTATGGTATCAAGTTGAAAAAGCGGAATAGTTGAGGGTAGCAAAGTGCAATTAAGCCTTGATTTTATGTTAAAATGGTCTTTCCGATTTTTTTAGCCATTAACTACGTACCCATGTTATTTTGTTTGATTGACCCTTCCTGACTAGAGTATCACATATACGTCTTCTCATTGTAGATTTCTTGATTTGCACTTGTTGGACAGGACTTAAAATTCTGCCTTTTTTATGCCAAGTGTTTGCCAACTATGAAAGCAAAAGATCGTTAACTGGCTTACGAGTTCTGCTACTAGAGTACAATTTTGTGATAAAATGACACGTGTTTACTACAAAAGTAGGGGGGTTAATGAGCCGAGCTTTGAGCGAGCATCACTTCTTCTGCTCGGATCCAAAGGAAAAAGGAAAAATAAAGCTCTCGAGCTCAGCTCAAGCTTGAGGATGAGCCTAAAATTTAGTCGTAGCTCAACTATCTATAATATTAGCGAGCTCGAGCTGGGCTCACGAGCCACTTGTTTAGATTAGAAAGCTTGTTCAGCTTGAACTATAGACAAGCTTAAGTTTAAATTGAACTTGTTTATGAGCTCATGTGCTTTGTCAAAACAAAAAAATGTAGCCAAGTAAGCTCAATATCAATATTTATATAAACTTCATAACAAATTGGTAATGTCTTATTACTTATTAGTGTAAGATATTTCTTTTCTATAAATATAGATAATGATCACGTGCTTAGACTTTCTTACTTTTCCCTTCTCACCAAGATCGCTGAAACTTTGGGTGTGAAGACAAGAGGAAACTTCAGGAGAGGTACTAAGAGGAATAGGAACTTTTGAGACTCTACTTTAAATCCTAGCGAGCTTATTTTGCTATTTTTTAAGACGAAGTGGATAGAATGGTGAAAACGATTTTGAGTCATAGGTCCAAGTTGAGGGGCTTTGCCTTATTTTTGAAAATTCTTTGTCTAGTAAAAGGGATCACAATGTCACATCCGCTCCTTTCACGCATTTAAATGTCCAAAAGATGAGATAAGCCATGACTAAAAGGAGAATGCTGAGATGAATGAGCGGTAGTGCTATAGAATATATGATGAGAAATGAGTGCATTATGGAAGGTCAGTGGGAGAGATGTTACCATTTTATAGTAAGATGGAGAAAATTGTTTGGCCGTTTGGAGCAGAGAGCAATTATATAGTAAGATGGGTGCACCTTGTGTGCTTTCAAGAAGTGAGTTTATAGTTCTGCTCATCTCTATATAATGATCACCCACAGTACCATCCCTATCGCATACTATGTTACATTGGAATGCGTTTGAAATTGACATCTAAAATTTCACTGCTATGTTGATTATTTATTTGCTTCGCTATTACATTTTCAGTAAAAAAAAGAGAGTCATGAAAGTGAAGTTTTATATGGATCCTTGCTATCGCTAGTCTTTGTGCTTTTTCCTTTGGAGCCTGCACAAGCACCCTTGAATCTTGGAATCTGTCATTATTAATTTGTAGACCATCATTGCAGCTTCATGCTTCCAAGTTAGGTTATTGAGTAAGCCTTTGGATCTGAAAGCACCTGTAGTCAGTTAAAAGCCAGCCCCACTTTGGCTACTGCCCCTCTTTTTTAAACCCAACACCATTTTATAAGCTTTGGTTCCAAACTTCCATCTTTTTTGAGTTTTAGATATCTAGAGCTAACTCATCATGTTCTCTTTTTTAGTTTTGGCAACCCCCTTGCTTTGGCAATGCTATTACTTCCCAAAATTAGCCTTTTGTCAACCTATTTTACATTGCAAAAAATAATGTGAACATTGGAGCTGACAATCAATAGGGCTGTCTTTGTCTTAGCACCTTCCTCGTAATTTGGTTTACTTGGGACTTAATCCTCATTGAAACCATGTCCCTAATTTAAGTCAGCAGTTTTAGTCCAACTATCGAAATTCCTATTCCATTATCTTGAGTTTACTTTCATACTTTTGGAGTGAACACTAAGTTTCCAGACGACAACAGTGTTTCTTCTAATTTGAGTGATTTGAATGCCCTATTCGGTGTCAGGGATTTCATTGCTAATGTCCTTATGGTATTATGGTTCTCATTTGCCTTGAAACTCGTTTAAGACTAACTCATAGGATTTGCTATAATTCTATTTCTGAAATACTTTCTGAAGTATTTTATGATGCTGGTTAATACATTCTATTATCACAATAATAACTAGTTTTTGGAGGTCGATGCTAGAGGTAAAGGTCCATCTTAGAATGGTAAACAGTTCATCGTAAAAAGACCAATTAACATTTGAAGGTTTCGGACATACACTACAAAGGGGGCCATCTAATTAATCTAAAAAATTAAAGTTAGAAGCCATAATTGCTCATTGATCTGCTTGGGTGATCTTTTTCTTTAATTTACACAAAATTGGAGGGTTTTGGTCTTCATTCAAGAAAATGATAAATTTTTAGCAATCTATTGGGAATTGTGAAGTTATCAATGTTATTGTCAGTATGAATTAGGAGTTTAGCATGGAGGCCTTGATTTTCTTTCAGCCAACTAGGCAACAAGAATCTGATGTTTTAGCTCTCTTCAAGCAACCCACCAATAGAGCTATCTGGTCTTTCTATGCTTAGTGGACACAGGCACTGTTGCCGACATGGCACGGACAAGGGGTATGTGACACAAGGACACTACTATACATGTTTGTAAAACCTATATATATATATATTCAATATGGATAATTTTATGTGGTTCAATAAATGTTTGGATATTAAGTAACTTAAACAAAAAAAGGGAAGTATGTTGAAATATTATAGTATTTGCTATAGTAAAGACATAATATTCTTCATCTTTCGGACATTTTATGATTCATTGAAAATACAAGTGTTGGACATAGATGACATGATTGTCATGTCAGGCAGACACTGACGAAACACGGGAAATCTTAGTACTTTGACGTTTCTTACATATCCTAGGTACCTCCCCCCCCCCCCCCTTCCCCCCCCCCCCCCCCCCCCCCCCCCCCCCCCTTTTCCTGTCAAGAATGTCGGAGTCCCTCAAAGCACCTGCCAGCTCCTTGAGCAGAAGAAGCACATGAAGTCTTCCTCCACAAGCGATCATGCCTTTTACAAATAGGACATCCTCAGAGGTTTTATGCAGGCAAGGATATCCATAGTCAACCAACTCACTCTCTTACCTTTTGGTAACTTTCCAAAATTCCAATGCATGGCTCAGAAATTTGAGACATGGATGAATTTGGATCATTTCCAAATGGCTACTTCCTGACTTGTTCAAGAGGTGACTCAGTTTTGTATACATTCAGGACTGCTTCTTTTGTATGTATTGTTTGTCCCTAATGATCTGTGGACAATAGGTCTTTCAAACTATTTATTGACCTTAAGCACTAAAAATATGGCATATGGCCTGATAGTTTATCACACACCAATCTTCTTAAGATATACATCATCACAACTATCTTTAATGTTGGTATTATATGTTAGGAAAATGCTAAGTTTACAACCAACCCCTTACAACCCACTTACAACCAACAACCCCCCCCCCCCCCCCCCCCCCCCCCCCCCCCCCCCCGCGCATGGGTCCCACCGGGCCCACCTCTTCCCCCGTTCCCCAATGGAGGCCGGCCACATGGCAGTTGTAAGCTCTTACAATCACTTTTGGTTGTAAGAGTAGCATTGCCTATGTTAGGAAAATGCTTACTGATTCGGCCATCCAATCATGTTTCTTTGTCACCCTCTAGAGAAGTTCCTACATATTATGTGTTGGTTCTAAGAGTCCAAGAAGTCAGGATAACTCCATTATGACAGTCAAATTTTCTGGTGACATTTACCAAATATTTTACTCTCGCACACGATTTATCAAAATATACTGGACGATTACCAAATAGAAGGGAGCAGGAGATCCTTTTTAAAAGTCAGATCTGTTGATCTCTGAAGTTATGGGCACTCCATGGTCTCAAATTTGAGTCTTCGCAAACTTTGCCACCATTCTCCCATTTGATGATGTTATGAAAATAGATTGGTATCATTGTACTTGCTTTCTTTGATTGGTCTCTTCCCATGTCAATTCTATCCTCTTACCATATTCTTCTCTTTTTGATGTGTTCATCCTTTTACTGTGTGTTTCTATGCTGCTGATGTATCAAAACTTCTTGATTTTTGCTGTTTATATATACTTGTTCATGCTTGCGCCATTTAGAGATTTTTTTACGTAATCAGTTCATCTACATTTTGGAATTTCTTTCATATGAACTTTTATTCCACCAGAGAATATGATCTAGTTTGTTGACACCACATGTTTTCCTGCAGTTAATTTTAGACAAGGTTCTTATGCTGGGATCAACAGCAGAAACTATAATCGGTAGACCAGTATTGCCTGATGCAGCTGTTCATGCTGTTGTTGAAGAACATGTAAGAAACCTAAGTTTCCTGAACTTATTTCTTTGCTTTTTTCTTTTCTTTTTTTTTGTGAGGAAGGAATTACTTTCTCCAAAACATGGTTGGCACTTTTGTTGACTTCAAATGACCTTGTTTGTGTAGGGTATGTGTAAAAGGAACAGTGATCAGCCAACTGGCTAGTTTCACTTAGTTTGTTACATTTGTAATTATTTCTTTTTATAGATGTATTTCATTTTCTTTGTTCATTATTCAGACTTTTTTTATATAGTTACTGTTTACTGCTTCTATACCGAGCCTTCGATAGCCTGAAATAGAAATAAAAGTTTCTTTCGGCAAAAAGGGTAATTGTAAAAAAGACACGCAAGCTCTTTGATGCAGCTTGTATTATACCTTTTTAATTTGGCATTCATAAGCATTTTAAAACTACTTTTCATCGATAAAACATGCATTGGAGTTCATTTTTTTAGACTTTTGATATTTTATTTGATTTGGATATTGTTGCTGGAGTATTTCAGGCTTTAGATGCAAAGGTGATCATATTCAAGAAAAAGAGAAGGAAAAATTATAGAAGGACGAGAGGCCATCGCCAGGTAAATATTTGTTATTTATTTATTTTATGTGGAGACCGGGGAAGCTCCTTCGATCCTTGGCAACAGAAATATATTCATAATGGTTTTTTTTTTTTTTCCTTTCTCTAGGAATTAACCAAGCTGAGAATCACTGATATCCAAGGAATTGAGAAATCAGGTGTTGCAGTTGCTGCTTAGGATTTTTCCTCTGCTCTATTATGGAGACGGATACGAACTGACAATTTTCAGGCACCGAGATCCTTAGGGATGAGATGTCGGTAGCATAGATGTGAGCTTGCTGTCTCCATTCAACTTTGATGCATAACTGGAGTGCAGCCCTGAAAAGAAATGTCATGGAAGCACCTTTTGGATCTATTCCTAACTGGAGCCACAAAGTTGTGCGCATCATCAATCCCCATTTCATGAAAGCCAGAGGCATTTGTTTCTATTCAGAATGGAATGTTTTGAAGTGCAAGTGCTTTAGTGCCAATGAAATAAGTTCCTTTATTGGCTATAACTTTTATTTGTATTTATTTTTATATCAAAAGTGGGCACAAGGCCCGTCTCATGATAGACAGTAAAACAAACATATACATCACCAAATGTGACGAACCAAAACAAAAAGGAGTTCTGACCAAATGACAAATGTGTCGAACAAAAAAATAAAGGCAATTTCTATGGGCACCACAAGATTTACTTAGGGCTATCCCAAAATTTTTGGAAAAAATTATAAGTTTGCCATCAAAATTTTTTGCTTGGGGCACCACACCAATCAGTCCTAGGACTGCCAGCAGGTTGGCAGTCCTAACATATGTTAGGACTGCCAGCGGGTTGGCAGTCCTAACATATGTTAGGACTGCCAACTTGTTGGCAGTCCTTGGAGATGCTGCTGGAGGCGGAGGCTGGAGGAAGGAGGAGGAGGCGGAGGAGGGGGAGGAGGAGAGCTCTCCAATGTAGATTTCGGAGGCGGCGTCTAGCAAAAGGAGGCGGAGGAGAGGAGGGAGGCGGCGGAGGAGGGGGAGGTGGATGGGGACGGTGAGGGACTGGAGGAGGAGGCGGAGGAGAGGAGGGAGGCGGCGGCTGGAGGCGGAGGCTGGAGGCGGAGGAGAGGAGGGAGGCGGCTGCTGGAGGCGGAGGAGGAGGAAAGAGGCGGCGGCTGGAGGAAGGAGAAGGAAAAAGGAGAAAAAAAAAAATCCTAAGTTTGGGATAGCACCAAGCAATTTTCGGGACGTCTCCAGTAAAAGTTTTTCAAACCTGGGCTGTCCCCTAGTAAAATGACGCTCCCAGTAATTTATGTGGTGCCCTTAGAATTTGCCAATGGATAAGTTTGCATAAGAGCCTATCCTAGAGAGGTCTCGAAATAATGAGGTTTACAAGAATAAACATGTCTACAAAACTATAGCCAAACAGATGGAGTCCTTAGGAGATCCTCATCGCTTCTTCAGGACACGGGATGATCAAGATTAGTGTTTGTTTTTTTGTTTTTTTTTTTTTGTGAAATTCTACACATACATACACCCACGATTGGAGGGCTCGAATCCTGTCGCCACTAGGCTACTAGAGGGAAGATCAAGAAGCAAGTTTCGGTGAACTGGTACATGCTTAAGCTAAAGTTCAGTCTTACTCAACGTGGTTGAGTCCTGGTGGGCCATCTTGTCGAGAATCTACATTTTTGAATTTTGAGGTCTTGACGGTTGCAAATTTTGGACTTTTATACAAATTTTAGGCTTAATTGCTACTTGATACCCTCAACTATTACCATTTTTCAACTTGGTACCCTAAATTTTTTTTTGTAACAACTTGATACCCGAATATTATTTTGGACAAAAATGCCCCTATCCCTAACACCCCCCTCCCTCCCCCCCCCGTGCTCGCTTCGCCCCCTCCCCCTCCCCCCCCCCCCCCCTCTGCTAGCTCCCGGCCGCAGCTCCTGTCACCTCCTCTTTTTCCAGTTAGGGATAAATGGTAATTTTCCATTTTATAATATTTTGAGAATTTTATTTCATGAATATTATTATTTAATTATTATAGGAGTCGGGTTCGAATTTTCATCGCATTCCGAGTTAAATTCGGGACCCCGGTGAATTTCGACTTGAGCTGTATTAGCCTGTTAGCTAACCATGGCCCACCACACTAAATTTTAGGGTTTAAGAGTTTGGACTAGTCCCCCATGAGTATTTTAGTTTAATTATGATTTTAATTAATTTAGCATTTTTCTAAATCCAGTTGGATTTAATTAACATAGGCTATGTAGGGGCAAACTGTAATTACAAGTGCCCCTACCTTTGACCACCATGGCTGGTCATATAGGCCACCTATAGCCCCCTCTCTCTTCCTTCACCAACCAAGCAACTTCTCCATCTCCATCTTTCTTTCTTCCAAGCTTTTCTCAAGAGAGAACCCCTTTGTTAGGTATATTTTTAACTCTTC
>JANAVB010002397.1:5694127-5769127 GCA_029216955.1 Iris pallida
TGAAACTGACCTCAAGAAAATTCAGTAGTATTAATGCAAAAAGGTTCAGGGACCACAGCAAATCAAATCGGATGTACATAAAGTAGAACTTGGCCGATCTTTCAAATCCTATATCGTTTAAAACTTCTTCCGGTAGACCAACACCATCTTCTGCCTGGAAACAGAATCCCAATTGAACTGGTCAAAATCACATGAATTATGTTAAGAGTACTACCATATAACCTGAGTGAAAATGTATAAGCTGAAAACACTACAATATAAACCAAACAAAAAAAATGGTAGGAAGATACCAAACAAAGATTCCATATAAAGGGCCGGAGAAAATAGATAGCAATAGTCTACAGAACATGCAAGAAGAGTATGGTAAGAAACCAAGTTGGCATGGAACAGATCAGTATAAACAGATAGTTATACTTTCTACCCAATCATACCAAGACAATTCGGTATCATTTCTGCAGAAGTGAATAATCGCTTGTGTACATACTACATATCATCACCATCGTGGCATCGTCCAAGCTTCTCCAATCATACTGCAGACAGCTATGGAGCATACAAGAGCTCCACAAACGAATTGTTTTTTTAGGACCGGTTGTCGACCTAAAGTCAATCCTCCATGTTGGTGCCAACTTCCTAGCCAAGGTTGATATGTACATAAGAAGGCTATGCCATGAAACCTAGATGACTTGTTGGCAGCTAGGTAAGACCTTCCTTTTGGTTGTGCAGTCTAAGTTCATGTAACTAGGTTGTATGTTGCACGGACATGAACACGACATGACACAACGATATTGATACGACATGTCCGGTGTGTACTAGTGTATTTTGAAGTGCTTGCTCCATGGACACTGGACTGATGATACAAGTTGCTACATCAAGCACAGTCAGAGTTCCCTGGACGATAAAAGAGTGTCAACGAAGAAGCAAGATGTTACAATTCGCTATACGCTATGTTGCACGAATATGGACATGATACATACACGGGATATACGAACATTTTCAAATAGATGTGAAGGTAGTTTCCTATGTTGCACAATAATGGCACGGAGACCATTTTGTCGTGTTCGTGCAAAATAGGATACAGGAATTGCATTCCTATGACTAAGTAAGCTAAAGAGTAATTCCCGTTGTGCGGCTTTTGTACACAAGAATTCCCAAACTTCACGGATTTGCTTGTTACAACTCTCACAAGATAGCAACCCGAATTGGCACTAAATGCTTTGTGCAGACAAATACAAAAACTTCACATTCAAGATCAATATGCTAAAGCGTCAACCTCACAAAAAACAGAGTCGTAGTGGTTTTTACGGTAATGAAAATCCATGGCTAAGTCCCTCACCCAAACCTGTCATCGAATATGTCCATTTTTCCTTCTTTTTTTTTCCTAATATTGGTAAATACTTGGCCAGTTTATTGAGGAACCCATATCCAGAAGAAGGGGAAAAAACTGAAACCTGTTTTATTTGCGGGCGGTTTGCATCGTATTGGACTTTTCGGCTTTGATCTTGCCGTTGTTGCATAACGAGATCGGCCCACCCGTGACATCGTCGTGCTAGGTTGCACTGGCATGGATATGACACGGGCACGGCGCCTATTTTGGAGTGTCCTAGTATATTTTCCAGCGTTCGTTGCCGTGTCCGACACGACGCGGTCCGGACGCGGCACCTATTTTTGGAGTGACATGTAATGACAAATGGCTGACGTGCCAAAGTACGAACGACAAGCCCGTATTTCGAACCCTAAAAATTGGCTTTGGACGCATTTAAAATAAGGAAATTGTCGCCATCGACAAAATTCACAAGTAAACGAACAAAACAAAACAGTTGAATAACTCAATAAAACGAAAGAGTATAGTGTAGTGTGAGAGAGAGAGAGAGAGAGAGAGAGAGAGACCAGATCGACGAGAGCAGCGGCCTTCTGGAAGCGGGAGCCGTAGGCGATGGCGTCGGATCTGCGCTGGTACGCCTTCGTCCCGCGCTGCTGGCCGCCGCCGCCGCCTCTGCCGCTGCCGCTGCTGCTGCTTCCGCCGCTGCCGCCGGAACATTCCGTTATGAGAGGGGTTCGCTCCGCCATTGGAACTACTCTCCTTCCTGTTCAGCTTCAGAAGTGAGATCTATCAGTCGATTGTGATGGAAAATATTTGTGTACGGGAGGGAGAGCGAAAGGGGAGAGATTTTCTACGACCGGTTCAGACGACACGAGTCCCACGTATTAACGTAATAATTATTTATTCATTAACATGGTTTTCATGCTGGCGACTAATCATTCATATAGATGTCATCGATGTCATCCTAATTTATTAAGGGCTAATTCTAAGGGCACCACACCAATTATTTGGGACTATTCCAAAATTTTTACAAAAAATTACAAGTTTGCCATCAAATTTTTTTACTTGGGACTAGTCCAATTTTTTCCAGCAAATAGGACTGCCATCATGATGGCAGTCCTAACATATGCTAGGAATCATAAGTTTGCCATCAAATTTTTTTACTTGGGGCTAGCCCAATTACAAGTTTGCCATCAAATTTCGTTGAGTTTGAACTCAATCCGAGTCTAATTCGAAGAATCATAAGTCTAATTCGAACTCAAGTCCGAACTGACCTCGGATTCAGCATATGAAGTTCAAGATTGAGTCCGGAGGACTAAAAAACATCCAAGTTTCTCGGATTCAATCGGATTTATTGGTCTTTTATATGATACTTGAAATAATTTTAAACAAAACTAATAGTAAACATATAATAAAATTGTGATCATGTATCAATTATTACAAGTACATACTAAAATGAGATTTAGGGTAAGGAGTTGAAGAGTTTGAGTGAAAAAATTTATAAGATTTAATTTTTTTTTTTTTTTTTAAAAGCATGAAAAAGTGTATATCAGGGTTCTTTGAAAGAGTGTATATCGGGTTCAAATATTTTAACTCAAACCCTAACCCGATTCCGAGTATCTTCAATCCGAATCCAACCCGTTAACGATTTTATCTGATCGGGTTTGGGTTTAACCCGCACAAGTTGCACCCATAAGGATGATGCGCTAAGTTGGCGCATTCTCGCACGACCAAAAATGAATCAATAGGGTTGGCTTAGGAGGAAAGTAGATGCACACAAAAAATGATTGAGATAATTATTTTATATAATTTTAAAATAATTCATGATTAAGATAATTTCACATATATCATTTAAATTGTATACGATAATTCTTACATATTAGGATAATTCATGATTAGGATATTTTTGCATATTATTTTTAAAAAATATAAAATAAATTTTGATTGGAATAATTCTCTTATGTTATCTAAAAAGATTATAATTGAATTAATTATGCCATATTGTTTTTTAAATATATTTATTGTGATAACAATATCACTATCTATCTATAACAAATCTATTTTTTTTAAAATTAAAAATTTAGAAATCTAGATAGTGGTTGTGATAACAATCAATTTAAAAATTAAAATCTAGATAGTGTAATAAATATATTTATTTTAAAAAATAAAATAAAAACTGATTTGAAAAAGCTGATTTTTTAAATAAAGTTAAAATTTTGAAATTTTAAAATCTAGGTAATGATTGTCAGAACAATCTATTTAAAAATTTAAAAATAATGAATGGGACAATTCTTGCATATTAGTATAAATTTTTGGCTTAATTGCACTTTGCTACCCTCAACTATTCCGCCTTTTCAACTTGATACCATAAACTTTTTTTCGTAACAAATTGGTACCTCAACTATTATTTTTTTTCAACTTGATACCTAATTTTTCAAAAATGCCCTTCCCTCTTCCTTCCCTCCACCCCCTTCCCCATTCCGGCCACCCCCCCTGCTAGCTCTGGCCGCCCCACCCCCCCCTGCTAGCTCCGCCCCCCCCCCCCCCCCCCCCCCCGCCCCCCACCCCCCCCCCTGCTACCTTCGGCCACCTCCTGCCCCGCCTCCCGCCCCGCCCTCCCTCCCCAGCCCCCCTCCTCCCGTGCTGCCGCGGCCTAGGGGAGAGGCGGGGGCGGGCGGGCGGCCGGAGTGAGCGGGGGGGGGGGGGGGGGGGGGGGGTGGGGGGCGGGGGGGGCGGAGCTAGCAGGGGGGGGGGGGGGGGCGGCCGGAGTGAGCAGGGGGGGCGGCCGGAGCGTGCAGGGGGGGAGGGTTAGGGGTAGGGGCATTTTAGTCCAAAATAACATATGGGTACCAAATTGTTACAAAAAATAGTTTAGGGTACAAAGTTGAAAAATGGTAATAGTTGAGGGTAGTAAAGTGCAATTAAGCCTAAATTTTTTAAAACCATATATTTAAATAATTTTGACATTTTTTTTTAAAAAGTACAAATATCCTGATTGCATATCATTTTGAAAAAAAATTATAAAAATTTAAATAATATGTAAAATTATGTTAATCATGATTTTTAAAAATATAAATAAATGATCTTGTGTGGAATTATCACATTCAGAATTTTATGTAAAATTTAAAATGATATGGAATAATTATCCCGACTATATTTTTTTTAAATTGTTTTAAAAAAATGTGATGCTCCAACTGAGTTGGTTCATTTCCTTTTTCTTTAAGGAATGTGCCTAACTTTTTTGGGCATTTCTGGTTTTGTCAGAATCTACTACTTGAGTTGGCGGATCATCTCCTCCTTTCTAATTTTCCAAAACTCCTCCCTTCCTCTGCATTTCTTATGAAATTTTCTGATATCAGAATTGGAATTACATTCATAGAAGTTTCCGCGGGAGCACGCGTGTAGGTGTATAATTGCATGACAATTTTAGAACAATATAAAATATATTGAACTAAATTCATTTTTAGACTGTGAGCATTTATTGCAGCTGGAATCATGTAATCAAAAGTTCCACAATAGTTTGATACATATAAAGGTCAGAGAGAGGACATTTTTGAAATATGATAGTTCCACGATAAATGTACGTTAGGATTAGTCATATAGTATATGATGATACATGTTGGTTCTGTGAATTAAATTGGACAATGACAGCCGACCAATTTGATCGTGAAGCAATTAGAACAAGCTTTTATGTGGCCCAAATTGGTTTTAAAAAACACTGTGGCCCAATAGATGATGATAACGTGGAGATTCAGAGATGTGACTAATATATGTGAGCTCAAAAGCAAATATAAAGAAAAATATAAAAGTATTAATAAAGAAAGATCATTTAAAAGTTAGTTTGAACAGAAAAAAAAAAATCTTGAAGTTTTCTTTTGAAGTTGAGAGCCGACATCATTTTCTCGTTAGGGGGTACGTTTAGAATCCTTTGATGAGCTTGTCCTTTTCCATTTGGTTGGGGAGAGCATCGTCAACAAGCTAAGACTGAGTGAGCAAAATCACCATCCAGAACAAATGCAAATGGCATCTACAAGCTCACCAATCGTGAGTGGTAGGCCCAACCGATGTCGCATGAGGTGAGCAGTTTGACCAAAGCCGACATAAACCCTTTAAATATAGAGAATTACCTTTGGGCATTTTTGTAAGAAATTTTTTAACTTTCATCCCACTTACTAATATGAATTTGTACTTACATCCCACTTTTTAATTTTATTTGACTTACGTCCCACTTTTCGTCACGAAAATACTTTTCGTGACAAAATAATATTTTTCGTGACAAAATAAATACTTTTCGTTACAAAAAGTGAGATGTAAGTCTAAAAAATTTAAAAAGTGGAATGTAAGTACAAATTCATATTAACAAGTGGGATGAAAGTCAAAAAATCCCTTTTTGTAATAACCCAAAAATACTCTACGAAAGATTTCTTGACCGACTTATGAATGGCTCATCAATTATGAGTCCATTTTTGTTCATCCACCAAAACTAGGATGTTTGTTGACCCTCCAATGCAGGATTGACACGTGTTAAATTCATTAGTCAAAATCACTTTGAGTGTCTACAAAACCACTTTCAAAATGGTTTATATTAAATGAATTTGACATGTGTCAATCCTGCATTGGAGGGTAAACAAACATCCTAGTTTTGGTAGATAAACAAAAATTAACTCCATCAATTATATCCATCTACTGATATAATACCACTCAAAATTCAACCGTCTAAAGCTGTTTGTAAATTCTCCCAATTATTAATAAAAAATATGAAAGATAATAATTTTAAAACTTTTTTTTTTTATTTCCTCTTGCATAACCGAAAACTCATCTTTTCTCTACATATAACTCTAACAAATTATAACTAAAATATAAACATATATATAACAAATATTTATTTAAATATTTAAGTTGTCTTTCAACAATATCAGAGAATTTTTTTTACGTGAATTTACCAGTTATAGGGAAAACATGTAAACGACTAAGTATACTTCCTATATCATACATGTTGAGGTCAGACATGGATTAGATATCCTGTCAGAAATATGCAAGTTTCGTGTTTCTCAAAGGGGTAAGATGCAGCAAGCACACAAGTTTTCAACCAATTATCCTTGAAGTTGCAAAAGCTGCCCAACTCTTGAAAGCCTGTGACTTCACATTTGATGTTCAAGGAAATCTTACACAAAACATTCGGCAATTGAAACATAATCCCAATTAATAAGAAAGAAAATCTGATTGAAGGATTCACCAAGGAGATCCAGGATTCTCAGTATTTTACGTGTTCTTTCTGAAGCATAAGAATATAACTTGCTGGTATGTTTATTAATTACATCCACAAGCCATACTTCAGTAGAAAAGAAGAAGGTTAGTAAGGTGTAGAGAGAGAAACTTCCTCAACAATAAATTTATCCATAGTATATTATAGCGTCGAACCTTTAATAAAGAAGACAATGGTTTCTATAAATACACGTGATTGAATACTTTTCATGAAAGGCCTGATGCAACTAAACCATGCCTACATTCCCCTTGTACAAATCTACTCTAAATCTGACTAAATAGCAAATCTCAATGAAACCAGCACGCTTGGGTAAGATGATCGGGAACAATGTCACTAAAATGGGAAATATATATATACCAGAAATTCTCAAAAGGAAGCATCTCTAACTTCCCTGCTGCAGCTAAAGTTCCGTACCTGGAACTAAAGCAGCAATCATGTAAGGAGGTTAATTATATTCACCTATGGATATCATCCAGTCTAGGTGCTGGTGGTGAGATCGGCGGAACTGCTTTCTCAAAGACGTCAGCAATCTCCAAAATCCTCCTAGTTGCCTGAAATTCTTTACTACCAGCTCTTTTCACGGCATTGGTGGAACCACCAAGAATTGAGTTGGGAAGCACAGAAGAGGTTTTGTTTTGTAGGTCTCCCATTGATGACAAAAATGACTCCTTGGAAAGTGAATGTCCAGATGCAATAGCTGAACTGAAAGTGCCAGACTCCCTCAATCCTTGGATAATGACCTAAAAGTGTGGGAGGCAATAAGAATTTAAACATCGCATAAGAAATGAGCTTAGTTGATCAGATGAGTGAAAATTACCATTGGTGCATATATCCGAGTCAAAATACCCTTCCTCAGAAGTTTCAGATTTACTTGTTTATCAGTCCATACAACACGCTCACGGAACCTGGAAAGAAAAGTCGAGTTGGCAAAACAAAAAGAGGATCGCATCAATCAAGCTAAACTGGCAGAGAAAAGAATGCAAATATCTCAGATAATCATTAAGAAGAATCCATAGTCCTAAAGACATGCAGTTGTCCAGTAAGAAAAATGATATACTCAATGCAGATACCCAATAAGATGGTACCAAGATTCACTTTATTTTGTGATTACCAATTTCGAGAATCTTTACTGCCTCTTCTCTATCATAAACCCATATTTTACTTGCTAATGAAGGTTTAGCATGCATGTGTCATTTTACTAGTATCAACTGGTATTGGAAGAATGAGGCTGAAAAGGCCATGAGATATATTGCACACAGAATACTTGGATTATCAAAAATATATTCCATATCACAAAAGAGCACTTTCTACATATGTATTCTAGATGAACGAACCACGCGGAATTTAAAAGGAAAAAAAAAAAAAAACTGGTGGAGGTGGGTTAGTGTACGTGTCCTCCTATGTATGTGTGTGTTTCAAGGATGGGGAATAGTATTGGTGCTCGTCTAGGAAGTGTGGATAATTCAAATTTGGTGTAGTGTTCTAATGTGCCCGTGGTGGGATTTAGACACTCCAAAATACACTAGGAGTCTAGAACAAGCCATAATAATTGTTGTGCCTGAGTCCCCATGTCATTATAATGTTGTATCTTATTAGTTATTAGTATCTGTTTAACAAAGGTCCTCAGAGTTGAGCAAAGCTCAAATGCATGAATAGGCAGGTGCATGTAGGGATGTAAGCATTCTGTGACACCTATATGAAACCCAAGGTAGCATTTTTCTTCTAAACCAAGAACCCGAACACTTACCACAACTTGCATGAGACTGTTTATCTTTACAGAATCAGACTCTTGGTACACTCAAAACTGGGAAGCCATTGGGTCTGAGGCTGGACCAGGACAGATCTTTGGAGCGAGCCTCTATTTTGGGCACACTCTAAACTAATATTATCTTGGACTTGGATCTCATCCTCATATTGCTTGAAGGTGATCACGAGTTAATAAGGATCATAGATTGTCCCCAATTTCAAAACCTTTAGTTACTTCCAGTTGTTAGTCATTGAACCTAGTATATTTAAACAATAATGAAAGCTATTCCAAGAAAGTCTAACTACAAGAAGTCATATGCAGTAGCTGCTTCAGCAGTACGACATTTAGTACATCCACAAACAAATATTCAGTAAAGCAGGGATTACCAGCGCAGCATTTCTTCTTCAGTGGCAGTTGATGCAATAATGAAAGCCTGTCAGGAAATGGGCAGAGTATTAGTAAAGAAAATTATGACAGTTTGTGACATTAACAAGTCATAGGTGCATATACACCAGCACGCTCTCAGTCTGAATGCCGAGGTTGAACTACCGAGAGATCTTTTTGGTAAAATGCTTGAAATTGTAATGCCCCGCTCCGCACGAGGCATTTAGTTGGCTTGTTGGATGCTATCAGAATGTTGGACCGTTACTTATGTTGGAAATCAAGAGAATTGAGACTGATGCAGTCTCTTAGCTAGCTAAACAGTATGAGTATTGGATCGTGGCTCGCTGGTGGAGCTACGCTTAGGGGGAATGTGTGCAATCAAAACAGGAAGACCCTTTTATGCAAGTGAGTGGAACTGTCCTTCCTCCTCCTTACTCCTTCATGCTTAATAAAATGAAGTATTGAAATGCTATCAATTGTCCCTAAATGTCCCATATGTTAGTTGCTGAATAATAGAGATGCTTATGCTGAGAATTATAGAAATGTACAACACATGAACATTGAACTGCTAATGTGATTTGATGCCTGAGAATGAATTGATAACATTGTTCCTTATGTTTAATGCTGCTAAAATAGTAAAACACTTGAATAATGAGATGCCTTGTGAATGATAGAATAGACAATGCACTGGCTATGAGAATTGAACGAATACTTGAATCATGTACACTCTGTATGACCGTTGCAAGAATATAAAATGTTGCATGTCCCTTATAAGCAAATGAAAGAATGAATAAATGTCCCTATGAAATGAATGAACGTTACATTCCTTGTCGAATGGAACGATATGAGAAACGTTGCAATGAAGCAATGAATGAGAAATGATAACGCATGGGATCTTTGAGATCACCAAATGAAATGATGGTAATGATGAAATGAATAAGTCATTGAATATGACTAATGATGCACTGATGCCTTTACTTTCTTTAATATATTTTACCATGCGATTATGTTCACAATCGAGTCGGACACGCATTCGCATGGTCATGGACAACTTGTATACAAGGTTTGAGTTTTAATTTCCTCGAACGGTACCGGAGCGCCGGGACCGATTCGGCCTAGGAGAAAATAATGATGAGTGCTGTGGGAGCACGGATAAGGTGGGGTGGCATAGAGGCTCGCCACCTACTATGCTGACCGCATTATCTTGTAAATAAAATGAAATGAAAAGAGTCCATATGGTTTAACAACACCAGTGGCCATGTAGTCAGGATGCATGCTAATGAATGTTTTGTGCAGGCAGAGTAAGTATATCTGATAACCTGTATTTGATGCAGGTATGAGAAGTCGACTATCGGTAAGAAATCACATAATTGTGATATTGTATATGTTGGTTCAACTTGCCTGCTTAACATGCTAAATGAAATGATGCTGTGTTGTTGCCTTTAAAATGAGAAACTCTATAACATGCTCAACATGTTAAATGCGAATTGCTAATGCATTGCCTTTTAGATCATTGCCATAACCTGTTGAATGATAACACCAAGTATGCTAAACGATGCCCTTCAGGAAGTATTTCCATAATATGCTGCAACGTGTTAACTCAATGTTGCTTAGATGATGCCTTACACAAAGAAATGCTATACCATGCTATGACATGTTTACTTACTTCAATGTTTCTGCTCAAGAACTGTAAACTGATGCTAGGCCCCAAGTAGAAAGATCATTTTATTAAATGCTTGCTAAATTGACCAGTTAGTGTTGGTTTAGGCGAGTGGATTGGATTCTGCTCGTCAGTACATAGATGATGTGCTGAGCCACGTTTTGTGGACAGGTGCTCGTGCTTGGGATGTTCTGCACACAAAGATTGGCTTGGTTGGTCCCGCGGCATCGAAGATTTGTTGGACATACAGAAGCTCTCCTTGTACAAGATGATGTCTTCTGTTTATAAAGGGCATAATGTATGGAACATTGTAATCAGTTGTGCCAGTGAGTTGTAAGCCAAGTCAGTATATCGAGTTGTAATCCAATGTATCAAAGTATCAAATGTAAGCTGTATCGCATTGTTCAGTTGGCTTTCAATGTAAAGTGGAAAGTGTTGTAAGCATTGTATTCCAATATGAGTCTTGTACTCTTCTTCAATTATCAATAAAGAGAATAAAGTTCTATATATCTCTGTGTGACTTCAAGTATCCTTTTTATCTCCGCTGCTATAAAGTGATGTATTTCTATTTCAATAAGAAAGATTGTCCTCATTAACTTCAATTTATCTGCTTCTGCCGCTGCGATGTGTTCCTATTTGAAGATAGTCAATTATGTACCATCTTTGTCTTGTACAAGTGCAATACTAGACTTGTACGGCATCACGCCCAAGCGAGCACGATCGATTTCAAGAAATAAAATATGTGAATAAATGACTCTACGAATCGGGACGTGACAAATTGGTATCAGAGCACGACTTTACGTCCTTGACCACTTCTTTGAATCATTTCAAAATCAAAGTTGCATCGACGATTAACCAAAGTTGCATCCGCGATCACTCAACATTGCTTTCGCGATTAAATCAAAGATTGCTTCCGCGATTATGCCGTTGTTGTTCTGTAATCATCCTTATGTTGGTTGTGTCTGAAAGTTTGTTGACCCTCTTGGCTGCTCACTGGATGTTCCATACAATAAGTCTATAAACATTGTGATGCCCCTGAATGAATGATTGTTATTGGTTTGGACACAAATAACCCAACAATGACTTGATGCCATAGTATGCTATAGTGTGAATGTTATTTGGAATGTGAGAATGAAGAAAAGTTGCTATGTATGTTGTAACAAGTTGAGAATTTCATGTGACGTTGGAAATGAATTGTGAATGGGGTAATTGATGGATGAGTGCAAGGAACTGGTGAGTTGACTCATGTGTGCTGGCTAATGCTTTCGAGACCCGAAGAATGTTGGCTTGTGATATTGAGACCCTAAGAATGTTGGCTAAGCGTTATGATCATTATAGATCATGAATGTTCGGAATAGATTGAGTTGGTATTCTTTAAGGATGGCTTCGTTTCTGAGTGGTATATTGCCTCTACCACCTCAGAACGAGATGTATGTTGACCCTTTCCATAGGATACCAATAAGACTATCTATGGGTACTGGGTAGTGCCGAGACATAGCTGAAAGTTTTGTATTGTTGCTAGATGACTCGAGTGTCCCTTGATGGTGATATTACGTTGGGTAGCGAGATTTCTAAAAATTGTAACGGATGGCTTAGTTAGAAATTGTTTAGTCGAGTGATGACTCAGACTAGTAAGACAATTAGTATGCTATGATTAAAATAGATTTGGCTAGAGAATGTTGTGGCTTAGAACATATGAATGTTGACTTCGATTGGGTTGGATGCAAACCATATGTGGCTAATACAAAGTTGCTTGCTAAGCTGAAAGTTCTGAAAATATTGTCGGTGAACCAAAAGAATATTAGAAATCTATGTCTTGACCCTAAGGTGTAATAGATGTTAATCCATCTTGATCACCAAAGGATAGTCATTGCATATGTGAATGTATGCTGAGGAGTTGAATTATACTAGAAAAGTAACAAGTAGTAACCCTGAATATTTGTGCTGCATAGAGGATGATTAATTGATACATGAATTGTCGGATTGAATTGAATGAACTACTCGACCCTTGAGGTAGGAAATTTTAAGAATGCCCGTAAGATAGTTTGATGACTGATGAAACGAATGGGATTGAGAAATTGCAAACGTGTTGGATAATATCGGTATATGCGACTGTTGGTTGGGGTATGATTATTGGCTTATGACTTAGTGGTGTGACTCTGTCATACAGATCGAATAGTATGATTCTATAGTTATGTTAAGACTATCGGAATCGATGACCCTTGAATAGTTAGCCTTGGCTTATGGTTTCGTGTGGGTACAAAGGAATTAGAATAGAAATTGAATCGTTGGGAATTTACTTGATGGATTATTAGAACGATGAGAATCGTATGTCGGGTTGGGATTGACCGTAATGTTGCTAGATCGATCTTACTCGATCGTTGGGTAAGTCTAAGAATGAGCCTCTGTGGGAATTATTTCCTTGAGGAAGACCCTGGATAGATGGACTTGACCCTAGCGACCAGTTGATGACTTACCAATTGTTGGCTCAGCCGACAATGGCGATTAGTTATTCAGACTGAGTTGATACCTATAGGTTTGGGTAGAGTTCCTTAGAAATGTCGGTTGCTTGTTGGCCCTAAGAATAAGGAACTAGTATAACCCTAGTAGCCGTCCACTCTAGGGAAGTCACATAAATGATTAAGTTTAGCTGTCAGTGTAGCTAACCTTAGAGATTGACTGAATAATAGGTGACCATTGGAGACCCATAGGATGACCTTGTGGCGTTGAACGAGAGATGGTGGTGATGAGTATTGACCTAAGGAAATGTATGCTTCAACATGTGCCTTGGAGATGATTGATCAATATCTATAGTCGGATAGCTGGGTTAACCTCGACGATTGCATAGAATTATACCCTGACTCGGGTAATCGATAGTGGGTGATGTCGGATTTTATCTTTTAGAAAAGATGAATTGCCTCGGTGAGAAATATTGTTGGATTTGGGAAGGAATATGATTGCATGTTGTGAACTCTTGATATGATTGGCTCTAAGTTAGACCCTTGACCGAATGTTAGAAATATTATGCTTGGATAGAGAGCTGTCCCTGATGTTAAGTATTGTGGCCTGGAAGATAGTGATTGTGGCAAGTGGATAAAGTAACAAGTCAATTGAAGGATGCTAAGTCGGATTCGGAAAAAGAGAATTATATCGTGGCTGATCAAATCGCACTAACATGGAAGTTGGCTGAAGTACATATGTTTTGGGGACGCCTAAAATATGTGTATGGATTCAGCCGAAGTGATAGGGTGCGACTGAGATAACATTATGTGAAGAATTTATCGCACTAGCGCGGACTTTGGCTGAAATGCATATGTTTTGGGGACGCCTAAAATATGTGTATGGATCCAAACGAAGTGATACGTTGCGACCAAGATAGAAATGCAAGAAAAATGTTGGTGAATCAATGAGAAGTTACAAGTAATTGAAAAAGAGAAAGACAGATCGAATTGTTGATGGGTTAAAATGGTACAGTTGGATAGCTATTTTGAGATGACCGAGGGTGCTGAAATGAATATTAAATTGAAGCTGAATGAATAACTCGTTGTGACTAAGTAAATTAGTAGATGAGTTGTTTCCTTAAGTTTCGAAGACGAAACTTTTTTCTGAGTGGTATATTATGTAATGCCCCGCTCCGCACGAGGCATTTAGTTAGCTTGTTGGATGCTATCAGAATGTTGGACCGTGACTTATGTTGGAAATCAAGAGAATTGAGACTGATGCAGTCTCTTAGCTAGCTAAACAGTATGAGTATTGGATCGTGGCTCGCTGGTGGAGCTACGCTTCGGGGGAATGTGTGCAATCAAAACAAGAAGACCCTTTTATGCAAGTGAGTGGAACTGTCCTTCCTCCTCCTTACTCCTTCATGCTTAATAAAATTAAGTATTAAAATGCTATGAATTGTCCCTAAATGTTCCATATGTTAGTTGCTGAATAATAGAGATGCTTATACTGAGAATTATAGAAATGTACAACACATGAATATTGAACTGCTAATATGATTTGATGCCTGAGAATGAATTGATAACATGGTTCCTTATGTTTAATGTTGCTGAAATAGTAAAACACTTGAATAATGAGAAGCCTTGTGAATGATAGAATAGACAATGCACTAGCTATGAGAATTGAACGAATACTTGAATCATGTACACTATGTATGACCGTTGCAAGAATATAAAATGTTGCATGTCCCTTATAAGCAAATGAAAGAATGAATAAATGTCCCTATGAAATGAATGAACATTACATTCCTTGTCGAATGGAACGATATGAGAAACGTTGCAATGAAGCAATGAATGAGAAATGATAACGCATGGGATCTTTGAGATCACCAAATGAAATGATGGTAATGATGAAATAAATAAGTCATTGAATATGACTAATGATGCACTGATGCCTTTACTTTCTTTAATATATTTTACCATGCGATTATGTTCACAATCGAGTCGGACACGCATTCGCATGGTCATGGACAACTTGTATACAAGGTTTGAGTTTTAATTTCCTCGAACGGTACCGGAGCGCCGGGACCGATTCGGCCTAGGAGAAAATAATGATGAGTGTTGTGGGAGCACGGATAAGGTGGGGTGGCATAGAGGCTCGCCACCTACTATGCTGACCGCATTATCTTGTAAATGAAATGAAATGAAAAGAGTCCATATGATTTAACAACACCAGTGGCCATGTAGTCAGGATGCATGCCAATGAATGTTTTGTGCAGGCAGAGTAAGTATATCTGATAACCTGTATTTGATGCAGGTATGAGAAGTCGACTATCGGTAAGGAATCACATAATTGTGATATTGTACATGTTTATTCAACTTGCCTGCTTAACATGCTAAATGAAATGATGCTGTGTTGTTGCCTTTAAAATGAGAAACTCTATAACATGCTCAACATGTTAAATGTGAATTGCTAATGCATTGCCTTTTAGATCATTGCCATAACCTGTTGAATGATAACACCAAGTATGCTAAACGATGCCCTTCAGGAAGTATTTCCATAATATGCTGCAACGTGTTAACTCAATGTTGCTTAGATGATGCCTTACACAAAGAAATGCTATACCATGCTATGACATGTTTACTTACTTCAATGTTTTTGCTCAAGAACTGCAAACTGATGCTAGGCCCCAAGTAGAAAGATCATTTTATTAAATGCTTGCTAAATTGACCAGTTAGTGTTGGTTTAGGCGAGTGGGTTGGATTCTGCTCGCCAGTACATAGATGATGTGTTGATCCACGTTTTGTGGACAGGTGCTCGTGCTTGGGATGTTCTGCACACGAAGATTGGCTTGGTTGGTCCCGCGGCATCGAAGATTTGTTGGACATACAGAAGCTCTCCTTGTACAAGATGATGTCTTCTGTTTATAAAGGGCATAATGTATGGAACATTGTAATCAGTTGTGCCAGTGAGTTGTAAGCCAAGTCAGTATATCGAGTTGTAATCCAATGTATCAAAGTATCAAATGTAAGCTGTATCGCATTGTTCAGTTGTCTTTCAATGTAAAGTGGGAAGTGTTGTAAGCATTGTATTCCATTACGAGTCTTGTACTCTTCTTCAATTATCAATAAAGAGAATAAAGTTCTATATATCTCTATGTGACTTCAAGTATCCTTTTTATCTCCGCTGCTATAAAGAAGTGATGTATTTCTATTTCAATGAGAAAGATTGTCCTCATTAACTTCAATTTATCTGCTTCTGCCGCTGTGATGTGTTCCTATTTGAAGATAGTCAATTATGTACCATCTTTGCCTTGTACAAGTGCAATACCAGATTTGTACGACATCATGCCCAAGCGAGGACGATCGATTTCAAGAAATAAAATATGTGCATAAATGACTTTACGAATCGGGACGTGATAGAAATAGAAGCACACATTGATTGCATAAATACCAACAGAAGACATTGTTTTGTTGGTTGAATGGCATATATTGAACATCGATGAATCTATCAAGGAGAAGTTATAGGAAGACACTTCTTTAGGACACATACCCAAATACAAATTCACATACAAAACTAACAAAAATATACCTGCAATTTGGACAATAGTGGCATACTTCAGACTTTGTCTAAAAGTTGGAGCTGAGGCTGAAAGGGGGAATGAAGGAGACAAACCCGAGAAGATAATAACGGCACAGATGCATAAGGTTCATACATGCTCGTGTTTATCCACTAAATCACATGATGTTAATATTTAGTGACCCAACCAATTTTGTTTAAGTCGGCCCAAAAATTTGGGATAAAAGCTGTTGTTGTAATCCAATTTGCTTAAGTTTGTCGTATAGATTGCTGAATAGCTGCACTCCAAAATTATATTATACATTATAGCTTCACTTTAGTTGATAGAGAGAGATGAGAATTGCCGAGGTCCACCAAAAGTGACGGGATGAGCATGTGGTTAGGTGATCAATTTCGATAACTGGAATGTATTATAAGCATGAACCTGATAACTGCAAAATGTAGAGACCTTATTATTGAGAATACAAATCTCATAATAGATCACGTTAACAGAGTGAATTCCCACTAAGCAGTAAGTACTATACATAGGACGTACAAGTTCATTAACCATTTGCCAATGAACTATGACAAACAATAACAAAGCTATGAAATGCCTTTTTCATCTGTGTGGACATTTCTAATATTTTCTGCCAATATGTGAACATTGTGAAGTTTATGATCACTGAGCACATCCCATAAAACCAAGTTTAAAGCATTTGCTGACGGAAGGAAAACAATACAACTGTGAGTATTCAGGTGCATGCTACTCATAATTTTACAAGCATCAACACATATATACTAGAAAAATAAACAAGGTTGTAGCCACCCGTGCACGGAGTTACCGACCCCACTTTTGGCTCCCCCTCTCCATGGCAAGTTTTCTAGTGTCAATTCTCACATTATTTAATACATAAAGATTTTTTTGGTAACTTCACCAAGCCCGTAATATTTGCTCAACTACCCAATTGGTGGTAAACAATTCACTAACCCCCAATAATTTGGGTAATAAACCATTATCCAGTCCAATGTGATGATCAAACCACAAGAAGGGCAATTATGTATACTAGCCACATTCTTTACTCATAGTAACCAAAATTTGTCTTTTTTTTTTTTTTTGCATCAAATAGTTAAGACTACTTTGGATGACTATCATCTTCAGGTTTAAGTTTAATAATCATTTATAATTGAATAACCATTGCACTCAGCCCATTTCATCCACGTCATACACTTTCAAGAATTTTCTAGCACATTAATCTACCATGGGCTTCTGCATTAGCCCAATGCATTGATCACTCATTTCCCACTATGCATCAAAAAGTACTAATGTAAATACTTACATCTCGGTCAAAATCAAGCATGAAGCACCTTTTGACATCGTCCTTCGTTGGTTTGCAACCGCACCTATCACGTCGAGAAGTCAGATCAGAAAACTTTGTGTATGTGAAATGTAGGACAGCAGCCTCCTCCAATTTTATCTCACTGTAAAAAATGGCAGTCTCAATTTAGGAATACATTAAAGTTGGTAAATAAGATAAAACCACAAAGTCAGTGTGCTGGACATCCGAGGGAATAGAATAGTATATAGAGATGAGCACTAGCAGAAGGAAATAATGGATTTAAATTTTGAAGAAGGTGCAGATAGATAAAATTTTGAAGCATCTTACTTCGGAGATTTCATGTAGTTATGCCATCTATGTGCCCCATTAGGACGTAGATGATCTTGAATACGTGCAGCTGATTTTCCATTTCCATAAGTGAGAAAGTAGTTGGGATTACCACGAGTTGCTTCTTTGTACATTCCAAAATAAGTATCCTTTGGAAGATGATCATAATTCTTCTTAAACATGGAAACCTGTTGACAACAAACATTATGTTCAGAACCCAGCAAATACAAGAGGTAGTTACCACACGGCAACAACAATAAGCGGACTTTATATTTTAGGCAGAAGGTTGTGTTTTACAAGATTCAATCTTGTTTACAAAAGGAAGTAAAAAAAAGTGAGGTTTCCTGAGGTAAATGAAGCAACACATAAGAAATAAGAATTAACTTCACGTGTTAAGTACATGAAATGTTTTTTCCTCATCATGAAAAAAAAAAATTACAAACCATGTAAAATAATAGTAGTAAATCCAAATTAAGGACTTGACATTTGAATGACCAGTGTCTCACTTTACAGCATATATATTCAAACAAAAAAATATCCTTCCATACTTACCAGAGATAAACAACGCCAGACACTCAGACCTTGAACACAAATCCAGATCGCACACCTCAGATGAGCTTCTTTATTTAATTCTTAGCTCAACTTTACATAGTCAAACATGAGCCTTAAAGCAAAACCTACTATGTTTTGTTCATTCCAAAAGTTTGTGTTAAAGTTTGAAACTACCCATGTCAACCAACTACAGTGTACCGCATAAGCTATACAGATAACAGACTTAGGCCTTCTGGCTCTGATAAAATCCAAAAAAGAACACATAAATAAAACTATTGAACAACAATTATGTTTGCAAAGGTGAACATCAATTACCTCGCTGAACGGATCTTTTACGTCATCACGCTCAATGCTACTTTCCTGGAACAAGAAAGGAGCGCATCAAATTCAAATCATAATTTATTTAACTTTTTGCATAATTTGAGTGATAATAACTCACTTACATAGTTAGGAAAGATGACCATATCAACATTATTAGGCACATCTGATAGCAACCTCCTTAAAGAGTACTCTAGGGCACCAGCTGGATGCAATAACTCGTCAGTGTCAAGATGGATGATCCAATCCATACCAGCATCCTAGGGACAATTGAAACAACATGGAACATGATATCTAGGATGCTTCCAAGTGAATAAAATGCATGGAGTAAAAAGACAATCTCTTTAGTTCAATCCATGCAAACACTAGGAAGATGGAACAATACTTGAAACAACAATTTTGAAACTAAACAAAAAATCTAAATAATGACCTGAGTAAACGGATTATGGCTGCCAATAATGCATTTAAAAGAAGTTCCTGTGCAAGAACAGTAACTGAATGAATCATACCCGTGCCATAACAATAGCCATCTCCATGTTAAGTGATTGCTTGACAAATAGCTCATAATTACAAGGCTTGTAAAAGAAGCCTGCCAGCCAAGTCTCGTTCCAAATACGGCTGTAGATCAAAGGAAGAATTTTGAACTTTTAGCTGTATGAGTAGCATGTAGAAATCCATAATCACTTATAATCTACAGATATTTCCACTATGTTTTGGTACAGCAACTCCATGGTTAAACATCTGTATAGGTGAATGGTTATTTAAAGACATCTACCATGAAGCCTGGTGAAAGGCGTGCAGAGTTGGCAACATCAATAGATATATAATTTATAAGTTCTGAATTGAAACCTTATAAAGGCTGGTTGCAGAGCCTGTATGAACCTTAAAATTAATTGATACCTTAAGATATACAAATTTTGTACTCTTTTAAAGTAAAATATACCATTTTCTTTCTCAACGGACTCCTTCCAAAAGAATAAAATGAAACCTGGTTTTGAAAAAAAAAAAAAAAAAAACTTCCATATCAAGGTGAATATCCAGCAGTTCTGGAACCTCATGAAACCTGACGTTTCCAAACCAGCTGAGACTCAAGAAACCTGATTACCTTGCATGTTCCTTCAAGGTTATGGAAGGTTTCATGTTGCCGAAGACACACTCTTTCACATCTTCATCCCCACCGTAGTACCAAGAAATTCATGGCAGGGTATAGTTGTCATCCATGTTGTTACAAGACAAGTCTCTATTTGAGAGGTTTTATCAAGATGCGCTGCAACTTATGTTAGTGGAGTACTTTGAGCCAGTACTTAAAAGTTCTTTTTGACTATGTTACCTGGACACGGGTACGGGTGTCGAGAATGGATACATATCCAAGAGTCGGGTCCTTCAAACTCGTAATTGAAGAACACACAAACTCGGCTAAAAAGGATCCAAATTTTGGGTACGTGTACGGGGATATGACTATTAAAATAAATATATTTGAACATAGCTTCGTAAAAAGACATCATGTAATTAAATTTGTATGATTTCATAAAAAGACACAACAAGTAATTAAATTTGTATCGCTTCATAAAAGACATGTAACTAAATTTGTACGGTTCCATAAAAAGACACAGCCTCTAATTAAATTTGCATGATTTTATGAAAAGACACAACTGTAATTAAGTTTGTATGGTTTCATATATTTAAGTTTATAATTAAATTTGTATGATTTTATAAAAAGACACATCATGTAATTAAATTTGCAAGGTTTCATAAAAAAGACAACATGTAATTATAAACTACTAGTAAACTTTACTAAACTAGCTGAATAAGTCCCTAAGGGGTCGTCCTTTCATCTTCCCTACTACTTTACTACAAGTCTACCGTATTAAAATAAACTATCTACTTCACTACCAGGCTCCCGATTGTCACCATGTAGGATCGGATACGGATTCCATATCCATACCCATACCCATGTTCTATCGGGTCGACACGGATTCTTCTCCTTAAAGTGGAGAGTCCAGATAACAGAACTTTTTGAGACTAACTACTTCAGATTTTCAACTTATTCTCAACTATACATTTATCATTAAGAAATCACTTTATGAATAATTGGTACACGGTATGAGAAAAGTAAAAACAAGATCATGACATGGCAACTTTTAGGTAGAACCGTAGAACGGAAAACCTGGCACCCATCTGTCAGGTGAATACTTATTGTGCTAAAAAAGAATTAAAAGAAAGTAAATAAGCAAAGAAAGATGACCACAAAAGGAGATCTAGGGGCAGTTGAATTAGATACTAGTATATTTAGAAATTCATACATGTTATAATGAAAGGCTTCAGTTTTACAGATAAATGTTGAAGCAAATAAAATAGGGATAGCCAGATAGTTGATGGGAATTGGCAAAGCAAAGCAGTACCCAGAATAAGTCATTTTTGAAGTTTATGCATTTCAACTTTGGCTCCTATAATAAAGTCCTCTCGGTGAAAGAGAATCATCATGGAATGATGCAGTAATAATATAAGAACATTTTGATTTGTTCCTAAATTCTAACTGTGTTGCAGATTTAGTGGGCATCATGAACTTTGACGCTCTCTTATTTTAAATATTTCTTCCTTGACAATAAACCTTGACATAAACATGTGATGATAGGAAATGGAGCTAAATCTCCTTCAGTGGTAACTAGAATGAAGAAAACTGGAAGAAATATATCTACATATATGGTAAAAAGGTTCCTCAGGTGGCACCATAGGAAATTTCCTAAGAGGTGTCAACTGGTAATCTCCAATTGGACACCAATGCACCACACCAAATCTAATATATGGAAAAGAAATTGTAGTTATTGGAGGATATGATAAGTAATTTTGACACATGGACTCCAACTTAGGAAATTTCCTAAGAAGGCACCGTAGGAACCGCTTAACCTATATCCTTATTGGCTTGCATCACACCAATCATTATTGGCTTGCATCAAGGTTCAAGTCAATAGTTATGTATTAGTTACAAAATAAACTTATAAGTGTACTTACTAGGCAGGAAAGATGAGGTTCCAGGCTATATGTTTTATGTGAAAAATATTGTGACAGTAAAAAAGGATTGACCCCTAAAGTAAGAATGTAGAACTGGAAGCTGGCATTAAAATATAAAGAATTTGTAACTAGTAAGATGGAAACAGAATCTACAAAATATACATTAGCCAAACATTAGATAAAAATAAACAAAAATTTAACATTCATGGTCAAGGACCTATGTTGCATGGTTACTCCTCCGAAGAACTGTATTTGTGCCTGTATTCATATCCGAGGTGTATTCAACAGGATACTTCCTTGATACTCCTGTAATATATGGCTCATCCATGTCAACGCTACAAAGGGACCCAAAACATAGTTAAAGTGATTTTGGCATGTTCATGATCGTGGGAAATATAATTGAGATATGAAAAAGTAGCATCATCTATTTGGAGTGAAGCTTTATAAAACTTTTTCGGACCCACTTACTACCAAAAACATGCTTAAGCATAGATGTTATTAAGATTTAATGTATATAATATACTATGTATTTAAATATGTTTTCATGTATATATATAATCATATCCATGTCGCAACCATACCCAAAAAATTTTAAAATGTCATATTTCAAATCCATACTGTATCCAAATCTGTGTCCGTGCAACCTAGTCAAGGACTCAAGAAGTACCCAAGAGTAATTGCTTTCATTACTTAAAAGATCAATATGTCAACATTATTGAGGGATTAAAAAGGATGTTCACAGAATAAAAATGGTATAGTTAAAAATGTATGAGTGGATTCCCTGAGTGGGGGTTCTTGGAATATTATATGGTCATATGATGACTTCGAGAAAGGGTTTAGAACATATGCAAAGCCAGCCATGGTTATGGTTAAAATGTTGAGCAATCAGAAAGCATGTCCAATAAAGGAGAGTGGAAGAAATTGAAGCATTGGATGAATGCGCGGCAATAAATAAAGAAGATGTAAAACAAGTGCATTCTTCAGAAACAAGTAGCTTCAGCCGAGGACGAGCAGGAAAAAAATAATTTATTGGGACATGCACAACAAAATCAGGGGATGGGAAGGGAAGGCCACTTGAAAAGAGCAATAAGATTAACATAAAAGAAGCTGTTAGAACTAGAAGAAGTGCAAGACGTCCTCATAGTAAGAACGTTATAGTTGCCAATGTAGAAGAATGGCACGTAGCAAGCTCAATGGAATTTTTGGGGTCAAATCAGCCTTGTTAAGGGGCATTTCCCCTCTCATATTAGCAAAAATCATATCCTTCCTCGCAACCTCATCCCAAGTTCTCCTAGGTCTACCTCTTGACCTACCATCTCCTTAGCTAATAGCACATTACTCCTAACCGTTCCATCCACTGGTCTATGTTGCACATGTTTGAACCATCTCAAATGATTTTCTTTCATCTTATCATCAATTGATGGCATCTCCGACTTCCATAAGCGCATTTATTTCTTATTCTATCCTTTAATGTACTCATCCATCTCAACATTATCATTAGTTGTACTCATTTTCTGTACATGTATTCTTAACTGCCAACATTCAGACTGATAAATCATAGCTGGCATTATTGCCGTCTATATCTTCCAATTTTAAGGGTAGTCCTACAATCCCAGAGCATTCTGAAAGCCCCCCCTCCCCCACCCCTCCTACTCCTCTAGGAACAACATCCTGCTCATAAATAACTCTTCTGTAAGGGAGATAATTTTGGCCCTTACTGCAAGAGTATTAACATTTATAGTTGCCAATCGTGAGGCACAATTTCATTTGGATTATATTTGAACATTCACATTATAAGGATTAGTTGAATTTATTTCATGAAGTACAGAGAGTAAAAAAAAAGTCTAAATTGGACTAACCTCTTAGCTTGTTTGTCCTCAAGGTCTCTAGTTCTGTAAATTACCTTCACCCCCTGTCAGACAATGACAAAACAGAATTACATGAAAATTAAGCCCTCAATCACACATCATGAGATTTAAGTCAGGAGATGGTTGGGGGTCAAACTCACTGGAATAGACTCTAGAACCGCTGAAACATTAGGTTTTGCAGCTTTCCCCTCGACAAAAAGGAAGAAGGTGGTTACTCCAATAACCTTGTGGTAATACAGCCAAGGCAATATTTGCTCTAAACCAGCTGACGTGCTTGATGTGATGCATATCTGAATATTCAAAGTTACATATGCGTTATTTTAGGAGCATACACGGCTATCCACAAAAGAGATTATAAAATGTATTTGAAATATCACTTTGCAGTTTAATTGAGATTAATTGGAAAATTCCTATCATCGCCTAACTAACCAAAACACCAAAAGAACAACAAAACAAAAGCATTGAGAAAACTCAACTATATCCTTCAATGATACAAAACTCGACTAGCTATAAGATCTGATTCAGGAAGCACGGACAGTCCAAAAATCAGTGCATTGTTTGTGCGGTGTCCGACGTGTATCAGACACAAAATACACACTCCAAAATACAGGTATCGTGTGTCCATATTGTGATGTTTCATATTCATCTGCATGCAACACAGGATTGGATCCATAGTTTTGGTGAAAAAAAATTATAACCAACATTTCTTGCATCATGACGGCTGTCAACATGGTGTCAACTTTCTATGTTGATGTCAAATTACTTGTCATTTGACTTTTGGAAGCATATTTGTCTCTGTGTTGGCCGTACTGTATTTGTGTCTCCTCGTGTTGGACACGTATTGGACAAGCCACGGACACTCCAAAGAACAATAGTAAATGCTAAAAACAGTGCTGGTGTCCATATGCTGTCGTAGTAGGATCTAATCCAAACTTTTGGGGAAATAACCAACCACCAAAGACATGTTGCACACAAATCCAAAACCAAAACCCTAATCCCTTATGTACCATACCGAAATCTCATCTTGGGCTTTTCACTCCATTCCTTCCCTACCAAACACACTAGGAGTCTAGGACACTAAAAACCTGTACAAGACCCATATCACCGAATCCATACCATGTCAAATTGTATTCGTGGACGTGCAACATAGGATCTAGATCCATAATTTTGGGGAGAAACAATATAGAAACCATCCAATGCTGATTTCAAATTCCAAACTCTGATTCCATCTGCACCGAACCAAAATTTCAGTTTAATCTCAGTCCCGTGTCCGTGTTTCCGTGTCCATGTCGTGTCGTGTCCGATCAACACGGGATCTAACCCCCACTTTTGGGGGGAAACCAGCCCACAACCAAACACCTACTGCGTTCGACTCTCACCTTCGGCTTCAGATCCGACTCGAAATCGAAATTCCACCCGCGATAGTACGGGAACGACGGCGACGAGCTCCGGCCGAGGATCTGAGTGCAATCCGCAGCCGAACGCGAAACCGAAGGAACCGACGAAGAGGAGGAGGAGGAGGAGGAAGAACCCAGTGGGCTGTTCTCCATGCCGGGGAACTTCTGTCCGTCGACCGGCCAGCGGGTGGAGGGGTCGTCGAGGCCACCCCGCCATTGGAGGACGAAGGCGAACGCCGCTAGGGTTAGCGGGAGGACAGTGAGGAGGAGGAGGAGGCGGGAGGCGAAGCTAGGGTTAGAGGAGGAGGGACGGAGAGGGGCGGAGAGACCCGCCATGGGAAATGATGGAGGAGAGCTCAGAATTTTTCAGAGTGAAAAGGAACCACTAACTACTGTCTGTTTGCAAAATGTTGTATAGTCTTCGACTACATAAATAGGATTAATAACTTGCAATGGTTATAATATGTTTTTAAATTCTTATGTTTGGATCCTTCATTTTTTTTTCTATTTAGGCCCTTAATTGTTTATATTTAAGCCCTTCAAAACAATTAAGGGATGAAATATTTGTCATTGAGTTTAAAAAATTAGAAACTCATGAGTTCCTTCCTCAGAATTTTTGGGGGAAGTTGGCATTTTGGTACACAATTTCTGTTTGCAAGAGGTTATGTAGATATGTTATATTTACATTTGGCAAATGTTAAGGCGAGCATGCGGGGGATGCTAATGTTAACTATTTTTAATATCCAAAATATTCTTTTAAAAAAATTGTTAGGGGACAGCATATATATATATATATATATATATATATATATATATATATATATATATATATATATATATATATATATATATATATATATATATTTTTTTTTTTTTTTTTTTTTATATATATAATTTTATATTATATATATATATATATATATATATATATATATATATATATATATATATATATATATATATATATAACAAAATATTGGATTTCCTCTCCCTTTCCAAATCATCTTAATCCATGTTTTTCATAGTTTCTTAATCGATAATTCTATTTGGGACTATTTTTGAAGTCCCGAACTCGATTAATAGACTTTCGAAGCTTCATAATCGAAACAGTTCTGTTTAGGACGACAAAGATTGTCAAAATTTTAACAGTCCTAGATACAAAATTTTGACAATTCTAGATATGCACATGACTACCAAAATTTTGATAATCCTAGCCAAAATTGTGGCAGTTCTATTTAGGATTGTTAAACCTAGGATTGCCAGCAGTCCTATACATTGTCAAAATTTTGGTAGTCCAATAACAAAATTTAAATTTTGATCAAATTAGTTTAGACAAAAAATATATATAATTTGAATAAAAAAGATGTTCATCTTTTGATACAAAAGATGTCATTAGAATAATATGTTTTTGAGTTTCGGTCTTGCGACCGTACTCCCTAGGCGGAGTGTTTCACGCGTTAGCTGGGCCCCTGATCCGCGTAGACCAAGGGCGAACATTCATCGTTTACGGCATGTACTACTGGGATAAAATAATATGATGAAGTTGAGTATTGAAAATATACAAATTATGACATATTTATAAAATCCTACATATTTCAAAAAAGATATGTTTATCTTTACCCTATACTTTCAACTACTGTTTAAAATTATACATATTTTTATTCTAACCATATCTTACACCTTACTTTCAACTACTGCTTAAAAATATATGTTTATATTTTGATACAAATGTTGTATATTTTCAATATCACACCTTTATCGAAATATTGATCTTATCATGCCATATTTATAAAATTACAATTTTAAGGAGTGCCAAAATTTTGGTAGTCCTGATACATGTATTAGGACCGACAAACTTTTGGCAATCATATCTATAATATAGAGAACTTTAGGAATGCCAATATTTTGATAGTCTATATTAGGCTGCCAAGAATTATATGTCGTCCCCAACGGGATTGTGTCAATTTTGTCATTTTAGAACCCCTATAATGAGTTCCAAACTTCATTTAATGCGGTCTTCATGCCTCATTTTGGAGTATATATATATATATATATATATATATATATATATATATATATATATATATATATATAACGGGTCTTCTCCAAAGATGTCACTTTTTACCTTAAAACTATGTCGATTTATATTACCCACCTCAATCCTAATCTAATTTGAACTTCGAAGTGTGTTAGTTTTTACCTCAAAATTATATCAATTTATATACCCACCTCAGTTTTAATCTAATGTGAACATCGAAGTGTTAGATTTATTCCGCAATTTAATCAAATGGAACAAAAAAAAATAGTCTAGATGGGAAGAGAATGTCATCAATTTGACCTCCACTCTGGGATCCGAACTCACGAACAGAAGGGTGGAACCAAATCGCAACCTCTCTAATCTTCAACTAGTGCAGATTGTTCTCATTCTCGAATACTAGCTCGTAATTTGTTCCCTCCAGGTTGCTTCAACTCCATGTGAAACAATTTGGTATAATTACATGCTCAGACCAATTAATATTTAATAAGAATACATAGAGATAGGGGTGAGCAACGGTTCAGTTCAAACCGAATCGATTATATGAAAACCAAAATAACCAACTATTCTCAAAACCGAAAATCGAACCATTTTTATAAAAATCGAACAAAATTAATTCGATTCGATTTTTGGTCGGTTCGGTTTCATGGGCCAATTTGCCGGACCTTTAAATTTTTAGCAAAATAAGCCTATTTAAATAACAAAATTTTTAAAAAATATATGGCATTATTATATTTATGAATTATTATATTACATAGAGTGGAAAACATTAGTATACATAGATTGAGGGTAGAGAGAAAGTGCTCAAAAAAGTACCGACAGAGAATAGAAGAAGAGAGTACACTCAGTTAGGAGTTAAAAAATATTAATATATGTACATTGAGGATAGTTTGACAAATTACTAAATCTAAATTGATTTTCGGTTCGATTATTCGGATTAAGAACCGAAAACCAAACCGTTATTTCAAATTTTCAAACCGATAACTGAAAAACTGAACCGTTGTCATATTTTGGTTCGGTTCGGTTCGATTTTCAACCGTTAAATGTCACCCCTACATAGAGATGTCTTCCCATGAAAATTGGTTGCAACAGCCACCAACATCAATCGTTTGCCAGAGCGCAATAGCAAGAGAAACAATTATAAAACAAATAGGAATAAGCACTTGATGGAGAAATGTTTTCAACAATGTTCTTGTTAATCAAAATGGGAGGCACATTACAGTTCATAACATGTACAGAGATCTGACTGTCCCAACCTGAAACTTCCTATGATAAAAGGAAGAGAAAAAATAAGTTACCTAAACCTTCCTATCCCCTCTTAAAGGTGCAAAATCTCAAAGGCTATTGACAGCGAAGGAAGTTAGTAAAGGTCTAGCCTATTCCTCTCGCTACCATAGTTGCACGTTACCAGAGTTCCATGAAAAGGAAGGCGGCTTCAATGGCTTCCCACTTTGGTCGGTGATCAACATTTCATCCGAGGAACTCCGGAAGGCATGCTCAGTTTCCACTTCTGGGGGGCGTCTCATCATCTTGAGGATGGCATGTTCATTATGCAAGGTGAATGGCGTTCTGTTTAAAAAGAAAGAAAGAATAACTATATTAAAGTGAACTAGTATATATGCACATGCGTTGCACGTATTTATTATTCATAGATTATAATTAGGAAGAAAGAAGCTTGTAGTGGATGATGTTGATGAGCTGGTTTAACCCTTCAAATACCCTAGTAACAACTTACAAGACTTAACAAGTTCAATTTCCGTAATACACTAATTCCTCCCGAATGAATCTTTTAGATGGTTGCCAGTGGAATTTATTGCATCTATACATTTTAATTAGTATATATATTAAAATGTATTATTTTCACGGTGAAGCCTACTTTTCCCATTGTATAGTAGAATAGATAATAGAAGGCACATATAACAATTCACATATGTACTTCTCAACAAAAAGTTGCTCAATATCAAGAAAGAAAGTAGAGTATGATTACCCATTGAAGTCGATATGCACCAATTGTGTGTCGTCTGATATCTCAATCTCCACAGTGGCCTTTCGATGTGTCTGTTAGTTCAAAGATGAAGGTGTAAATGGATGGAAGTAGCTGGGCAAGCATACTTGTAGGAACAGCACCACACCAACGGCAACAATAGGAACTGAACCCGATATAAAATACCAAAAAAGGATCCAAATAATATAACCAGGTTTAGGTTCACTTTGTGCAATTTACACAAGTGGGAGAAGGAAGCAACACTTGATTATGAACTAAAAATAAATTCAAGCAGAAGTGCATGCATAGGTATCAAGTAGTATTGCAAATACTATTCGGTTGACAAGCTTTCATGCATACATGATCGTATATAGATAATGAGTTTGACAAGAATATACCATTAAAGTTATACGAGCTAGAGGCAGAGACGATGGAAAAAGTAGGTAAATAACACTACATGATAGCATTAAGGAACTGTGACTTCAGATATGTGTTATATAATCATCATATAACCCTCTTCCATCAGAATGAGGTCGGTTATGATGCATAAGAAGGTCCATAAAAGAATTGACATTTTTATAACTGGTTATCAACCTAACATGAAGCATCTATGTGCCAAATTCCCAACCAAAGTAGCTATGCATGACATAAAATCTAGACGGCCAGATGGCTGGTAGGTAGACCTACCTTTTAGCTTTTGCAGTTTAAGCTCATACCAAGGAGCACCCTCCCTGTTTCCCTAGACTATGAAGACTTCAGATGAAGAGGTAAGATGATACAATAATATTTGTAAATTCTGTACCCTAAGCACACTCAGACACTCACCGAGGCACTTGGTTCTAAATTTGCCGGAAAACAGTGTAAAGAGGAAATAAGAAATAATAACATCCGTGATAAATTCATCAATCCCTGAGACAACATTAATCAAGTCATGTAAAAGAGAACATACTCGAACCAACACAAACGGCAGAGAAATGCCCGACGTGTGAGCTTGTTTGTTTCGTAATATAAGATTCTGCAAATCTGCAACCTATATTAAAAAGATGATGGAAATTGTAATATTACTTGGAGGGATAATCTAATTGTACATAATTACAAGCAAGCAACAATAAGATGAGCAAATCAAAAAGAAAATAAACCTTTAAAGTTGTCACAACAGTAACTTACTTGGTCCTCCAGCTCCTTCAAGTAAATTGCTTTTGCATGTATAGTACTCGTCTGATTCATGAGCATTTCCTACAGGATTCAGATCCAACAACAGTCAAACACTAATGTGCCACAAGAGATCAGATTAGTCATGAAAAGCCACACGACAGTACCTTGGAAGGACACTGCAAATTTTCTAAAAATCGGGTTTGTTGCAATTAACTCCTTATTTTTGTCGATAGCACAAGAAATTCCTTGCACAATGACTATAACATATCAAATCTTCTTGAATCTGCTAATATGTTACCCACTGAGGAGTTTGAAAATGATTCTTTCTTGTGAAAATTATGTCAAGTAACTCCTTGTTGTATGTCTCGAATTCCCTTGACCTGTTCAGCGTATGATCAGCTTCAACAGAATTTTTGTGGCGACTTGAAATGAGAAATTTTTGTAGAGGTCTGTGATGGAAGCAGAGAAAGGTGTACGCAAGTTTGGGTGTATTTTGGGCTAGGGTTTTGAAAGCATTTGTGAGCTGCCGTTGAATTGTATCCCCCCCTTTTTTATTAGTGGATTTCTTCTCTGGGCTTCGCTTGTGGATGTAGGCCAAAGTTTGGCCAATCCACCTAAAGTCTGTTAGTTGTGTGTGATTCTCTTCTCTATTCCCATTGTTTTCTGGTTTCGGTAGTAACACTCAATACTCAATTCTATGCAACATCTTATTAGTAAAAAGGAGGATTACTATGGAATAACCATAATTCAAAGAGTTCCTTATATTATCCAGGAACCTTTAAGCTAACCCCAAAACATGTTATATCTATTAAATTAGCAAATTCATAATCAATCACAGTGAATTCTATGCAACAACTTATTAGTAAAAAGGAGGATTACTATGGAATAATCATAATTCAAAGAGTTCCTTATATTATCCAGGAAACCTTTAAGCTAACCCCAAAACATGTTATATCTATTAAATAAGCAAATTCATAATCAATCACAGTGAAGATCGGATGATCATTAGCTTTGTTAAGAACATGCCTGTAATCTTTTTACTTTTTCTTCCTTTGTGCAGGAAAATCCTATCCACCGTATCTCCTTTTTGTCCTTTCGAATAACATCGATTGCCATGAGAACATTAAATGCATCATACACCCTTCTTCGAATATTCTTCTCATCAAACTGCTCATCTAGAAAAAAAAAAAAAAGGGTCAAGTCAGTTACTTCATCTTAATCCAAAAGCCAAGAAATATAATGCAAAAATTGAACTTCAGAAAGTTGATGGTATGAAACAAACAGCACATAGTGATGAAGCTTCTCTTCCACATGATGTCAATTCTGTTATAATTTCATCTGCAACCTGGAATAGACACCTCTTTAGATCAAGATTTGAAAATGTAACAAGTTTAAGATCAATTTTACACATGGTCAGTTGTGCATCATCTAACCCATAATTTTACATTGAAAACAACTAAACAAGGTTAAGGTTCAAAAGATTACAAAATAATATCAGAGAATTCAGTCTCAAGGTTTCCAGTTGGTGTGCATGGAGCATTTTCTGACACAGAAATATAAATATTTCAAGTTATTCAAGGTCTGGTAGTAAAGAAGGCAGTAAATGGAAGTTAATGATGCACCATTGAATTAGTTAACAGACTAAGGGGAAGGTTGGATAATCAGTTTGTAATATCTGGCAGCAGAGGCTGGATATAAATTTGAGCTAACACAAAACGGAACAACAAAGTCAAGAAGCAGTGTAAAACGCAGGAGATCTACAGCCACCCCACATGTTGTGTGCCGCAACATAGAAGCCAGTCTATATTAAAAGCGGGTAATTTCATAGGAGGGGGATAAAGTTTAATGTAATTATAAGAAAGAGGATAGTTTTAACAAAATTACATGAAAAGGGGTGATACGACATTGGAGATGGCGCCAGAGGGCCTCCCCCCCTTGGCGACATCTCTGATGGCGCCAGAGGCCCCCCCCCCCCCCCACCCCCTTTTTCTCCGTCTTTCACATGCTTTAATAATTTTGTTAAAATATTTATTCTTTAATAATTTCGTTAAAAATTAGTTAATTAAAAAAAACTAACTAATAGTTAGTTATCATAATTATATTCTAAGTTAATAATTTATTTTATTATTTAATAATTTATAATAATCCTAATTAATAATTTATTACTTTATTAATCATAATTATAATAATTTTATTAATCATAATCTTAATCTTAATCAATAATTTATTAATTAATATCCAATTATAATCATAATTAATAATCTATTAGTATTATTATAATATTAATTAATAATTTGTTAATAACTATTTTATTATATTCTTAATTAATAAGATTTTAATCACGATTAGAATCATATTTTATGATAATTTAATTAATAATTTACTAATCATCGTTATATTAATTTATAATTATTATTTTTAAAATATTTAATTTATAGTTAAATAAAAGTTAACTAATATTTATTTAAAAATTAACTAATCATCAATTATTAATTTTATAATTATAATAATCGTTGTTTATTTAAAAATTATTAATCGTTAATTATTAATTGTTAATTATTAAAAATTATTAATTGTTAATTATCAATTACTAATCGTTAATGATAATTTATAATTATTAGTCATTAATTAAAAATTAGTAATCCTTAATTATTAATTATTAATTATTAATCATTAATTATAATTTATAATTATTAATTATTAATCGTTATTTATTTAAAAATTAATTAATCATTAATTAATAATTTTATAATTACTAATCATTAATTATAATTTATAATTATTAATCGTTAATTATTAATTATTAATCGTTAATTATTAATTATTAATCGTTAATTATTAATTATTAATCGTTAATTAAAAATTATTAATCGTGAATAATGAGCATGTGAAAGAGGGAGAAAAGGGGGGGGATGGTACTCTGGCGACATCATAGATGGCGCCGAGGGGGGGGGGGCCTCTGGCGCCATCAGAGATGTCGCCAAGGGGGAGGGGAGGCCCTCTGGCGCCATCTCCAATGTCGTATCATCCATTTTCATGTAATTTTGTCAAAACTATCATCTTTCTTATAATTACATTAAACTTTACCCCCCCTAATGAAATTACCCGTATTAAAGGTATAAGTTACTTCAATATAGATGATGTTGTATTGATTTACCTGAGTTATTAACTCTCTAATCAATTGTTTGAAATTTTGTCTTATTTCCAATAATGCCCCTGCACTCTAACTTAACCAGCCTATACATCATTAGTACTTCTATTTTAGCAAGTAATAACTGGAAAATACATTACCAATTAAGAAAAATAATGTTATATAAACAAGATCGAATTCGAGACCCTCTTATTTTATGCAGGCTGGAAGAAGGCTTATGCTAACATGCATCAATGGACACATGTAGGGATATAATTTGTTGTTGTGTTTGATTCTGAGTAGTAATTTGTCTTATCATTTTTTCTTTGCCGAATGAAATAAGTTACCCTTGAATTAAAAATAATAATCAAAAGGAACAAAAAATGTTGGGACATAATTTGTTGTGTTTGATTCTGAGAAAATAATCTTGTCTCATCATTTTTTTGACGAACTGAAATAATTTTATTTGTTTTCAAACTCAAATGAACAAAAACAATTTCTTTAGACTTTGACGCAAAAATAATATATTACTTTTCAGTTTAACGGAAAAATAATTATTAGTTTCCAGTTTGACGGAAATTAGTTTTTAGTTTGACAAAAGAAAATATTTGATTTTTTCTTTGACGAACAAAAATAGTTTATCCTGGCAGTGGAATAAATATTATGACAGTGAAAATTAATTTATTTAATTAAACAATTTCCTTTTCAAACAAGTTAATCCAAAATATCTTAATTAAACTCTTTTACTCTTATCTTCATTAATTTCAAATGAGAAATAAGTTAATAACATGTAAAGGACATTTCTGGTATCCTGTTAATGTCTTGGAAAGAAGAGAAACAAAGTTCAAAGTGAACATTTGAGGTACTATTAATTTCTTTCAAAAGATAAAAAATAGTACAAAGGTGGGGCATTTATTATGGGTCAACGAATGCCATGAGGGCACTCGTTAGCAAAAACCATATTAAAATCAGATATACCAAAATCATCATTCATCAGCATCATTATCATCAGCATCCAAGCCTTCTCCCCTCAGAAATAGGTATATGTGATTTTTTAATATGGCTTTCTCGTCAGCAAAAACCATATTAAAATCAGATATACCAAATTTTGGCTACACGAATAACCTTCTTCTATTCAGCTCTACTAAGGGGTATCTTCTATGTAATATTAACAATGAATAAATAGATAAAGGTCTAGATGATAGAGATCACTTCAGTCATAATATGGCAAGTGAACATGAAGAAAATACATCCAAGAAGAAGCAGTAGATCTAACCTCATTGTATGTTGTTCTTCCCTTGGCCTGGATCTTCTCACAAACTAAAGAAACAATCAATGTACAGTGAGTTACAGCTCAAACTAGGACGTGCTTATAACTTTATAAACAATTGATATATAGATTATTTCAAAGAGAGCATCCAAAATTTGTTTTGGCTGTTAACTGATGCAACTGTCATTTATCCAGGCTTGGGGCCGAGGACGGACAGATAAGACATTACTTGAAACATAGTGAAGTTAACTAGTATTATTACGAATCAACAGTTCTTAACTAAAATAGCATATGATGTCTGTATTCAACTAATAGAATTTGCATATAGGCATAGTATATCTCAATTATTATAATTTGCTTGCACAAGATCCCTTCAGGTATACTAAATTATTTACTTCAAAAGATGAAGCAACAGAATTTAAGAGTTGTACAGACTCCAAAAAGTGGATAATAAGTAAACTGATATGAAATTCCTGACCTATTGTACTGAAACGACGTAGTCCCCATCCTATGATCCTCGAGGGCTTTTTCTTCTTTGAACTAAAATGAATAAATAAATTGTTACAAGATTAGATTTTGTTGGCAAGAATGATTCTGATAGTTGGAGCTTTGCCAGTATGGACTAACCAGCAACATCAGCACTCGTACAAAACTTGCAAGTAAAAACTCACCCATAAGAAACAAGACATCTGCCATCTTCTTGAATATACGAGTCGTTTAGCCTTAGTAGATCACTGGAACTTGGTGTCATTGCTTCGCCAGTCTCTCTTAAAGAAGATACCAAACTCGTTTGATTGACATTTGCCTTATTACACCCATTAGGAATGTCTACCAAGTGCTGATTGCTCATCAAACTCTAAATTAGATATAACAAAGTCTGAAAAAGAGAAATCATACATGGCATACTTTTCACTAATTTATACTTCCATATAAATGATTTCTGTAATATACTTCAATCAACCTAAAAGTTACATACAACAATAAGACAAATATGAGAAGCTATATAAGAAGAGAAATGACTGGTTGTAACATCTACTAAATTTGAACTTTAGATAGGGAAAGTAAGACCACACTAAAATGTTAAAATAAATAATAAGGGCTTATTCATCATGGCAAACCAGTTCCCATATAAAATAGAGGGAGTCACCTCAAAAAGACCATAGTTTGCGGTATCGATACGATACGACGGCCGATACTGAAACAATTTGGCATGTCCTGATCCAATACCTACCACTACTGATATTGACCGATACCGACGTTGGGGATCCCTTTTCCAGTCAATTCAGCATAGAAAAAATGAACAAAAAAGACCAACCAACAAGGGTATAAAAGCATAATAAGGTTGTAAAACATGTAAATGAAGAAAACTTATTTATCTCAGGTAAACCAATCTACAAGCATGACTATTATTTTATTTTATTTTAAAACTACTAAAAACAACATATAAAATGCTTAAAATTAAGCCCAAAAATATATTTAAAAAATTCTAAATTTTTAATAACTTATTTATAATTATTTGTTTTCCGGTACCAAAAAATCTGATGCTCCGATATGGAAAGACAGCTATTGCCAATACTACGGATCCCGATACTAATAGGAAGTGTCTGATACCGATACTGATTCTCGTACCGATAAACCTTGAAAAAGACTAATAAGAATAGGTGCTAAAGACCATTATTAAATAGTCAACAATTAGGTAGCAAAATCAAAACTTAATGCTTCATGAGTAATAGAAACAAGAAACATCCTAAACACCTGGATGTACCACAAGTATGATAGCAGCCTGTATTCTGTAACACATGCTTCAACGTCTTCATTTTTAATCAAACGACCCTCGCCTACACGCGCGTAGCACAGTTACTGGCAGGAAGGCTCAGAGGGAGGGCAGCCCCTGTTAGCCCCACACTATTGTTTTTATAGGTCCGGTCTTCACGGTCTAAAAGATACTCTAACTATATCCCCAAATTAAACAGCCATTAGAGGTTAAAAAAAGATGTAAAGGAAACCATCTATGAATCATATATATCAATACAAGCTTCATTCTTACAATCCCAATAATATGCACCAACGAAAGCATGATCTAGAGAAATCATAAGTGTCCAATGTCTAAGGTTCTAGTTACATAATGATTTCAACATGCTTAACATAAAAATGTGATGATGAAGTAATCCTCCAGGTTTCATTAATAAGATTTGATTTAATGGAGAAGACATAAGAAAACCAGTTATCTTGAAATTTGTCTCTCGGAGGCTTTAGAAATAAGAATAGATAAACTTTTGGTCAAGGTTTCAAGTATCAGTGAAAACCAATATGCTTCATCCGTTTAAGATTGGAATGGAGGTCCTAAAACGGCCGAAACTACTGACTCAAAACCACTAAGACCTTCCGAAAATGCCAAAACGATACTCATAGAAAGGGTCCGACGCTGACATAAGAGTTTTTTGTATATAGGTTAAAGCTCCAGATTTTGAATTAAAAAAGACAACAGTGTAAAGTTACAAGCCCTAGAGCATAATGAATCAATTAGAAATAATCTTCTTCAGGCAGCAGATAAGTTGGAAATACCATTCCTACGTGATGGGACCCATAAGAAGGAAAAAGTATCGAAGTTTTATGGTATTAGGGCAAGAGAACAAAGTTTGGACAAATTGTGATAAGCGCATCAATTCCAATGGACGTTTTAATTGAATTGATATAAATACGCCCTTCAAAAGGCGTTTCAATGGAAAAAACAAATTATGTAGTTAATTTTCCCGCACTTCCTCCTTATTATCCATTAAGTTTTTTGTTAAAAAAAAATTATTCAAAACTGGCATCTTAAGAGTGTTTCCTGTCAAGAAAACACCCTTCCAATGGGCATTCTAATTTAATTTTTTTTTAGAGAATTGTAAGAGCAGAACATAGATGCCAAACAAAAGGGTGTTTTCCTTGAAAACCAAGTTCATTTTCCCTAAAACCCACTTAGTCGTTTCAAAAAGAAAAAGGAAAAATTCACTACATCTGCCGATATGTAGGGCGTATCCTATGCATAAAGGGAATAAAACCTAGATGAAAAAAGAAATCCACAGAAAAATAAATTTCTGCATTAAAAAAAACCCTCCTTCCGCCCAACCGTAGGGCATATCTAGCCTTCCAAACGCCGTACGGAAGGGCATTTCTTTTGATGTATTAATTTTTTTTTTTTCCAAAAAAAACCCTTCCAATCTAAGGAAAAGTACACTTTTGACTTCTTGCAATACATATGACCCTTAAATTAATTCCAAAAAGAAAAACCCTTCCAAGCTAAAAAATTTCAAGAAATTTCTTTTGATGTATTAATTTTTGTTTTTCCAAAAAAAAAACCCTTCCAATCTAAGGAAAAGTGCACTTTTGCGTTCTTGCAATGCATATGACCCTTAAATTAATTTCAAAAAGAAAAACCCTTCCAAGCTAAAAAATTTCAAGAAAAAAACCTTCTGAACCCAAATATTTACTTCTCCGACAAATGGTGTCATGTATCTTTTTTTCTAAAAAATAAAAAACCCTAGAATTAATACGCCTTTGTGTTGGGCGTTCGGCGTTTCAAGTCTAGGATGCACGCATGGGTTGGATGTTTTATTTAATTTTTTTAGATTTTAGGTTTAAGAAGAAAAAAAAAGGTTTAATAATAAAGTTTGGAAGCCGAAAACTTAGTTTCTCCAAAACGCCCTATGGTTCTTGTTTGGTTATTTTCTTTTTCGTTTTTTTAGTAAAACTAGCAAAAGAAACGCCCATATGAAGGGCATTTTTATGGCAGGATATGCAGTGCCCCACTCCTGGCGGTGCATAGACTGGAGGCTACCCAATCAGAATAAATCATCTTGGAGAAAATCTTGCCAGTATCGATTGATCGAACTAGTAATTATGTATTTTCAATTCATGGATTGGCTCTGATGGCTTTTAGTCCCAAAATGTAGTGAATCGTACTTGGCGAAGGAACTTTATATAAGAGCTTTTTCCCATCATTTTCATTGTTGTTTTGTTGAACGTTTTCCTGCTTAATTTTGATGAATGTGTTTTCGTGCTTGTTTTCGATGATTGGTTTCATTGTTCTCTTTCATCGAAGTGTCAAATTCATTTCGAATCTTGAGAGAAAAGAAGAAGTATGCTGATCAACTGTTGGTGCAATTTCATGTAGACGCATAGGCGAGACGTAATCATTCCATAAGCTCATAATTCTCTCGGATCTCTTCATTTTGTGAGTGACTTTGACTTGACGAACCTTTCTCTGCATGCCTTAACAAAATATATGTTTCTATTTCATTGTTGCGTCCCTATAAACTTTGATACCATAATAAAGAAAGATAAGTTAAAAGAGAGAACTTCCATGTTAGAGTTATAGAATTGTTGCTAAACTTGTTCAAGAAGAATGATTGTATGTTCCTTTATTATATGCTGCAAAAAGAGAAGTGTATAGAAAACCTCGTATTGTTTGTAAGTAATCGATATATAATAGAAAGGAAGGAAGAACAGAGCTAATGGACCTATGGTCAGAAAGGAAGATAAGACATAAATGTTTACTTGTTGTTTAGTTGTTAGAATTGAAATGTATTATATGATATAAGTGCATATTGCATTCGATCTTGGACAACTTGTGCACAAGGTAATAGTCTTTCAATCGATTCCTGGGACATTGGGAGTCGTGTTGGCCTAGGAAAGATTGGGACACCCTGAGACTTGTACGTCCTCGCGATTAGGGAATGTCACGTCATAGTAAGATGGTTCGTACGTCCCAACTGCTAATCATGAGAAGTTGCCCATAGACCACCATGTAGTAAGTTAGGTCGCATGCATATGAAAAGATTAATGCAAGCCTAACAGTTTATGCAAAGACAAACATGGAACTATATATATATATATATATATATATATATATATATATATATATATATATATTGTCTGTTACAGGGATAAACAATCGGCCATGGGTAAGAATTAACATATGTGATATTTTTATTATTTATGTTTACTATTATGAATTGTTAAAAAAAAACCTAGATAAGTAGAAAGATCACTTAATACTAGTTGCTAGCTTTACATGTTTACTGTGTTGATGTTGGTGAGTTGGATTGATTCGCTGCTCACCAGTATAAGGCAATGTACTGACCAACGTCTCCACAGGTATCGAAAGACAAGAGGGTACTCAGAGACGCTAGAAGCTTGTCCAATCTTGTGAAACCTTGTTCAATTCAATGCCTCAAAGTTTCAGTGCAAGCTCGGGCAATGCAAGTTCGGGAGTTTTCCTTGAAGGTGTTTTATCTTTTCCTTTAGTAAAGGGATATGATATATAGACACTGTGGCTATTTTCAATTTCAAAAGAAAGATGTAAGCGAAGTTTAGTATTTTGAGTTGGCCAGCAAATGTATTTTGTAATCCCATTCAACTTATCAATAAAGAAGTTATTCCATTCATGTCTAAATGTTATTATTTGGTTTCCTGCATTAGTTTCGTTGTTTCATTATATATTCAGGCTATTTTGTTGTTGTACAAGTTCATGTCTTGTACAAGTGCAACTTAGGCTTGTACAACATCACGTCCAGTGGTAACTTTACGATCCTCCGAGATCGGAGATATGATAAGATACACCCTTCGGATGTGCGTATCCTTTGATTAATTTTTTTAATCTATATTCAATTAAAACGCCTACTAATTGGCGTTTTTGTTCTCTTCCGATAAAATTTAGAAACTTTGTTCTTCAGCATTTAAGCAAACTTCAATGCTTTGTACGAAATTTTTTGTTGATTCATGATTATTTATGACTGCCTGACTTAAAACGGAACACCCCTTGTTGGGTCTCAAGCCAATCCTTTATATCTCTGTCTCTGCTCCCACTACAAACAAATAAATTTTTCAAGAGGAAGGATACCTATATTTTTGCATATAACCAATGCACAATGTAAGATATCAATACCCGTATAAGTGTCAAAAAGATGGAAATTCTATATCAAACATAGACACTATTCAAAAGCTAGATTATTTGAACATACAAATATTGAAACCTCAACCCTCATCACAACTCTAGAGTTATGTTGCAATGGTTTCACAGCTACCTCGATTCGAACTCCTTCAGCACACAATATCAATCCGACTTGTAAAATTTTTTATATCGATACTCAAATCTAACACTCAGACCAAGATCATCATTCGACCTGTGGGGGCCTATTGGAATAATATAAAATCATCTAAATGTCTAATTCTCACCATTCACCACACCTCTAGAGTTTTTGTGCGATGACTCGGTCTCTAACATAGGCAAGCAAGATCACAGAACCTGTTAAAAGGATTGACTAGAAAGCTATCTTCTTCTCTCTCTCTTTTTCCTTTCCTCGTGATGGAGAAGGTTATTGCCTATAAAAATGACGCCTTTCACCTTTTTTTTTTCATTTCGAATTGGTGGATTTGGCCTAAAATTAAGAAACTAACCAAAAATGGTATCTTGAGGGCAATGATCCTAGGTTTAAAATAGAAAAAGGCGCAAATGTGCTCACAATTTCTGATAAACAATCAAAGCCTAAAAAGTAAGGGGCACCCACTATTGGTAAAGGCACCTAAACCCAAAGCTGTAGAAAGAAAAAATGCACAGACAAGTACTGAAAGTATAAATTTTATAAACAAAGTGGATCGAAAGAATCAACAATAGAACATCAATGTACATAATTTTCTCCAACCCATTAATAAATTGGCATTAGGAGGTAAATAAATGAAGAGAAAAGTCAGGAAAAAAAAATCAATAACAAGAGTTATAAAACAAGAAAGGAAGGAAAAGTACGATACTTAGGGTTTTAGGTTTTGAGGGTTTCCGAGAGGGGAGTGGAGAGAGGTTACTATGGAAGAAGAGAGAGAATGAGAAATAATTTTAAAGCCTAGGAATAAATGTCTGATATTCTACGACGGGACGTTTCTCAAGAAAGAGGTTCTAAAGTTTTGCTTTATTAGAGCATCTCCAACCCTATTGGTAGTTTGAAAAAAATGGTTGCCACGTAGGAATGACAACCATTTTTTCCAAAAGTACTTCTCCAATGCAAATGTGAAATAAAGTGTAGAGTTGACATGGCAATGACATGGCAAAGACAATGTGAAGTTGGTTGTCTAGATCTAGACAATGCACTTCACAATGTCTTTATGTCCACATCATCATTTGTGAATAAAAATATTTATAAAAAAGAAGTAGAAGAGTAAAAGTTGTCTTGGAAGTTGTAAAAAATTATTTGTATTGTCTTCTCAATACTTTTGCATTGGAGATGATTTTTTAAACCCATTGTCATTTGTGAATATAACCTTGCCACCTATACAAGACATTGTCTTGTCCCTCATGCCACATAGGATTCACAACACAAAACAAGACAATAGGGTTGGAGATGCTCTTACTTTACAAGCATATGTGCACGTGACTTGCACGTATTTTAATATTTCTTAATTAGTTTAAGAAATTTTTTTAAGAAGACCAAAGGGTAGTCTTCCTAATTACTAAGTTGTCTTTATTAAAATTAATGAACTATTTTTAATTAGTATAAGTATGTAAGGGGGTATTTTCGGAATTCAAAAGTTTCACCATCTAAGTTTTCCTATTATATAGTAGAATAGATTATTCTCTCCACAATAATACATTAACAGAAATTTACTGTAGCGATAATAATTTTAATAATATTTGTTTAAACGATAGTAGTTTAGAAAATTGGGTCAAACAATAAAATCCGACAGGCTGTTTGTCGGAAAAATGGATATGTTTAAAATCCGACAAGCAGACTGTCGGAAAAATGTATATGTTTAAATTCCGACATATGGTATGGCTGAAATAGGGCATTTAAATTTTTGGTTTAAATTGTTTACGGTTTAAGTTGGGTGGTGGGTTAGTTTGGGTTTGGGTTTGGTTTTTTTTTTTTTTTTTTTTTTTTTGGTTGGTTGGTTATTTTTGTTGGGGGTTGGGTGGGTTTGATTTTTTTTGGTTGGTTATCTTTGTTGGAGTTGGGTTGGGTGGGTTTGGTTATTTATTTTTTTGGTTGAGATGGGTTATCTTGGTTTCTAACGTTACAATTCTCAACGTTACAATTGTAACGTTCTAATTTCAACGGCTATATTGAACCACCACCATCTATAAGTATCAAACCAATTCACAGCATCTCTCTCATTCACTTCATCATATCTCTCTCATTCACTTCACAACCTCTCTCATTCAGTAGGAAGTTTGGCAAGTCTATTTCGTTGAAAGCTGAAGCTCTTCTCTTCCTACAGAAAGTTCATCTTGTTGTCAACATGGATGGAAATCTAACAATACTATGCTCGCTTGGAGGTGTACTAAATGGGTTAGCGTATCAAGGGGGTTTAACCCAAGTTCTTTTAGTTGATCGAAATATTTTATTTCTTAGTTTACATAATCTAATTATTGATCAATATTCTATCGACTACGAATTTATATTAGTACATATTTTCGTATCTAATTGTATAAATGTAGATAGTGAAGATGCATGAAAATTTGTTCTTCAAGTGAATGCACAATCACCGTATATTAATATCTATGTCACTCCGCCCCCATCTATAAATGTAAGTAATATAGCTGCTTGTAATACTTTTAACGCTGGTCTTAGTTCTTCTCATCAAGTTATTTCATTTACTGAAGAAGAACATGTAGTAGATGATGTTAATAACGATGATGAAAATAGTGATGATCTAATTGAAAATTTAGATGATGAATTTGATGATTCTGTTGATAGCCTTAGCACTCCTGAATTATTTATTGGAAAACAATTTGAGAATCGTTCTAAATTTAGAAGTTTTATTAGTGATATAGCAATTAGACGTAATTTTACTTGTTCAGCTACTTTAAATAATGCTACTGGAATTATATAAAATGTAATAGTTCAAATTGTCATTGGAGGGTATACGCTAAAGCCATAGGCGGAGGCGAAAGATTTTCTATTGCAACGCTAGAAAATATTCATTATTGTTTAGGTGGACTTACAACTGGTTCTCATCCATTAGCTACCACTGTATGGGTTAAAAATCAGATTATTGATAAAATTCGAGATAATCAGTCGTATAGTCCATCTTGTGTTGTAAAAGATATATTTAGGGAACATCGAATACATATTAAATACTGTAAGGCTTGGAAAGCTAGAGAACTTGCTCCATCCGAAATAAATGGTAGTTATATTGATGCATATAGTAGTCTCGAAGAGTATGGTCTTAGAATTATTGAGACAAATCCAGGTAGTCAATGTTTTATGAAGATTACAGAAAATAATAGGTTTGAAAGAATTTTTATTTGTTTCAAGGCATGCATTGATGGATTTCTAAGGGGATGCTTACCTGTGATTAGTATTGATGCTACTTTTCTTTCCTCTAAATATAGAGGTATTTTACTTATTGCTTGTGCTCATGATCCTAACTATCAACTATATCCTATTGCATATGCTGTTGCTGAGAGTGAAAACACTGATTCTTGGAATTGGTTTTTAAACGGTTTAAGAATATCTTTTGAAAGATTTTTGATGCCTGGAATACAATTTCTTTTATATCGGATAAACAGAAAGGATTGATAAATGCCATGCGTGTTATTTTTTCGGAATCGCCTCATTTTTTTGTATTCAACATTTTAAAGCAAATTTGAAATCAGTATGTAGATCAAAGCATTTTCAACGTAGCTTGGACTCTCTTGCAAGATGTTATAATGAAACAGATGCAAATAATTGCTTAGAGATGATTAAAGCTGAAAATGTTGATGTTTACAATTGGCTCGTTGGAGTAAATGATGAAAATCGTGTTTTCTCACACTGGATTACAGCGTATTCTCCTTGTCCAAGACTAAAAATTAACACGTCAAATCTTGCTGAATCTTTCAATAACTGGATTAAAAATCTTCGTGATAAACCAATAACGACACTAGAAAACGTATTTGATCAAGGTAATGAAAACCAAATACGTGCAATAAAGCTTCTTGGTCACTAGTCAATTTTCAGAAACCAAGTTTGCCCTCATAGCGCCATGTGTTGTGTTCTCGACACCGCACTTCCTTTTTATAATCACATAGCTATATATAAAACATATAAACTGTATTATTACTAAACATATAAAATAAAAAATTTATTGACTAACACAATTAAAATTTAATATACCTCTCCAGAAAATATCAGACTACATATGTGCGACTCACGTTGCTGCTTAATCAAATCTGTAGTTGGTCCCCCCGGTATACAACCGTCGTTTTGGCTAGCCATCTGTAAAAAGATGGTTGTCAAAACGCATATGTAAGAGCATGATAGATTAGAGTTTCGGTTTATATATGATTAGGGTTTGGATTATGTTAGGGTTAAGTTCGGGTTGAGATTAGGGTTAGGATTAGGAAAATGGTTTGGATAAGGTTAATGGTTTAGTTTACGGGTTAGGGTTAAGGTTAATGTTAGGTTAAAGATTTAGCTTAGGTTAGGGTTTTGTTACGGGTTAGGGAGATGGTTGTCAAAGGGTTAAAGTTAAGATTTAGCTTAGGAAATTGGTTTGGATTATGTTAGGGTTAATGTTAGGTTAAAGATTTAGCTTAGGTTAGGGTTGGGATCTAGATTAGATGTAGATTAGTCTAAAGGGTTAGAATTAGGGTCTAAATTAGGTGTAGATTAGTCTTAAGGGTTAGGATTGGGATGTAGATTAGTCTTAAGGGTTAGGATTGTGGTCTAGATTAGTCTTAATGGTTATGATTGGGATCTAGATTAGGTTTAGATTTGTCTTAGGTTAGATGTTATCATTAGAGTTAATATAAAATGCTAAAAGTATCATAATATAAAATGTTAACAAAATAATAATATAAAATGCTAGATTAGATTTACTAACCAAGACTTCTTCTTCTTCTGCTGCTGCCTTCTTCTTCTTCTTCTCACTTCTTCTTCTGCTGCCTTCTTCTTCTTCTTCTCACTTCTTCTCCTTCTTACTTCTTCTTCTTCTCTGTTCTCTTCTACTTCTCCTACTCCTTTTCTCAGATTACTTTACTCCCCTCCAACCACCAACACCCCGCACTTACTTTCACTCTGAACCAACCCAACTACAGAAAACCGAACCAACGTGGAGAAAAAACCACCCAAACGAAAATCCGACATTGCGTGTGTCGGAAATTTTGGTCATGCCAAATTTTTGACATACGGTTTGTCGGAAATCTGACGAAGTCAATTTCCGACAAACGGTGTGTCGGAAATTGGGCTTGACCAATTTTCTGACACACGCAATGTCGGATGCTATCGTGGACGCTAAATTCAATAAATTTTATCGTTTTCGTTAATTTTATATAAAATTATATCGGTACAGTAAAATTTCTGATACATTAATACTAGTGCCTTGCCAAACATTTTAGATTGACAATTAGTAAATTATTGAATCATCCAAGTTTAAACAAAAAAATTACTGTACAATAATAAATTTTATATAAATTGTTAATAACGATAAGAGTTGCGGAAATTTACATATACGATAAGATCTGATAGACGAATTGTCGGAATTTAGAGTGATGCCCAAATTCCGACAGACGGTCTGTCAGAATTTGGATATCACCCCAAATTACGACAGTTCGTCTGTCGAAAATCTTCCCCCCCCCCGGTTCACTTCGGTTGGTTCTGTCGGTTCACTTCGGTTCAAGGGTTCTCGGTTCAATATTGAAGATTGGTTGGTGGGGTGGTTGGGTGGTGGAGTAAAAGTTGAAAAAAAGTTGCCGTGAAGAGTAGCAAACCGAGAAGAAGAAGAAGAAGAAGAAGAGGAGGAGGAGGAAGAAGAAGAACTTAAGAAGAAGAAGAAGAAGAGGAGGAGGAGGAGGAAGAAGAAGAAGAACTTAAGAAGAAGAAGAAGTAGTGGTTAGTCTCTTTTTTTTTAATTATAGATATTTGTCATATTCTAAGAATAAGAAGAAGGTGTTTATGGTTAGACTAATTTTTAATTTTATTTATTACACAAACACTAATGTTCATCCCTAACCCAAAAAATTGTATCCTAACACTGATCTTGAACCTAAAACCTAATTATACCCCAACCCTAACCCTCTTCCTAACCCGTTAACTAAATCCTACCCTAATCCAAACCTTAACCCTAGTATGAACCCTAACTCAAACCTAATCTTGACCCTAACTTAAACCTAATCTTGAAAAAAATAAAATTTTGTGGGAGAAGACGTTGCTTGCTATGATACTTATACATAACATTGTTGGTTTAATATAGCCGTTGGAATTGTAACGTTGCAGAATCTTACAATCAATTAAAACCTCAATCCAACATACAAGAAATAAACCAAATCGAAAAAACTAAACCGATTCAACATAAAACCAACATCACACTCAATTAAAACATAAAACAAAACAAAAACAAAACCAACTAAAAAAAAAAAAAAAAACAACCCACCACCCAACTCAACCCAGCATCCCCCAACTCAACCAATCCTCTCAATTTCCAACATACCATTTGTCGGAATTTGGACATTGTCCATTTTCCGACAAACCGTTTGTCGGATCATATCGTATTCCATAATTTCTTTAACTTGTATCGTCTTACGCAATTTTATATATTTTTCTTATTGTACAGTAAATTTTTTGAAGTTTAAACAAAGATGAACTCTTATCGTGGGAGGCATTTTGGCAATCGATAACTCAAAAAAGAAAACCAACAATTATTTTATTTATTTACTTTTGGATTCCACACCTATCTAAATAATTCATATCAACTTCAACAACCGCTGGACCACTTAAACATAACTAACTAGTCATGTTTCAAAAAGAAAATTAAATTATACGATATATTAAAATATTAGATAAATCTTTAAATTATATTAGAATAACTTTAATATTTTTAATATTTTTAATATATATATATATATATATATATATAGAGAGAGAGAGAGAGAGATTTGTGGGGTGTTCCACAGAGAGAAATGTGACATTTCTGTTCTATTAGAATCCAAAATAAAAGGTGAGAAGACTCTTGTTCGGCGGACCCCTTCTCATTGGGCCCAACTGCACAACCTGGCTCTTTGTGACATGGCCAGGATTTGGGTTCGCTGGAACTCGAAGAATTGGGATGGTGACTTGATCTTGATGACGGAGCAGTTGATTGCCATCTCCTTCGTGAACAAGGATGGCTTGCGGTTCTTACTGGGGGCTGTCTACGGCCACAATGACAGAAGGAGACGGGAGTCCCTATGGAGCGACATCTCCCGGGTTTCCTCGGTTGCTGACTTGTCGTGCTTTCCTCTTCTCTTGATCGGGGACTTCAATGCCCTTCTGCACCAAGGGAAGAAGCTGGGGGGTCGCCCGGTTCCAGATTCTATCCTCCATGATTTCCAGAGATGCCTCTTGCTTGCGGGGTTTCGGAGATTGTCTCGTTCAGGCTTCATCTGGACTTGGCATAACAAAGCAACTCTTAACAGGGTTGCTTGTCAGCTTGATCGAGCTCTGGGCAATGGGGAGTGGTTCCGTCACTTCCCCAATACTTCGGCTGAGGGCCTGGCCGCTGGGACGAGCGATCATCCTCCATCAGGGTTGGCTTTACTGCTCGGACTCTTGGGAAGTCCCGCCCGTTCCGGTATAACAACAGTTGGTATCTCTCGGAGGGCTACCTAGAGGCTGTCGCAGAGGGGCTTACTAGCGGTCAGGAGGGACGGCTCAATTTCGCTTGGTTCGTCGTCTCAAGGCCACGAAGAGAGCTCTAAGGAGTTGGGTGGAGGGGTTGCCCAAGTCCACCTTAGAAGATAAGGAGGTGGAGCTGCGGACCTTACAGCTGGATATGCAGGCTGACATGCTCAATGGGGACTTGGCGGCTAGAAAGAAGAGCTGATTGGAGAAGTCAACATCCTGAGGCTACAGAAGGAGATTAGCTCGGCACAGCGGGCCAAATGTTCCTGGCTTAAGGACAGAGACCGTTGCTCCAAGTTCTTCTATGATGTTATCCGGACAAGACAGAATAGGAATCACATCTCCCAGCTTCTCGATGCAGATGGAACTCTGGTGGGGACGCCGGCTGAGATCCAGGACGAGGCTGTCAGGTACTATTCTGAGTTATATTTCCAGACTGACTACATGTCTGTGTTCTCAGAGGTTGTTACGAAGAGACTGGTGACCCCTATGGGAATAGCACTCTTCTTGCTCCTGTGACGTTGGAGGAGTGGAATCTATTATCAAGGTGGCGGATCCCAACAAGCCTCCTGGTTCGGATGGCTTCAGCAGTGGTTTCTTCAAACGACATTGGGACATTCTGAAGCATCAGGTCATGGAGGTAGTGCAGGAATTCTTCACCAAAGAAAAGCTTCTGAAAGAACTGAATCATACTTTCCTCCTGACCTTGGTGCCAAAGAAGGAGGGAGCGACAGCATTGGCGGATTTTAGACCTATTGCGTGTTGTAATTATCTTTAAAAGATAATTACGCACCTTATGTGCCAGCGGATGGAGGGGATCATACAGGACTTGGTATCTCCGAATCAGGCAGCGTTCATCAGGGGAGGTCGAATGCAGAGCACAGCCTCCTGGCTCATGAGATGGTGAGGGAATTTAGCAGACCCGGAGGGGAGAAAGCATGTTTAAACTGGATCTGAGTAAGGCATATGACATGGTCAATCGTGACTTCCTCTGTCATCTGATGACCGCCATGGGATTCGCGGAGCACTGGGTTGCGTTGATCCGGAGTGCATTACGTCCCCTACTTTCTCTGTTCTCATTCAGGGTGTTCCTTATGGGTACTTTTAGAACAACCGTGGGCTTAGGCAAGGGGACCCACTGTCCCCTTACCTGTTCACGCTTGTTATGGAATACTTTACTTGCTTGATGGATCTGGCAGTGCACCGTGGACGGCCGGTTCCTCTGTTTCGGAGGATGGACCCCACAGTTACTCATCTTATTTATGCGGATGATCTGCTAGTCTTCATCCAGCCTTCGACGGAGGGTTGCAGACGCTTGCGGCTATTATGGAAGATTTGAAGTCCTTTTCGGGTCTCCAGATGAACAGGGATAAGAGTAGGGTCTACTTCAGCTCCCTGTGTACCCGAAAGGAGCGGGCTGATGTGCTGGGTATAGGCGAGGAGTGATCTTCCGGTGCGTTACTTAGGAGTGCCTTTCACAGTCAACTATGCGCGGGATCAGGACTGCTATAGTCTGGTAGAGTATGTCCAGAGGAGAGTAGAAGGTTGTCACGACCCGCACCCACTAAAAGGGCACGTGACGCGACAACGCCCAGCCCTCACCAAAAAATCGGCGTGGAACGCTGTAGATTTTTCTACTCTAAACAGTTTATTATATAACAAAAACCTGTCGAGAATATGGTCAACTCCGAACGGAGGACAAGCAATGAATATATACGAGTACTCAATCACGACTCTAAGATAACAAAGTAAAGACTGAAATAAAAAGACAACAAGACGATAAAATAATATATAACCTGTCAAGTCCAACACAAGAATATATACAGTCCAAGTCTCTAATACAGTCCATAATAATAACAGTCTCAAAAGTAGCTGGAGACAATGTCCAGTACAAAAGACCTACTCTAACTAAGTAATAGGTAGGGTCTCGCCAGGCGAGCTAAGCCCTGCTGGACCAAAGTCTCCAAGTCTATGCCCACTACGTCATCCGGACCGTAGTAGGTACTGTAGTCTCCCTCATCTGCATCTGTAATATTTTCAACATATCCTGTCAGGATGGAACGAGTACAATCCACTAACATATTTCACAAGATATGACAAAAGCTATAATCTGTAAATAGAGAGTATATACAAGAAATCATGGAATGTACATGTGAGAATCATGACAAGGTAAGCTGTAAAACTAGAGCTAGAACAAGGTAAGTAAACTGATCATGGCATGTACAAGAATCAAGAATCATATATCTAGTGTGTGAATACTAGCTACAATATGTGGCCGGCTTGGGTCTTGCACAAGGTCTACTGGCCTGGTTAATCATACGTGGAGTGTATGATTAACACTCACAAGGTCTACAAGAGTAACAAGGTGGATAATGACCACATGTCTACACTAATACTCCCCCGTCCCCGACTGGTAGAGTGGATCCAAACAAGACACGTCACGACGCGGGATTCTACGAGAAGGAAGCAAGTCTTCTCGAGAATCGGCGTCCATGTACTGCACAAGAACTACAAGGGGGCTTGCACAAGACATACCAAGACAACAAGGAATAACATCTCATGTCGGAATCCATGAATACCAACCCTGTGACCAATGTGTCGAGAACAAGCATATCTACACTAATTACATGGATTATATCAATCAGCATAAATTGAAAAGTGTCAGAGAATGTACTCGCCTGTAATATGGTATGATATGTCAACCGGAGCAAATGCAGCATCTCGAGGACCTATAGAGAACAAGACGCATCAATACTAGTGTTTAGGAAGTAAAATCAAATCAATTTGAATCCTATTAGGTTATTCTAGGTCAAGGCATGTCAAACTAGGTTGTACGGGGTCAACCTAAGTCATATTAGGTCTAGCTAGGTCATACTGGTCAATGCAATCAAACGGAATTAATCTAGGTCAATTTGAGTCAACGGTTGACTTACAGTTGACTTTTGGTCAACTGGTCAACTCTAGTCAACCGTGGTCAACTCTGGTCAACCCTAGGTCAACTCTAGGTCACTGGTGACTAACAGTTGACTTTTGGTCAACTGCACAAGTCTAATGGAATTTGGGACTAAATTGGGTAAAGTGTTGACCCATAGTTGACTTTCGGCCTAAAAGTCAACCGTGGTCAACCGGGGTCAAGACTAGGTCTAGACGGCTATTTCTATCCATTACCAACCTCTACAACCTATATCCAAGTCCATCTTGGACTTCGAAACTCATTTCTTGGCCATAGGCCAAATTCTTATTTTACCCTTAAAAAGGGCAAAATTCCTACTTCGGCGACTAGCTAGTTAGCCTACCTACGCTTGTTATTTGACCCGTGCTCCCTAGGGTAGTAGGGTACTATCCTATAGGTTCGTTATCTACCAAAATACCTAGATAAAGTGGACGTCTAGTCCACCTTACGGTCCGTTGCAGATATCTTGAATATTTCAAGATACGCGCTGATACGGCACGATACCGGCGCCCTACGACCCCGATTTCCACTCGGAGCTTACCCGCAAAATCTAATTCATATAACCTAGGCCTACGTCAAGTTTCATCGCGATCCGATACTCCGGGCTCAATTTCCCCTTCTAACTCGATTTCTACCAAAAATCCCCTCTTTGCTCTCATTCTAATTCTCCTCTTTAGATCTAATTTTTAATTCTTCTTCTTCTTAACTTCTTCTCCTAATTCTTCTAACTCAAATCCTTCTTCTTGGCCTCTTCCTCACTGTAAGCCCCTGTTTTTCAAATTCTAGTTAAATTAGTGTTAATTAAATTTTAATGTCATTTATAGCCTTAAAATAATTATTAGAATTTTTAGGAATTTTTCTAGAATTTTTAAATGATTTATAAATGAGTTTTTATATATTAAAATATTAATTGCAATTTTCTAAAATGTTTTAATTGACTTTTGCAATTAATTAGATTATTTTAATATCGTTTTGCAATTATAATTTGTTATGTGCAAATTTTATTTGCACATAAACTGTGCGGGTGGGTTATGCAAATTCCTATTTGCAACTACCCTCTGTTAGGACCTTTCTGTAATAACCTAAACTAGGAGGACCTAAACGCTAATCCTAAACCTACCCCCCCCCGACGACGACCGCCACGCCGACGGGCAGCCCCCGCCATTTCCGCTGCCCGACCGACCTATCGACCGCCTTAGCCCCCTATAAATGACCCCCTCTCCCCAGACAAAACCCAAACCCTAAAACCCCCACGACCGACCACGCCACCATCACCTCCAGTTTTCCCCACCGGAACCCTAACCCCGACGAACTCCTCGTCCAGCCCCCACCGAGTGCCACCACCCTAACCACCGCCGACGAGTTCGCCTCGACGAGACGCGTCGATCGCCACCCGCGCCACCGTCCCGACGCCTACTCCGCCGCCAGCACTCTCAAACCCCCCTGACTAGCCGGACACTACGTGTCAGTTGTGTTCGTGTCTATTTGTGTCTCGATTTAGCGTGGGTGACTCGCCAGGACGGGCAGTCTTTGGGTAAGCTTGGACACGGTCGAATCATTTCGTGCGTGTCGTGCTGAGTATGGATACAAGACTCTGTGTCCCAAACTGTCAGGACACAGGACCGATATTTATATTTTTTTTATTATTAAACTAACTTAAACCAAATAAAACTAACATAAAACCTATTCCTAACATAGCGGGCCGCTGGCCCACTGGCCAGCGCAGTGATCAAACACCCCCCCCCCCCCCCGCTAGCCCGAGTTCGAGCCCCCTTTCTGTTTCCTTTTTTCTTTTCTTTTCTGTTATCTTTTCTTTTTCTTTTTATTTTGTATTTATATATATATATATTATATATTATATATATATTATATATATATCTATATTATATATAATATATATATATATAATGTATATATATTAATATATGTATGTATATACTGTTTTATTAACAGTATTTATATATATGTATATATTTATAGTTAGTAATTTTATATAATATGTTTATATATACATTTTCCTATGTATATAATATTATATATATATATATACACTATATTATTAAGTGTGTTCTTATATATATATATATTGTATTTTATATATATTATATATATCTATATATAATAATATATTATATATATATATATTATATACTTTATAAATTAAGTATTTTTCCTTACATATATATATATGTACTTTTAAAACATATGTATGCATATTTTCACTATGCATAACTTTACCTTATTAAAATAATAATATTTATTTGACTATTACCAAACTGTATTTTTATTGTATTTAAATTACTGCAACCATTTGGTGTCCAAGCCTAGCATGGGTATTTGGGCTCAAATGTGTTTTCACACATTCAAGACCTGTACAAGTCATTAGACTTGATTCATGGCCTTGGGTCCTGTATTTGAACTTTGGTTCAAATTATATCATGGACAAAATACGCAGATAATTAATTATTGTGCATTGCTGTTTTTTAATTTTCTAAAAATACTTAAAGTATTGCTAAAATTATGGAAAAATAGTTTTTAGATACTTTGTTAAGTTAGCTAATTTAGTATAATTTTTGTAGCATTTAATTTACTGTTTTGCCACTAGTTTGGTATATGAACCAAACTCATTTTCTGTATACTTAGGAAAACTGATTTTTATAAAATTTGTACTGGTTAATAAATTCCAGAAAAATTATAAATTTCTATGATTAACAAGGATCACTTTAGTACTTTACTTTAAGAAAAACTAGGCTTTTTGCCTATCTCTAAATTGTTAGAACACAATGATCTTTTGATTTATTTATTGATTAATTACGACTTGTAGCTTTTTGTTTATTTGGAGTTTTAGTCGTGTTGAACCCCATCCCTCACTAGTAAAAGACCCTAGAAAGTTAGTTAATAGTGTGTTACCCCACATTGGTCTCCTATCCAAGTCATCATTTTGGCTAGGTGCCCAGTCACAAGTCGTGTTTCACAAATTTGTGTCCTAGTGTCTTAGCTTAGTGTAAAACTAAGTTGTTGCATTTACTTCTACAGTGACGAGCTACCAGACATCCATAGCATTGTTATCGCAGCTTGTTTTATTTTGCTTTGCTAGAGGCAAGTACTTTCTACGAACTTTACATACTGCTATAAACCATAAAACTGTGAATCACCCCATGTTAAATGCTGATCCTTGGGGTAGCAAGTTAGAACTTCACATGTTGTATACTTTCAGTTTCTACCATGTTTATACAGTATCTCATAATCCTCACATGCTTAAATAACGGGTTAAGGAGAAACTGCTAGTAGTGTACGTGATCATGACCCCCTTCTCCGTATGTATTTACCGAGCACCGTTACATTTATATGTACTGGTCGTATGTCTGGTCCCACGTTGTGTATGGATATACACCGATGCCTTATGTGTACTATGTGCACATCAGAAAATTGATATGTACCGCTGTACATCCTGATTACCTATTGACTGATCACTCACCTACACAGTTTTAAACTTTAAAATGTATATCTATCGCCATGCTAAAACATACCTAAAACTGAACCAACATGATATGTCATTTCCTTTCATCACATGATCAGTATTATATTTTGTTAGATTTAGTACTTGCTCCCGTCCTGACAGGATAACGTTGGTGTCCTTACTGAGGAGGAGTTACTCTGTACACATACTATGGAGATACTGCCGAGGACCCGCTCTGCTTTACGAGGATGTTCCTGCAGGGAACCTCGCCTAGTGGTCTTTTGTTTACTTAGACTTTTGAGAGTAGACATGTATTAGACTATATCATTTTGTAACTGGACATGTATCCAGTTTTACATTTCAGTTTACTTGTACTTGGATATTTTACTATATACGACGACTTTTGTGTTTGGAGCATTTATGATTCTTCTTCACTTATAGAACTGTTAGCACATTTAGTCTTATTCTGTTGTCTTTAGAACAGCTTACTACGTTTTATCTCAACGTAGGCTGGACATGACTCGGCCTGGCCCAACAATTTGGGTAGCGGGTCGTGACATGTTTTTAGTGGTGGCCCATGCAGGTCCTGACTAAACTGTTTGGTTACGTTATTGTACCAAGCATGCCTGCAATTAGGAACTTAAGGTAATTAGACAACATTAGGAAAGACGCTTAGAACACTTAGAGGAATGCTAGGATTGTAACATAGGAAATATCACATGTTTGCTATTATAATTAGATTTCTTGCATGATTGCTTGCTTTAAATAAGTCCTTATAAGTCTTTTTGTGTAAATTAGATGGTGCTTACTCGCTCGTCCCAGTATGTTACCTCCGAGAATGGGGCCCTCCATATCCAGTCAGCTGACCAGTTGACTGATACACCTCCACCTATCACATCCCCACTCCACTCCACAGACCCAGATACCACCTTCCACATCCCAGTCCCAGCAGACCCATACTTCCACCACCCCCATCACTACCCACCCAGGCTTCCGTCACTCTCGACGGGACCCAGCTGCTCACACTGATCCAGGGGTCCTAACGACCCATCAGGAGCAGACTATCCTACTCTGCCAGAGCATGGAGCGTTCTGAGGGACGTCCCGTGGTCCCACCACATGTAGAGCCACGGCAGAGAGCGGGGACATCAAGGACTTCATGGGTCTGAATCCCAAGGAGTTCTCAGGGACTGAGGGCATAGTAGTAGCTGATGACTGGCTAGATTCTGTAGAGAGGAAGCTTCTGGGAGTTAGGATGCCGGATGACCTTCAGGTCGAGGCAGCAGGATTTCTGCTGATAGACTTAGCCGGAGTCTGGTTCAGGAATGAGCCGTTGTTCGCGAGAGGTAGAGCCACCTGGGACCAGTTCAAGACCCAGTTCAAGAAGAAATTCTTCTCGACCACTGCTAGAGTAGCCATGGGGCTACGATTCCAGAACATCCAGCAGGGGAACCGTTCTGTTGATGACTATGCGGGAGAGTTTAGTCGCCTGAGCCGTTTTGCTCCTAGTCTGGTTGCTGATCCAGAGGAGATGACCCGTAGGTTTTGCCATGGTCTAGTCCCAGACATTGGCATCCTTATAGTGGCGAACGGTACGACTGACTACTATCAGAGCCTAGAGTTAGCTCGGAGCATTGAGGAGCGTCTTCTGTCTAGCAAGGCCGGCTTCTGTACACCATGAGGGACCGTCCAAGCGTCAGGCTTTCCCAGAGAGCGCCGACGCCACAGCAGACTTACCGTCCCCCTACACCACATCATCAGACCCCGCCAGTTAGAGCCCCGGGACCCCGACAGCAGCCGAAGGGAGGTTTTTGTGCATTCTGCAGGAGGGTAGGCCACGACGCTTCCATCTGCAGGAAGAAGTTGGGGCAGTGTTTGGCTTGTGGGTCTGCCACCCATCAGCTTCGAGAGTGCCCAGTAGCGAAGACTAGAGGACCGCTCCCGCTCACCAGCAAGGTTCGGGCAGCATCTCCAGCAGCAAAGGGACCTCAGGGAGGGTTTATAGTCTAGCCATGAGCCGGAGCCGGAGCAGATTTTGGAGCCGGATTACTTAGCTGACGTCATCACAGGTCATGTTTATTTGCATACTTTCTAGCTGTATGTTTGTTTTTCTGGTGCATCTCATAGCTTCCTATCATTAGAGTTTATGCATAACATCATCTAGTAGCTACACCTACTGCGGAGATTAGTAGAGTGATGACGGGAGGAGGACCAGTGCCTATTAGATCTATCTATAGATGTTCTATTTTTATAGCCGGGAGAGAGTTCAGAGGGCGATTCTTTGTGATGCCGCTCCCCGATTATGATATCATATTGGGGATGGACTGGCTTAGCTATGCCCATACATCTATAGATTGCCATGAGGGTAGTATTGTGTTCAGTCCCCCAGGCACAGCACCATTCAGTGTCAGGAGGACAGGGCCGGAGATCAGCCTAGAGCCGAACTGTTGTGCTACAGTCGGGACGCAGCACACCGCCACACCCTATCATTAGGGAGTTATGGATGTATTCCCAGAGGATCTTCCAGGACTTTCGCCTGACAGAGATGTGGAGTTCACTATAGATCTAGTGCCGGGTTCATCACCAGTATCCCGGGCTTGCTATAGAGTGAATCCCAAGGAGGCCATAGAGATGAAAGAGCAGATTGATGACCTCTTGAAAAAGGGTTTCATTCGATCCAGTGCTTTCCATGGGGAGCACCAGTGCTCTTTGTGCCTAAGAAGGATGGTACAGTCCGGTTGTGTATTGATTACCGGGCCTTGAATGCCATCACTATCAAGAACAAATATCCTCTGCACAGGATAGATGATTTGTTCGACCAGTTGAGCGGGGCGAAGGTATTTTCCAGGATAGACTTGAGATCCGGGTACCACCAGATGAAGGTTAGGCCAGCAGACATCCAGAAGACGGCGTTCAACACGAAGTACGGGCAGTACGAGTTTCTGGTGATGCCATTTGGTCTCACAAATGCGCCATCTGTCTTTATGAACTTGATGAATACGACATTTCACCAGTATCTGGATAAGTTCGTCGTAGTATTTATCGACGACATCCTGATATACTCGAAGACGCCAGAGGAGCATGCAGAGCACTTGCGGATAGTTTTGGGGATTCTGAGGCAGGAGAGATTGTTTGCCAAATTGCCGAAGTACGAGTTCTTTTTAGACCGAGTGGAGTTTCTCGGCCATGTAGTCACTGGAGATGGAATCTCGGTGGATCCAGGAATTACTGCAGTTGAGACGTAGAAGGCTCCGACGTCAGTTTCAGAGATCAGGAGCTTTCTGGGTTTAGCAGGCTATTACAGAAAGTTCGTCCAGGACTTTGCTAGGATAGCTGAACCCATGACGAAGCTGACACGAAGGACGCAGAGTACATCTGGTCAGAGGACTGCCAGGCGGCATTTGAGGAGCTGAAGAGGAGCTGACGACCGCTCCAGTTTTGACTTACCTTCAGGTTCTGGAGGTTTCACCATATACAGTGATGCTTCTGGGAAGGGGCTAGGATGTGTCCTACAGCAGCATGGGAAAGTGATTGCTTATGCATCTAGGCAGTTGCGGACTCATGAGAGGAATTATCCTACCCATGACCTAGAGTTAGCTGCGGTATTTGCACTCAAGTTATGGAAATATTACTTATACGGAGCGTGTGGAAATCTTTACTGACCACAAAAGCTGAAGTATGTGTTCACGCAGAAAGAGCTGAACGAAGGCAAAGACGATGGTTGGAGTTGATGAAGGACTTCGACATCGATTTACAGTATCCCCCGGGAAGGCAAATGTGGTGGCAGATGCGCTGAGCAGGCATCCGATGGCATGGTACCTGATGATTGATCGGCATTTCGGAAGGATCTGGAGAAGCTCGGTATCGAGCTAGTTCGGCCAGGTCAGTGATACATGATGGCGCTTGACATTCAGTCAGGATTGATGGAGCAGATCCGGAAGGCACAGTCTACAGATGAGAGTCTTCGCAGACTTCGACCCATTAGCTGGATTGCTGGATGACTTCACTATAGCAGAGGATGGATCCCTGAGGCATGGCAGCCGATTGTGCGTACCGAAGGGAGAGCTAGTAGAGGCAGTTTTGCAGGAAGCGCACCGATCGAGATATTCTATTCACCCTGGTGCTAACAAGATGTACCGTGACTTGCGGGAACATCTTTGGTGGCACGGGATGAAGAGGGATGTATCACGTTTCATCTCGAGATGCCTAGTTTGCCAGCAGGTCAAGGCGGAGCGCCAGAGGCCAGCTGGTTTGTTGCAGCCGTTACCCATTCCCGAGTGGAAGTGGGACATATTACGATGGACTTCGTTTCAGGGCTTCCTCGTTCCAAGGAGGGAAGGATGCCATCTGGTCATCGTAGACAGGCTGACGAAGTGTGCGCACTTCATACCCCTTCAAGGTGGGGCTTTCCACCGAGAAGTTGGCGGAACTATACATGCAGCAGATAGTTCGCCTACACGGATGCCGGTGAGCATCGTGTCAGACAGAGACAATAGATTCACATCCCTACTGGAGGAGCTTGCAGGAGGAGTTGGGCAGTAGGCTCAAGTTCAGTACGGCGTACCACCCACAGACAAATGGGCAGTCCGAGAGGACGATACAGACGCTGGAGGATATGCTGAGGACTTGCGTGCTGGACTTCGAGGATCATGGGAGGCCATCTGCACTTGGTAGAGTTTTCATACAACCACTCCAGGCCATATTGGTATCTCCTTTCGAGGCGCTATATGGACGACGATGCGGACACCGCTCTTTTAGGATATGTCGGAGACAGAGTTATGCTGGGCTAGAGATGATCACGGATGCAGCAGAGAAAGTCGGGATGATCAGAGACAGGCTCAGAGTAGCTCAGGACAGGCAGAAACACTGGGCTGATGCTAGTCGCAGGCCGATGGAGTTCGCAGACGTGATATGGTGCTAGTGAAGATATCACCTACCAGGGACGATCCGGTTCGGACAAGGAGGGAAGCTGAGCCCCAGTACATCGGGCCGTTCGAGGTACTTGGCAGGATCGGAGCGGTAGCTTACAGGGTTCACTTCCACCCCCTAGCAGGAGTTTACGACGTCTTTCACGTATCTCAGCTGAGGAGATATGTTTCCAGACCCCAGTCATGTGCTAGCTTCAGAGTTGGAGGTCGACCGAGCCTTACAGTTTCTGAGCATCCAGTGGAGATATTAGACCGGAGAGAGAAGAGGCTGAGGAACAAGGTTATACCCCTAGTACGAGTAGCTTGGAGCCGTCACTCCCCAGGTGAATCTACTTGGGAGAGGGAGTCGGACATGAGGGAGAGATTCCGTTACTTGTTCGATCCAACCGCTGCGAGGGAACCACCCGTTCCCGCTTGATACCTTAGAGGTAGTTTCGATCGCCCTTAGTCATTTTGTTGCATTACTTGCTATTTAGAATATTGTCGATCTTCAATCCTTGTGAATTTCGAGGACAAAATTTTTCAAGGAGGGAAGACTTGTAAGCCCCTGTTTTTCAAATTCTAGTTAAATTAGTGTTAATTAAATTTTAATGTCATTTATAGCCTTAAATAATTATTAGAATTTTTAGGAATTTTTCTAGAATTTTTAAATGATTTATAAATGAGTTTTATATATTAAATATTAATTTACAATTTTCTAAAATGTTTTAATTGACTTTTGCAATTAATTAGATTGTTTTAATATCGTTTTGCAATTATAAATTTGTTATGTGCAAATTTTATTTGCACATAAACTGTGCGGGGTGGGTTTATGCAAATTCCTATTTGCAACTACCCTCTGTTAGGACCTTTCTGTAATAACCTAAACTAGAGGACCTAAACGCTAATCCTAAACCTACCTCCCCCCGACCGACGACCGCCACGCCGACGGGCAGCCCCCGCCATTTTCGGCTGCCCGACCGACCTATCGACCGCCTTAGCCCCCTATAAATGACCCCCTCTCTCCCCCAGACAAACCAAACCCTAAAACCCCACCACGACCGACCACGCCACCATCACCTCCACTTTTCCCCCACCGGAACCCTAACCCCGACGAACTCCTCGTCCAGCCCCCACGCCGAGTGCCACCACCTGTCACGACCCGTTACCCAAATTGTTGGGCCGGGCCGAGCCATGTCCAGCCTACGCTTAAGATAAAGCGCAGTAAGCTGTTCTAGACAGTCAGGTAATAATGATAAATGTGCTAATAATTAAGATAGTTTAAGAATGATCACAACACAGCTTCTATATAGATGAAAAACCACTAAGTTTGATAATAATACAAACCAAAATGTAAGACTGGAGACAAGGTCCAGTTTAAAGGTACAAAACAGCGTCTGTAATAATAACCCAACACTAAGTCAAACTAAGCAGCTAAGCAGGATTCCCTGCTGGAATATCCTCAACTGGAGCTCCATAGTACGGGTCACAAAGCATTTCTTCCTCGGTCAAAACCTACAACGTTATCCTGTCAGGACGGGAGCAAGTACAACCTCTACTACTAAAGTACTGAATGTATAATGCAAGAGATGTACAACAGGAACATGGTATGATAAGACTGAAAAATAGACATACTGGAATCAGGGTAAATCATATAAAGCGGAAAATCATGGTATATCTTGATTATCATTTTAAGACACTCTTGTCAATTGTGGCATGTGTACATTATGTATTAAAACTGGAGCTGGTATGAGATCGGTCAATAAGTGCTATGCTAGTTTACTGCAATGTACGTATGTACATTCCACAAGTCCAGAAACTACATTGTTAGTTTACTGCAATGTACGTAAGTACATTCCACAAGTCCAGAAACTACATTCTCAGTTTACTGCAATGTACGTATGTACATTCCACAAGTCCAGAAACCGCACTGCTAGTTTACTGCAATGTACGTATGTACATTCCACAAGTCCAGAAACTACACAATTAGCATACTGCAATGTAAGTGAGTACATTCCACGAGTCCAGTAACTATACTATCAACTCTCTCATAACCCAGTGATCATCATGTAAAAGATACGAGAAATAGTGTAAAGCATGGTGGGAACTGTCAATAGTATGAAACATGTTATGATTTGACTTGCTACTCCAAGGATCAACATTCACATGGGTTGATTAACATTCTTTTATCACATAACAGTGTTTTAACATGTACAATTAACAAAAGACTTGCAACTGGATTAATGGTAATTTACAAGGTTGTCACATGTACTTAACATTAAAAGACAGTAAATGAGTTTGTAGATGTACTTGCCTGGAGCAAAGCAATGCAATGACAATAAAGCTAAGATGTAGAGTGTCCTGGTACTGAAAACATATATACTCAGATTCTAAGTTACAAGACAATATAAATACACTAGTGATGTGAGAAGGCCAAATTGGACATTGGCTAGGTGAACTTAGCCTAGGGGTTCAAAGTGAAGTGATTTGGCATTTAAACTAACACAGGGTCTCCCATATTAAGGTTGGTCAGCAAACCAAACACTAGAAATACACAAAAATCACAGGTCATGACTTAGTCATAATTATTGGTAAAATAATTAATACTTTACTTAATTTTGTCAATGTACATATATGAACCATAGTCCAAATACATGACTCAAGACCATGTATCAAGTCCAATATGACTTGTACAAGTCTAAAATGTGTGAAAACACATTTGGGCCCAAAAACCCATGCTAGGTTTGGACACCAAATGGTTGAAGTTAATTAAATACATTAAAATACAATTTTGGTAAAAGTGCAAAATAAATATCATTATTTTAATAAGGCAAAATTATACATAGTAGTTATAAAAGTATGACAACTTATTTTATAAAGATAATTTACACTAAGTAAAGTAAAACACATATACAAAATGTATATCTACAATATTTATATTTACCTATAAATATATAGATATTTACATAAAGAATATATATACATATGTTAAAATACATACATATATATATATATAGGCAAGGAAAATACTTAATTTACAAGGTGTAAATATATATATGCAAACATATATTTATATTTATATAAGGAAATATTTTAATGTATACATATATATATATATACAAATATACACATATATATAATATAAGAAAATACTTAAATATTAAAGTGTATATATTAATGTATATATACACATGAAAATACAAGCATTTATATATAATTACTAACTATAAAATATATATATACATATATATATAATACTGTCAAAATACAGTATATACTAATATATATATATAATATACATATTATACATATATATAAACATATATATAAAACAAAAAGAAAAAGAAAAGAAAAAGAAAACAGAAAAGAAACACAGGGGGGGGGCTCGAACTCGGGCAGACAGGGGGGGCTTTAGATACTGCTGCGCTGGCCAGTGGGCCAGTTGGCCCGTTGTGTTAGGATTAGGCCTTAGGTTAGTATTATTTAGGTTTGGTTTAATTAACATATATAAAAAAATAATAAACCGGCCCTGTGTCCTGACAGTTAGGGACACAGGAGTCTTGTGTCCTAGGCTAGCACGATACGCACGAGTCCTAACTCGCGTGTCCAGTCTTACCATTGGGTTCGTCGGGGCTAGGCGAGTCCGTGTCCGTGTACACAAGGCGTGATTCGACACGAGTACAAAGAGACACGTACGTGTCCAAGCTCGAGCTGTTGTCGAGGGGGCTACACGGCGGAGGAGTGGTCGTGGCGGTGGCGCTTGGGTGGCGCTGGGTTCGCCTCCTCGTGGCGAACAAGGTGGTGGTGGTGGCTGGCGGTGACGACAGCGGTGGAGGCGTAGCTGGGGATGGCCGGAGTTAGGGTTCCGGCCAGGTTTGTTTGGGGAAGGCGGTGGCCTGTGGTGGTCGGGGTGAGGGGAAATGGTGTGGGGCGGTTAGGGTTCGTCTGGGGTTCGTTTTATAGGAAGTAGAGGCGGTGGGATGGCCAGGAAAGGCGGAGAGAGGTCGGGTCGGCCGGGTCGTCGGGGATGGGACGGGCCGTGTGAACGAAGGAGATTTAGGGTTAGGCCCCTATAGTTTAGGTAATTGCAACTAAGTCCAAAACATGCTTAGTGCAAATTATCATTTGCAGAAAGGATCCCGCTCATATTCTGTGCAAATTAAATTTGCACAGAACAAACAATAATTACAAATTGCATTAAAAACAATTCTAATAATTGCAAACTTATTAAAAATAATTTAAATAATTGCAAAGTGATATTAAAACATTTTAATAAATTATAAATTGATATTAAAACATTTAAAATAATTGCAAATTAGTATTTTGACTTTAAAAATCTATTTAAAAATCATTTAAAAATACAGGAAAAATTCCTAATAATTATTATAAAATATTTTAATACTAAAATAATCATTGATGGCCAATTTAATACTACTTAACAAAAATTTTGAAAAACTGGGGCTGACAAATCTTCCCTCCTTGAAAAATTTCGTCCTCGAAATTTACAAGAACTGAAGATACGCAAGGTATCTAACGTTTTAAAATAATTACAGTGATGACTAAGGCTATCTCCTAATGATGGAACGTCCATGAAACAGGTCTACTGGTCAATGGCTTGTCTTATGAGTGCAGCTACTAAATGATGGTTTGGTAAAAGTCTAATGACAGGTTACTTAATGAGGCACTAGAATCAAACAGTCATATGCAAATAAATCCAACCTGTGGCACCGTCCGTCAAGTATTCTGGCTCTGGCTCTGGGCCCTGCACTGGTACTGCTGCCTGGATGGCTAAAGGGTATGCTCTCCCTGAAGGTCCTCTGGTAAATGGCTTCGCCTTCGGGCACTCCCGAATCATATGGGTGGAAGACCCGCAAGCAAGACACTGGCTCAATTTCTTCCTACAGATGGAGACATCGTGCCCTGGCTTTTTGCAGAAGGCACAAGAGACCCACTTCTGCTGCTGGTGTCCCGGATCTCGGGCAAATGATAACTGGTGCTGAGGATGAGCTGGTGGAGAATAGGCCTGCTGGTGCTGGGTAGTCGTCCTCTGCTGGAAAGTCTGGCGCTTGGACGGCCCGTCATGATGTGTGGTAGCTGGCCTCTTGCAAGACAAAAGACGCTCCTCGATACCTCGGGCTCTCTCCAGTAGCTGGTAGTAGTCTGTGATCCCGTTGGCCACTAGTAAGATGCTAATGTCCGGGACAAGACCATGGCAGAATCTGCGAGCCATCTCCTCTGGGTCGGCTACTAAGCTCGGGGCAAAACGACTGAGTCTGCTAAACTCACCTGCGTACTCATCGACGTACGGCTCCCCTGTTGCAGGTTCTGGAATTGCAATCCCATGGTAACTCTAGCGGTGGTGGAAAAGAACTTCCTCTTGAACTGGATCTTGAATTGCTCCCAATTTCCTCTGCCGCCAATGAACATCGTCTCATTTTTGAACCAGATCCCTGCTAGGTCTGCTAACAGAAATCCCGCTGCCTCGACCCAAAGGTCGTCAGGTAATCTAGCCCCTATGAGCTTCCTCTCTACGGAATCTAACCAGTCATCAGCTACACTATGCCTTCCGTCCCAAGAAACTCCTTCGGATTTAGGTTCATAAAACTCTTGACATTCCCTAGCCTCGGTGATGCTCTATGGGTTGCGGGACCGGGGTATGCTGGTTGTTTAGGAGCCCCTGGATCAAAGCCAGTAATTGGGTTCCGTCAAGGGAAACAATAGTCTGGGGAGGTATGATAGGAGGTGGGGGTGGAGGCACCTGGGTCTGCGGGGTAGGAGGTGGAGGTATACCGTCACCTGAGGTGGCGGAATCGGGAGAGTGTGTAGGGTCCATCTATTTAAAGAAAGGAATTCTATAAGAATTAAAGCAAGCAATCATAAGCAAACAATTTAGTTACACTACTGGTCCTATGCTGTGATGAGTTTCCCTATGTTGCAATCCTAAAAATCCTCTAGGTGTTCTAGATGTTGTTCCTAGTGTTATCTAGTTATCCTTAATTTCTGCAGGCGTGCTTGGTACAGTAACGTAACCAAACAACTTTAGTCAGGACCTGCATGGGCCGCCAAAAAAACATGTCACGACCCGTTACCCAAATTGTTGGGCCGGGCCGAGCCATGTCCAGCCTACGCTTAAGATAAAGCGCAGTAAGCTGTTCTAGACAGTCAGGTAATAATGATAAATGTGCTAATAATTAAGATAGTTTAAGAATGATCACAACACAGCTTCTATATAGATGAAAAACCACTAAGTTTGATAATAATACAAACCAAAATGTAAGACTGGAGACAAGGTCCAGTTTAAAGGTACAAAACAGCGTCTGTAATAATAACCCAACACTAAGTCAAACTAAGCAGCTAAGCAGGATTCCCTGCTGGAATATCCTCAACTGGAGCTCCATAGTACGGGTCACAAAGCATTTCTTCCTCGGTCAAAATACCTACAACGTTATCCTGTCAGGACGGGAGCAAGTACAACCTCTACTACTAAAGTACTGAATGTATAATGCAAGAGATGTACAACAGGAACATGGTATGATAAGACTGAAAAATAGACATACTGGAATCAGGGTAAATCATATAAAGCGGAAAATCATGGTATATCTTGATTATCATTTTAAGACACTCTTGTCAATTGTGGCATGTGTACATTATGTATTAAAACTGGAGCTGGTATGAGATCGGTCAATAAGTGCTATGCTAGTTTACTGCAATGTACGTATGTACATTCCACAAGTCCAGAAACTACATTGTTAGTTTACTGCAATGTACGTAAGTACATTCCACAAGTCCAGAAACTACATTCTCAGTTTACTGCAATGTACGTATGTACATTCCACAAGTCCAGAAACCGCACTGCTAGTTTACTGCAATGTACGTATGTACATTCCACAAGTCCAGAAACTACACAATTAGCATACTGCAATGTAAGTGAGTACATTCCACGAGTCCAGTAACTATACTATCAACTCTCTCATAACCCAGTGATCATCATGTAAAAGATACGAGAAATAGTGTAAAGCATGGTGGGAACTGTCAATAGTATGAAACATGTTATGATTTGACTTGCTACTCCAAGGATCACACATGGGTTGATTAACATTCTTTTATCACATAACAGTGTTTTAACATGTACAATTAACAAAAGACTTGCAACTGGATTAATGGTAATTTACAAGGTTGTCACATGTACTTAACATTAAAAGACAGTAAATGAGTTTGTAGATGTACTTGCCTGGAGCAAAGCAATGCAATGACAATAAAGCTAAGATGTAGAGTGTCCTGGTACTGAAAACATATATATACTCAGATTCTAAGTTACAAGACAATATAAATACACTAGTGATGTGAGAAGGCCAAATTGGACATTGGCTAGGTGAACTTAGCCTAGGGGTTCAAAGTGAAGTGATTTGGCATTTAAACTAACACATGGGTCTCCCATATTAAGGTTGGTCAGCAAACCAAACACTAGAAATACACAAAAATCACAGGTCATGACTTAGTCATAATTATTGGTAAAATAATTAATACTTTACTTAATTTTGTCAATGTACATATATGAACCATAGTCCAAATACATGACTCAAGACCATGTATCAAGTCCAATATGACTTGTACAAGTCTAAAATGTGTGAAAACACATTTGGGCCCAAAAACCCATGCTAGGTTTGGACACCAAATGGTTGAAGTTAATTAAATACATTAAAATACAATTTTGGTAAAAGTGCAAAATAAATATCATTATTTTAATAAGGCAAAATTATACATAGTAGTTATAAAAGTATGACAACTTATTTTATAAAGATAATTTACACTAAGTAAAGTAAAACACATACAAAATGTATATCTACAATATTTATATTTACCTATAAATATAGATATTTACATAAAGAATATATATATATGTTAAAAGATACATACATATATATATATAGGCAAGGAAAATACTTAATTTACAAGGTGTAAATATATATATGCAAACATATATTTATATTTATATATAGGAAATATTTTAATGTATACATATATATTATATACAAATATACACATATATATATATATAGAAAAACTTAAATATTAAAGTGTATATATTAATGTATATATACACATGAAAATATACAAGCATTTATATATATAATTACTAACTATAAAATATATATACATATATATAATACTGTCAAAATACAGTATATACTAATATATATTAATATATATTTATACTATATATATAAACATATATATAAAACAAAAAGAAAAAGAAAAGAAAAAGAAAACAGAAAAGAAACACAGGGGGGGGGCTCGAACTCGGGCAGACAGGGGGGGCTTTAGATACTGCTGCGCTGGCCAGTGGGCCAGTTGGCCCGTTGTGTTAGGATTAGGCCTTAGGTTAGTATTATTTAGGTTTGGTTTAATTAACATATATAAAAAAAATAATAAACCGGCCCTGTGTCCTGACAGTTAGGGACACAGGAGTCTTGTGTCCTAGGCTAGCACGATACGCACGAGTCCTAACTCGCGTGTCCAGTCTTACCATTGGGTTCGTCGGGGCTAGGCGAGTCCGTGTCCGTGTACACAAGGCGTGATTCGACACGAGTACAAAGAGACACGTACGTGTCCAAGCTCGAGCTGTTGTCGAGGGGGCTACACGGCGGAGGAGTGGTCGTGGCGGTGGCGCTTGGGTGGCGCTGGGTTCGCCTCCTCGTGGCGAACAAGGTGGTGGTGGTGGCTGGCGGTGACGACAGCGGTGGAGGCGTAGCTGGGGATGGCCGGAGTTAGGGTTCCGGCCAGGTTTGTTTGGGGAAGGCGGTGGCCTGTGGTGGTCGGGGTGAGGGGAAATGGTGTGGGGCGGTTAGGGTTCGTCTGGGGTTCGTTTTATAGGAAGTAGAGGCGGTGGGATGGCCAGGAAAGGCGGAGAGAGGTCGGGTCGGCCGGGTCGTCGGGGATGGGACGGGCCGTGTGAACGAAGGAGATTTAGGGTTAGGCCCCTATAGTTTAGGTAATTGCAACTAAGTCCAAAACATGCTTAGTGCAAATTATCATTTGCAGAAAGGATCCCGCTCATATTCTGTGCAAATTAAATTTGCACAGAACAAAACAATAATTACAAATTGCATTAAAAACAATTCTAATAATTGCAAACTTATTAAAAATAATTTAAATAATTGCAAAGTGATATTAAAACATTTTAATAAATTATAAATTGATATTAAAACATTTAAAATAATTGCAAATTAGTATTTTGACTTTAAAAATCTATTTAAAAATTTAAAAATACAGGAAAAATTCCTAATAATTATTATAAAATATTTTAATACTAAAATAATCATTGATGGCCAATTTAATACTACTTAACAAAAATTTTGAAAAACTGGGGCTGACACCACCCTAACCACCGCCGACGAGTTCGCCTCGACGAGACGCGTCGATCGCCACCCGAGCGCCACCCCGCCCCCGCGCTACTCCGCCGGCCAGCACTCTCAAACCCCCCCTGACTAGCCGGACACGTATGTGTCAGTTGTGTTCGTGTCTATTTGTGTCTCGATTTAGCGTGGGTGACTCGCCAGGACACGGGCAGTCTTTGGGTAAGCTTGGACACGGCCGAATCATTTCGTGCGTGTCGTGCTGAGTATGGATACAAGCTCTGTGTCCCAAACTGTCAGGACACAAGACCGATATTTATTTTTTTTTATTATTAAACTAACTTAAACCAAATAAAACTAACATAAAACCTATTCCTAACACAGCGGGCCGCTGGCCCACTGGCCAGCGCGCATGATCAAACACCCCCCCCCCCCCCCGCTAGCCCGAGTTCGAGCCCCCTTTCTGTTTCCTTTTTTCTTTTCTTTTCTGTTATCTTTCTTTTTCTTTTTATTTTGTATTTATATATATATATATATTAGATATATATATATGTATGTATATATATTAATATATGTATATGTATTACTGTTTTTATTAACAGTATTTAATATATAGTATATATTTATAGTTAGTAAATTTTATATATATGTTTATATACATTTTCCTATGTATATATATAATTTATTAATACACTATATTATAAGTGTGTTCTTATATATATATATATTATGTATATATATATATATATACTTTATAAATTAAGTATTTTTCTCTTACATATATAATGTACTTTTAAAACATATGTATGCATATTTTCACTATGCATAACTTTACCTTATTAAAATAATAATATTTATTTTGACTATTACCGAACTGTATTTTTATTGTATTTAAATTACTGCAACCATTTGGTGTCCAAGCCTAGCATGGGTATTTGGGCTCAAATGTGTTTCACACATTCAAGATCTGTACAAGTCATATTGGACTTGATTCATGGCCTTGGGTCCTGTATTTGAACTTTGGTTCAAATTATATACATGGACAAAATACGCAGATAATTAATTATTGTGTGCATTGCTGTTTTTTGATTTTCTAAAAATACTTAAAGTATTGCTAAAATTATGGAAAAATAGTTTTAGATACTTTGTTAAGTTAGCTAATTTAGTATGATTTTTGTAGCATTTAATTTACTGTTTTGCCACTAGTTTGGCATATGAAACCAAAACTCATTTTCTGTATACTTAGGAAAACTGATTTTTAAAATATTTGTACTGGTTAATAAATTCCAGAAAAATTATAATAAATTTCTATGATTAACAGGATCACTTTAGTACTTTACTTTAAGAAAAACTAGGCTTTTTGCCTATCTCTAAAATTGTTAGAACACAATGATCTTTTGATTTATTATTGATTAATTACGACTTGTAGCTTTTTGTGTTATTTGGAGTTTAGTCGTGTTGAACCCCATCCCTCACTAGTATAAAGACCCTAGAAAGTTAGTTAACATAGTGTGTCACCCCACATTGGTCTCCTATGCCAAGTCATCATTTTGGCTAGGTGCCCAGTCACAAGTCGTGTTTCACAAATTTGTGTCCTAGTGTCTTAGCTTAGTGTAAAACTAAGTTGTTGCATTTACTTCTACAGTGACGAGCTACCAGACATCCATAGCATTGTTATCGCAGCTTGTTTTGTTTGCTTTGCTAGAGGCAAGTACTTTCTACGAACTTTACATACTGCTATAAACCATAAAACTGTGAATCGCCAACCATGTTAAATGCTGATCCTTGGGGTAGCAAGTTAGAACTTCACATGTTGTATACTTTCAGTTTCTACCATGTTTATACAGTATCTCATAATCTCTCACATGCTTAAATAACGGGTTAAGGGGAAACTGCTAGTAGTGTACGTGATCATGACCCCCTTCTCCGTATGTATTTACCGAGCACACGTTACATTCTATATGTATCTGTGTCGTATGTCTGATCCCCGTTTGTGTATGGATATACACCGATGCCATTATGTGTACGTATGTGCACATCAGAAAATTGATATGTACCGCTGTACATCCTGATTACCTATTGACTAATCACTCACCTACTACAGTTTTAAACTTTAAAATGTATATCTATCGCCATGCTAAAACATACCTAAAACTGAACCAACATGATATGTCATTTCCTTTTCATCACATGATCAGTATTATATGTTTGTTAGATTTAGTACTTGCTCCCGTCCTGACAGGATAACGTTGTAGGTGTCCTTACTGAGGAGGAGTTACTCTGTGACACATACTATGGAGATACTGCCGAGGACCCGGCTCTGCTTTACGAGGATGTTCCTGCAGGGAACCTCGCCTAGTGGTCTTTTGTTTACTTAGACTTTTGAGAGTAGACATGTATTAGACTATATCATTTTATAACTGGACATGTATCCAGTTTTACATTCAGTTTACTTGTACTTGGATATTTTACATATACGACGACTTTTGGTTTGGAGCATTTATGATTCTTCTTCACTTATAGAACTGTTAGCACATTGTCTTATCCTGTTGTCTTTAGAACAGCTTACTACGTTTTATCTCAACGTAGGCTGGGCATGACTCGGCCTGGCCCAACAATTTGGGTAGCGGGTCGTGACACTCACTCTCTCCTTCTAATTCCTATCTTCTCCTAATTCTTCTCATTCCCTTCATATTCTCTCTTCTATCTTTCTTTCAATTTCCTTCTCTACTTCTTTCTAAATCCTAAACTTCTTTCATCTAACTTCCTATCTATCTATCTATATTATACATATATATCTCTATATATATACCTATATACATATATATAGCTACTAGGGGGGTTTAATTGGGGTGCACAGGGGGGTGAATGGGGGGGGGACTGCCAATGGCAGCTCCTGCTGCTGCCTTTGCTACTGCTAGCTGCTGCTGCAGCTATTGCCCTGCTGCTGCAGCTGCCCTACTGCCACAGCTGCTGCTACTTTCTTCTTCTACTCCTCCCTCTATATATCATCTCCTATATATATCTATCTATATTTTTTTTTTGGGGAAGGTAACTTCATTAATAAATAAATCAAATGTCTCTTACAAACTAACTGCTATCTCTACCAATATAGGAGATAGCTAATCAGGAACTAGTACGGAGAGGTCTTCCAGGATCTTGAAGGTCAATCCTTCCGCAGAGTTCTCCAGCCCTTCAAACACTCGTCTATTTCTCTCTCGCCAAAGATGCCACACTACGCGCAACAGACGAAGCCTAGCTTTCTTGAACCACAGCGGATTCATGTTCTTAAGTCCTTCGATCTCCTCGAACTGCTCTATCAAACTCTGAGGGCTACTCTGCCTCAGCCCCATAGCCAGACGATGCCCACTCCACACTTCCTTGCTGAACTCGCAGTGGAAGAACAAGTGTAAGTAGGATTCCCCCCTTTCAAAGAGAGGACAGCGCGGATCCTGAACGGGGATCCCGAACTTCATCGCCCTATCTTTAGTGAGGAGCCGACCCTGGACAGCCTTAAACATACAGTAGTTGAATTTAGGCGCAGCCTCCTTGAGCCAAATGAATCTCCACCACCTAACTTTAGGATTAGCTTCTCTGAATTTTTCGTAGGCTTGTTTCAGAGAAAAATTACCTGAAGCAGAACCTTCCCCACCATCTGTCTTGCACCGCCTCCTTCTCAATTTGAATGAGATTAATCAGCCTCGACCATCGGATAATATCAGAACCTGGACTAAAGCTCCAAGCCTTATACAAATAATAGAGCTAACTTTCTCCTTCCTGTTCCTGAAGCAGTGGTAGTCGAACTCCCCCCTATCCAGGAGACTCTTGTGCTCGATCCATGGGTCTTGCCAAATAGGTGAGCTTCCCGTCGCTAATGACCCTACTGATGCACGTCTTTAATCTAGACCTTTGAGCCAGAATATATTTGAAAGTAACAGAGAAATTAGAGTTGCTTTGGATGGTCCAGAAATTGCCGTTACTTACGTACCTGTTAGACATCCACTCAGACCCACAGAGAATTCCCCTCCACTAGACTCCAGGATAATTCAGCGCTGCCATCTCTCTAAGTGTTGTAAGAGAACGAAGGCCAACTCCCCCTTCGTCTTTGGGTCTACAGAGATCATGCCAAGCTATGGTTTGAATACCTCCCCTCCACACAAATTTGGCACATAAGCTTTCAATTTTATGAACAGTCTTCAGTGGGATCAGAATCACTTGGAGCCAGTAGGATATCATAGAGTTAATTACCGCTCTAACCAACTCGATCCTTCCCCCAAAGGATAGGAGTTGAGCTTGCCATCCTTCAAGCCTAGCCTCCACCATCTGTATGAGATTAGAACAGTCTAAATGTCTAGCATACGTGATAGCTAACGGGACTCCTAAATAACAGACCGGTAAGGATCCCTCCTCCACTTGCATAAGTGTAGCCCATCTAGCTTTCTCAGTACAAGTACGGTTGAAGAAGTATATATATATATATATATATATATATATATATATATATATATATATATATATATATTCATCTATATATACCTATAGCTAATTAGATATCCATATCTATATATCTATCCATCCCTCTATATATATAAACACACACACATCTCCATATATCTATATAAACACACACACACACATATAGATACATACATATACACACAACCTTATATATACACACAACCATATATATTATATAAACACATACACCTATATATAATATAAACACATACACACACACAACACTCATGACAACTCCACCACTACCACTCTCTACACACCCCACACACAAATACATATTATAATATTATATATATATATATATATTATATATATATATATATATATATATAATATATACCATTCAATATAAAACCCATAATTATTCCTAATCTAGATTTTCTAGGGAATACCTATAAATTGAGGGCAAAGTGTAGAGGATCACTTCCTCTACAACTATTGTGAAGACAATAAATGGTAAAGAGGAGTAAATGGAGAATTAGAGAGCTTACCTAAGCTAGGTTTCCTTGGAGAAGAAAGGAGCTTTTGAAAGAAAGTGAAATGGAAGAGAGAGAGAGAGAGAGAGAGATTTAATGAAGAAGAAAGGGGGGGGGGGAAGCCTTTTCTTGGCCGGCCATGTGGGTAGGGAGGGTTTGTGGGTTTGGGTATGATCCAATAACACTCCAAACCCATTAGACTTAGGTTTAATTGGTTCGGGTTTGGTTCGGTCTAATTTAATCAACTAATTAAGCTCTAAAATGACTAATTAAGCCATGAAAAATTGGGTTTAAGATTTTTAACCTAATTAGGATGGTATGTGGGCCAAGTCCAGCTAGTATGTGGGTCCCACTAGGGTCCAGGCTACCCGAGTCTCCAATTTGAGTCCGAATTGGATAAAATCCAAACCAACCCAAATAAATCCCAAAAAATCACATAAAATAAATAAAAATTCCTAAAAATTATAAAACTTGAAAAATGACAAAAATACCCCTAATTTGAAAACTGGGGGTGACAAAGGTTGGCAAGCAGCCGGTCTGTCTTTTGGCGGAAGCATTGAGCTGGTCAGATCGGTGATCTCGGCTGTGGCCCATTCTGGCTGCAGTCCATCCTCCTTCTGTGGCCACTATTCGGCGAGTGGAGCGACTCTGTGCTGATTTTATTTGGAGGGGGTATGCATGCGATCTCCTGGGAACAGCTCTGTCGTCCCACGAAGGAGGGAGGAGTGGGGCTCAGGTTGTTGCTGGAGATTAGGGAGGCTTCTCTGCGCTTAAGCTGGCCTGGAGATTCATCAGCGGGGAGTCTCTCTGGACGGACTGGATGCACAGCAGATACGTAAAGCAGGACAACTTTTGGACGTGTGCTACTGACAACAACCATTCAGTCACGTTCAAGACTATCCTGAGACACAGGGGGTGCTCAAGTCTGCTATCCGGGGGTCCTGAAGGATGGGTC